>JAOXXN010000383.1:275359-292263 GCA_026770055.1 Myrmophylax atrothorax
AAGCTGAGCTACACTGTAGCTTTTCAAAATAAAAAGAAAAAAGATAGTACTAGAATAAATTGCCATAGTTTACAAAACAGACAACAGAGCTTTTGGTTAATGGGGAGTAGTTGGTAGAAAAATAAAGGAATGTATGAGCCATTTTAGAGCTGATTCTGTTTTTAACTGAAATAATTGAAGTTTCAGTGACTGAAATAATGTTTTCATATTTCTTAGTCCGCCAGTATTTCATTAATAACAGAAATATTTTAGAATTTCGCTTAATGTGCTGAAGTCTGTTGATGAGAAAAATAAAAACCAGAAAGACCAATAAAGGGCACTCATTTAAATTTAGTGGTATAAATTATCTAGTGAGTAATCTCCACCTTTTGAAACATTAAACAATCTTTTTCTAGAAAAATAAAACATACTGACCTTTCATTTTACAAAATACTCTTTTCCCTAAATGCAGTGAAATACAGACTAACTTAACTGGAATTTCATGACATTATCCAGGAGTTTGTTACATTAGTTACTCTTTCTGAGCCTTTCAAATCAACACAGTAAAATGCTGATGAACTTACAATATACAGAACAAAGGGCCCGAAACCAATGTTTTTCATGACTAGTGTGGCATGCACAATGCCTAGTTATGTCCAGGAACTGCCATTACTATTTACTGACTTTGGATTTAACAGTATTTGGGTTTAACGACATTTTAGGGGGTTTGGTTTCCATACATTACTAATGCTATGTGTGAAACTTCGAAGTTGTACAGGCATCGCTCAGTTTAAAGGCACCTCTAGTTTTTGGGGCTTTGCTTTGTTCTATATGCATGTTTCATCTGAAAAAGTATCTTTTCTATTTAGAGATTTACTTTATGGTTTGACTAGTAATGGTTTATTCTACTGGCGTTTTATTCTCACTTATGGTAGGATATCTTTCTGGCAAACAAAATTGTGATTATTTTCATATAGCACATTTCAGAAAGCAAGATAACCTCTTCTCCACTTTTGCTCCCAAATTTAAGAAAATGGATGAGGATTATGCCTGATCTACCTCACCAAGGTAGGAGTTCCCTGTCGACTGTACTGGTTCCATATCTAGCAGCCTAGCAAAAACAAAATCAAAGATCAAGGATTTTTAAAAATTGTTATTATTCAGGTTTTATTATTCAGCCTAATATTAGACTATCCTCTGCTGATAAATCATTTATTTCCACATATGGGATATATCCACAGCAGAAATAGTCTAACTGTATATTGATGTATGATTCCCTTTGCTCATCCATTAGTGTCTACTATGGAGTGCAGTGAATTGAGAATATGGAATCTGTTACTGAAAAGGATTCATATGGTCAAGTTTTCTTCCTGTTTACTTGCTTAAATAAATGTTTTCAATTTAACACTACAATTTGTAATGAATATTGTGAAACAAAGTCAAAAGAAAGCGTTCTTCAAATAGAAATAATAATCAAAATACTTTAGTATCCTCCAAAATATTTATTGTAACATGTGGACACACTTTCCTGCATTTTTACATTACTTGAAATCTTATTGTTCTAGAGAAAATAAATCCTTTCCCCCTCCAATGTCTAGTTTACTAGTTCTTAGGCAAATTAAAGAATAAACACACTGGCAAAATTTGGGGGTTTAAAATAAGGAAATGTGTAAATTCATGATGCCTTTAAAAAGCATAATGTCAAGCAGTGCTCTCATGTAGCCTCTGTTTTACAAGGTACATTTTCATTTAGTGTAATGCAACAGTTCTGTGTGATAATCCTTTGATTATCAAGTCTTGTAAAATTCTCTAAACATTGTTAATTTAACTTCCTTTTTTATTTCAAAGTAATCCTACTTGATGTTAAGAAGGAGTTTCTAAGGTTCAAAATGTCTGCTGAAGCTCCAAATACCATGAGTCTACAGACAACGAATAATTTTGATTTTTTTTGGAAATTACCAGATAACTCATTTGTTTTAAAGAAGGCAGATGGGGGGCACAGAGTACACCCCCAGCCAGCACTGTCTGGCTTCTGCTGTTCCTACGTGTAATCCTCTATGTTCTTTCCATTCAGAATCATAGAAACAGTTTGAAAGAAACCAACTCTAAATATCCAATCAGTTTCAAGAAACTTTTCTTGGCAACAGAAGTTAAAATCAAACACCATATCAAATAAAATGCAAAGCAGGCTACAAAACTTATCTGCTTTCTTGTGAAGAAAGCTTTATGAGCATAACCACGAGCCTGGAGCTGAATGACCCAGTGCTATGACAAGCAGAACACTCTGAAGACATAAGAATCATTTTTTAATTGTTTTCTGTATTAAAACTCACCAGTGCCTTTCTTCTGCTTCTCCAGGAAGTTGTACCCGTCAGCACCTGCTGAGGGCTTTGTTGATCAAACGGGTAGGTAAAAAAATTCCTGTAGAATAAAGCCAGACCAGCTGGCTTTGAAGAGAAGCCCCCCAGTTTGGGTTGTGTTTGCCTCACTCACCCTCTGCTCTGCAGACCAGGGCTTTTTCTTCTTTGGATGTTGACCTGTAGGCTGTATGATGCAGGCGCACAAGTGTCTGGCAGGCCAAGGTGCACCTGCTTCTGTCACTCTCGAGTAAATTTAGCTGTAAAAGGTATCACTGACAAGCAGACCTTTGTCAGTGCTGGCAAACAAACACAGCATTGCCATCCCCCTTCAAAAGTACACTGAGAGTTCAAATGGAAAGTATCAACTTGGTCATCTTACCCAGGAATTGCTTGAAGAAGAAGGAAGGCCAAACAGCTTGTACATGGCAAAAAGATTTCCTTCTTTACATAGGTGTTAAAATTACAGTATTCCAAGAATAATCTCTGAAGAAGATGAGGCTTTGTTCTGTTAATTGTGGCTGGAAGAAGACTTTTTTAAAAATGGGAACATAGCACACACAAATTTCAGTTTATGATACTAAATTGTGTTAAGTGTTAAAGCTGATTGCCTTTCTTTTCACTAACTCATTGTGCTATTTTATACAAAGAAATATTAGAAGACTAAAAAGTCTCAAATAGGAGGTATTAATCTCATTCCCAAAATTAGAAAGCATGCAGTGTTGAGAGACTGGATGTTAAAATTGCATGTTCATAGCACTTATGCAGGGGTAATCTAAGAACCAGCCACTTTTAAAATGGGAGCTAAAGTAAAGTGAGATTCTTTTGAGAGAGGTGATCAAAACGTGATGTTGTCCTTACTGGATTAAGGTAAGGGTATTTATAATTTATATGTGGCCCTTGTTTTTTTTACTTTGTTTTTTTTGTTTGTTTGGTTGGTTGGTTTGTTTTGTTTTGTTGTTGTTTTTTGTTTTGTTTTTGTTTTTTCCTTCCTGGAAGTGGCTTCTGGTAATTGAAATAGAAAGATGTAATTTGCATCAGTGTATCTCCTCACAAACTTAAGAAAAGAGTCACCAACATAGGTTTGCCAGGATTGGTAGCAGCATACCTAGAGTACTCCATTTTCTCTAGTTGAAAACTATGTCATAAACTCAAACAACTTTAAGGCAAAAATTTTAAAAGATTGTACTTTGCTAGAATATGCTGTTTTAAAGGGTCATAATGTTCTTTCTGGAAAAGATAATGAGAAAAAGTGTGGGTCAGGAGCTCTTTGTAAGATAAACAAGGTTCTTATTTATTTATTTGTATAAACAACCACTCATCTTGCTGTATGCCTCTGCAGGACCACCCTTTTAGATAGAAACATCAACCTTATTGGCATCATCCTGTATCTATGGAAACATTTGAAGTACTTCTCTCTCAATATATACTTCTCTTATTCAGGGTTTAAGAGCTGAGTACTGAATAAGTAAGTGTTTTTATTATTTCCTTTGTGAAACTTGGTTCTTGGCATTCATATCTGTCATAATAAAGATCTTGTACTTTCATCATATTTGATAAACTCAAGTGTTTTATTTGAAGCCTTCTATCAGTTCTTATTCTGAGATTAAAATTAATGTTCTGAAAGTCCTAAAGAATGAAAATTCTGAAGCTTTTCATTATCCATTACTGTTTCAAAACCAATGATCATAATTCACATTACCATCAGACTTAGTTGCTGTTCTAATTGTGTTAAACTAGTCTGATTTTCTGTGTTTCTGAAAAAGAAATAGGAAAAAAATAATAAGAAAATAGACTATTTTCTCTTGGCAACATTCATACCCACCTATGTCACTGCTTAGTGGGTCACAGAAGTTAAGATCCTAACAGTCATCTTGAAACTGAACCAAAAGACTGAAAATAAAGGAGATGCTTTCACACAGAAATAAATGAAAAATAAAATAATAATTTTCTTATTAAAATGTGTGCCCCATGACTTAGTTAAAACATCAAAGCATAGAGCTACGAAAAATAAAGAATTTTATGTCTCTGTATTTCCATACAGTGAAAAAAACATAGACATGAACTATATTTGTTTTAAAAACTATCATTCTGAACAAGATCCTTTGCAGATCAGATGTAGTTATTTCAACATTGCCTTGGCTCAATATCAAAACTTTCTTGGAATTCCACCTATTAATTGGTACAATTGATGCACACTTTTAACATACTTTGATTTAAAAACTATGAAAATTATTTATCACTATCAATTAGTTAACATCCTGTATGTGTTTATTAAAATCCTGTCTTAACTTTGTTTATAGACAACATTTTCTTTACCTGAGCCAGATTATGACAGTTAAATACCTTGCTAATTACTACTGCTATCAGAAAAACACATTTCTGTCTGGAAAGATCCAGTAGTTCTCACTGAAATCCAACTGGTTTAGAGTCTTGGTTTCCTAAGTTTGTATCCCTGCATATTATTTCCATTTACCGCTGTTACTGTTTTTATTTGACACGCTGTCTCCACAGTGCAGTCCCTGCTGAGTGCAGATGGCACAAATGATCTCTCCACTGATTAGACTGGAACAGTCTTTGCATAAAAACTCTGTAAAACTTTTCTATATGATAAAAGTTGTTACTTTTCACATGCTAGATTCCCCCTACCAGGTTTATACTTTAATTTATTTATATGCACTTACAAATGTGTAAAGGTTTTATTTAAGAATGATTGTGGTATGGGCCAGTTGAAACTGCCTGACCCACAGTGAAATCCTCAGAGAGCAATCTGCCTGTGGGCTTGCTCATTTGCTCTGCAGGTTGCCACATGAGACCTAGGATTGTGATTACTCTCAAGAACTTTTACTCTGAGCCAACTAAGCATATCAGAGAGGTGAAACTTTCAGCCTTCAGAGAAGGATGCAGCACACATGACAATTTTCTCATTTCCCTTTCATCATGTGCCTGACCTTGCTACAAGGTTGCTGGGGTACTAATTGGCAAAGTAGAAAGAGCCTAGTCTCAGCTCAGCCCTCTGTGTGTTCAGCCTGATGTAGACCAGGAAGCTCTGACCTTGCTTATCATCCTGAACAAATAAAATTTCAGTTACACACTTGAACGGCAGGATTGCTCAGGTGCACTGCAAAATACAGTGAGGGCTGAGCCTGATCCTGCTATGTTGAAATGGGGAAAGCATGCCCTGTTTCCACTGTGTAACTGGCAAAAATTCAATTCTTCCTAGTCATAGACCTCAGGGAAAGAAAGGGATGAGGAATATTGGTAGTGGTATCACTTGGGCACATAAATCTAAGTAATACGTTCTCAGCTTTATGATTTTTAGCTTTTTAATCCAAGATGTCTTTTTTCCCTAGCATTTGTTAAAGAATCACTTACAAAATGCTAGAAAGTCAGCCTGAGCATATTGCAGATAAAATCTGTCTCCCTTCTCCATCACGTAAAATAGAGATACAACATTTGGCCTATATTCAGTTTTTCAGGTGCTAAAAAGCTATGACAAAACTGCACAGATCGTATGATAATGGGGCATATTATACAACTCTAGATCATCATATGCCCAACTTATTATTACTATTTTAGTTCTTCACAGATCACTTTTCTAGCACCATCAGCTTAGATGTTCTTTGGAAAAATAAAGCCTCATTGAATGTTTTTTTGAATTTATAGATCAAATACAAATAAGTGAGGAAAAAAACACAAGGAAAAAAATGAGGAATATGGCAAAGGAGTAGGTAGCATTGCTGTGAAAACAAGAATGAGCTGAGTTGTGTGAGGGGTTTTAAGTAGCATCAGCAGACTAAAATGTCGACAAGGAATTCTCCAAGGTGCACCTCATGTTATTTTGAAGTCATCAGAGCAAAAAACCCAGACCTTAAATTCTGACCATTCCATTCTTAAAGCATATCCAGTTGAAAAGGACTGATAAAAAAATCTGACAGATTGAAAAGCAGCTACATTTGAGGAACTCATATACAACAAAAGTGGCTCAAATTTGGTCTTGAAAATGAGTGGAAATGCTGAAAACAGAGCAAGGCAATGGAGTGTGAAACTCCCCATTCATAAATTTACTCAAATAGGTGCAATACAGCACTAAATATATATTTGAAATTGCATGTGGCCCTCCTGTATCACTGTGCAGAATCCGAAAGCAGAAAGTATGTAAATATATATTTGGCAAATGAGATGGAGGGCAATGTTATATAAGTTTTCCTAAGACAGAAGAGGACCTAATTTTTTTTTTTCTGAACAAAGAGTAAATTGAAAAATACAGACAGTAGAGGTGCTGTAGGGAAAGGATGAGTTTAGCTGCAGCATTCTGAACCATTTTTTGAAAAGGATGTAGGACAGGATTAAGGCAGATAAGGTGAGGTGTCTGTCAACTTAAGTGGCTGTTAGCAGGTGTGGGAACCAAAAATTTCAAGTAGAAGAACTTTAGGAAAAAAGTTGCAAATAATACTTCAGAAATATGTAGCTCCATAAATAAAGGAAAAGAATGGAGTAAATACAGAGTGAGAGAGGACGTAGTGAAAGAGACAGAGGGAAGAGGTGATGTTTAAGTAGGAGTGATCCTGTTCGTGGCAGAGGCTGTTTGTAGGCAGAAGCAGATACATACCTGTAGCAGAAACAGTCAGATTTAGCATAAATGTATCTAAAGGAAGGAGAAAAGATAATCAGAATCATAGAATTCCAAGTTGGAAGGGGCCTCAAGGATCATCGGGCTCAACATTTCTTGGGAAAAAACATGTCTTTGAGGGTAGGAGGAAAAGAAAACTTTGGAACATGCTTCTCTACTTTTCTATTTTTTATGTCCTAAAATGAAAGCAACTTTTCAGAAAGGAAAATTAAAAGCACTGAATGGGAAGGGTAGACTGAAATGTGAATGAGAGAGAAGAATCTGACCTTGCAGTGAGTTACTGGTTCTGCTGAAATGCTCTGCCTGAGAGAGCTGTATACATACCTACACAAGTACTGCAAATGCCCCTACTTGTAGATTTTCTTTAAAAGATTTAGAAGAAACTATGGTGAGAAGTTACACATGTAGGCAGAGGAAGTACTTTCTGGCACATGTAGGAATCCTGCCTAGCCAGTGTGCTTGTATGAGTCAATATGCAAAGCACACAGAGGCAATGAGATGACATGGTAGGACCCAAACCTGGTGTCATGCAGAGCAGCCTCTGTGCAGCTCTGTGCAAGCCATAGCACTGCCTCAGCCACGCTAGATTCACACACAGTTGTTAGGTGACAGATTGATGCCATAAGAAGGCTTGTTTCAGGAACTGTAAACACTTAACTCACAATGAACCTGTCTTAGTAGATTCTCTCTGTTAAAATAAAAACCGCAAAAGCAGTTCTGAGATAGATGTAGCCACATCTATACTACTGGAGTGAAAACAGTGTAGTCTGGGGAAACACAAGTGCATATATGCCGTTGATTTAAAAGTTCTTCAGGATTCTGTCAGCAGAGGAAAAAGAAAAGAGCTTCTCCAGGAATGTTTACTGCAAAACAGTTATGCTGATTATAAGTTACTTTAAAGTAATAAATTATTAGTGACCTTCTGTGCCAAAGTATGATTTGTTACAGACTGATCTGCTGTTTTGCATGACTGTTTTACATAGTCATTGCCAGTGTAGTTTCCCAAGAACTGAAAAATAAATATGATACCGAGTGATTCATAGATGGCAAACCAAAAACCTCAAAATGTTACA
The DNA here is from genome assembly GCA_026770055.1 of Myrmophylax atrothorax. Taxonomy (NCBI): domain Eukaryota; kingdom Metazoa; phylum Chordata; class Aves; order Passeriformes; family Thamnophilidae; genus Myrmophylax; species Myrmophylax atrothorax. Next base: position 283,402 of record JAOXXN010000383.1, read on the forward strand.
AGCTTTTAGAACTAAAACATTTTATTACAAATCAGCAATATTGTCAAATTAATTATCTGAAAAGGGATATTTATAATAAACATTGGAAAGGACTAGTGGAATAAGGGGTTTCACTAAACATTCCCAGTTTCATATAAAAATGATTCAACCAGCCTTCCTGCAAACCATTTTTCATATTTTGCTGTTGTCTCACAAACTCATGCAAGTTTCAATTTTAAAAATATGTTCTGTTCAATAGATAAGAGACTTATTATGCATTTGTCCTGGTGACTACAAAAGATGCTTAGTAATAAACTGGCAAATGGGTGTCCTTTTTTTTTTAGAACTTTTATACTATGTTAGTAATTGATTGAAAAGCTGTTATTTTTCGGTGGTTTTGGTACCACAGGCATACACATGGTTGCTTAACATTTCTCATTGAGGTATTTTATTGTTTGTGAGCAGTCAAATGTCAACCATTAAAATTTAATTAATTTTATCCGCTTTGGGGGTATGTGACTTATGCTAGATTTTCTATAATAATTTATCAGTAACTTGAAATGAACAGGAGGGGTGGTATTCTAGATTATGTCTCTTAAGAAAATAGTAAAGTTGTTTCACTTGGGAATTGCTAATACTAATAGATTTTTGAATAATGGAAGAAATTCAGAGATAATCTTGGGAATGTACCTGCTGCCTGCTCAAATAATGTGCCTGCCAAGAAGTTTGCCAGAGGAATACCAGGTTGTGTATGCTTGTATGAGACTTTAGTTGGAAATCTGGCCCCAAAGAGGGGAGGTGATCAAAAGCTGTTGTCATGCCCATCTCCATAGAGCCAACTTGCTTAGAGCTGCATGGCAACTAATTCTGATATTTGTGGTATTTTAAGCACTGGACTTAACATTAACACAGAATCTGAGTGCTACTGAGGTGCACACTAAACGGTGTGAGGTTTGCACAGTGTATGGACAGATGTGCCAGTTGCTGTCTGCTCTCTACCTGCTTGGTCACAATTTTTAGTACAAAAGATTAAATATAGAGGGTGTTCTTTTTCCCTTTACTTCTTTTTCCTGTTCCTTGAAACGATACAGAGAGCTAACCCCATCTTAACTTCCTTTCTTTGTCCCACCTTCCCACTCTTAGGATAGTGGCAAGCATTGTCCAGCATTCCAAAGCAGTAGGCAGAAAAATTTCTGGTAGAATTCAGATATTTCAAAGAATTGAGTTTTACAGTAGCCATTTGTCTGTACACAAATATAATTCTAATCCTCTCTTGGTTTTGGCATTGATGTACCATATTCATTGAGACTGAAACAAAACTGCTGCCTCTAAGAGCCACTGATTTGAACAATTATCCAAAATCAGATTATAATAAATAGCAGTCTTAGGAATTTTGATTAACCTATAAATAAATGTTAAATAAGCATTACTTTGGAAAAACCCTGTCAAATACATTAATGATAACTTGTGAAGTAGTAATAATTGCAGATATGGTATTATAGATAACATAGTTAATTGATACCACTCCCTCAAACATGTATAGCACATCAGCTGCCATGAAGCTGGAGTGATTATAATAGTATTTGCAACAGTTGAAATAAATCAGATAAGATACACAAAATGAAAATTTTGGATGCTTACTGTGATCATCTTACTTGGTCATTTAATGACTTCACTTTGGGTGAATATTGCTTGGCCATTAAGACTTCTAGCTTTTTGATGAGCTTCTCTAACTAGATTTTAAAGGAATGTCATATGGTCCAGATGAAGACTGGAAAATTACAATTAGTCCAAACAGTCTGCACAGAATGAAGTAGTTAGATAGGTCCAGCACAGTCAGAACCAGCAGGAGGTGGACCAGGGACAGGACTTGAGATGAGGCTCATTGGCCCATCTAGGTGGCAGGGCAAAGATGGGACTGGTGACAAAGCAGGGGCCTGTTTGAACAGCAGACAGCTATGCACAGAAAAGTCTAGTCCATCCGGAGACAATTACGCTTAAAACATAGTTTCAACTAATTAAGACTCTGGACTGAACTGAAAGGGAGTTCCTGGGTCTGGGGGCATGGGTGATGGAGAGGCATATCAGGGTACTACAGCCCGTCAAGGTAATCAGAGCCTTGACAGCTTCTAACTTTGTTTTTCCTGTATCAATGCTTGCAGAAGTAGAATTCAAGAAACACCTCTGCCTAACTTACCTTTCCTCATAGTGGTCTGAAGTTTAGGATGAGTTCAGGTTGACACTACAAATGAAAGTGACAAACATCCTCATTTTGCAGGTGTTTTCATAGAAATGGAGTATAGATCATAGATGCAGATGCTGGGGAACTTGGCTTGGGTTTTTTTTCAGGGAGGAAGGACACATATTTGATGAAGAGTTCTCTGTTCATCTTCTTTCAAACTCGTCTTCAACCCTCATCAACAAATTTAGAGAAAATACAATGTGTTGCTGATACAACTGCACATCTCCACTGGACTACAGGGAGTTTTCTTCAACAAGAGGAAGATGGCAGAAGAATGAAGAAATGAGGCACATGTAGAGGACAACCTGCACCAGCCATTTCATTGTCTCCTAGCACAGGCCCAGGTGACAGTGTTAACTTTGGCGGAAATATTTTTTTTGTCCTAACACAGATAAAACAACAGTTGAATAACAGAAAGGAAGAAATAAAACAGCAGGGATGGGTGTTTCTGATGGCATCAATGGTGGAAAGAGATTGCCACTTCCCAGGACACAGCATCAAAAAAGTGCCTCCTTAAGGGGAGCTTCTATACCTGCAGCTGATCTACCCAAATGCAGAGTGGTGTAATTACATGGTCAGAGAAATCCAAGTTTTTGGTGACCTGGATAAAATGCTGCTGGGCTGGCAGCCTTCTCACCTACAAAGATATGAGTAGACAGACATGCCTGAAGTGAACCTTCTGCTCCTGATCACCTTACCCTTCAGAAGAGCAGTCACAATTTCTGTATCTTGGCCAGGCCAATCATTTGATAAGACTCCTACTGTAGAGAAATGGTAGGGCAATGAGAAGAGAGGAAAGTTCTCAAGGAAAAATTAGATGTGCTGGAGTATGGTTTGGGCCCATTTGCTTTTGTCACAAATGAATAAGGGAGGACAGAGTGATGGATTTGAGCCACTTGTTCTGCAAATGCAAACCTAGAGACATGTAAGCACAGTTGTGAGAGCTTCAGGGCTCCATACTCTGTATCTGAAATCACAGGTTATGAAATGTCATAGGACATCCTTTTGAGGAAAGAAATAACTTCAGTTAAGTTTCCTCCTGTAATCATTCTGGGCAATGACTATAGGTGTACCTGGTTGAGAAAGGGAGTTGGAATGCTACTGAAAAAATAAAGATGGGTCTAAAGCCTCAGGCTACAGAATACACTTTGCAAATGCAGTTTTTTGAGGAATAATTTAGAGGTTGGTGCAATTATTTTACTGGACGTACAGCTTACTTATGCTATAAATCCATGACATCAGTTTATAACCCTCTAGTTAGCAATAGCTCTTTTCCATTTTCAAATGAAAATTAATAGTATTGAAACTGCCACCATTCTGGTAAGGGCCCATAAATACGGTCAATATAGTGTGAAATAAGCTCAAATCCCATATATTCTCTGTTGCCTTGAATGAGTATATAAAAGCAGCTCATAATTGCAAAAAGGTGGAGGGCTTTTTGTTTATATTGTTTGGTTGGTTGGTTGGTTTTTGTGTTTTTTTGGTTTTGTTGTTGTTGTTGGTTTAAGTTCTGGTTTTGCTTTAATTTATTTTTAAAGTAACAAGATGGATTTATTTAGGTAAAAGTTATCTTGCTTCTGCCCCCAGCCAAACAAACAGCAAAGCCAAAATCAGAGCTGCTCTATGAACATTGATGTGTTCTTACCACTTTCATCAATTACATGAATTTGTTTTCTGGTATTAAATACAGCATGAAGACCTACTTTACAGTGAATAAAGTATTCAGTCTTACATGCTAAGAAAAATTTTAAGCTGAAATTTCCTTGTGACAGTTGTGCAAGGTTATATTTCATTACTTCTTCCTAGAGCTATGACTACATAAATCAGGCCAGAAGCATACCTTTTTACATAGCTGTGCCAGGACCTTCACCTTGTCAAGGGAAGGATTGTACTCTGGCAAGAACCAACTGTTTCTCTCATTCCTATCTTCTTTCTCTAGTTTGATGAGTAATAATTTCTTCCTAAAAGCAGAACTTAGGGAAATGCCCCTGATTGGTGAACTGTGGCTTTTTTAGCTTACTGACAAGTAAGCTCAAGGAATCAATCAGTTTTAGAACCATAGAATGATTTGGTTTTGATAGGACCTTGAAGATTTCCTCATTCCAACAACCTGCCATGAGCAGGAACACCTTCCTGTTGACCAGGTTGCTCCAGGCTTTGACCAGCCTGACCTTGAACACTTCCAAGGATAGGGAATTCCCCAAGAAAGGAGTTTTTCTAGTTGTTTTTTTTTTTGATTTTCTTCTTTTTGTGAGGACAAGGATAAGGCCTCTTATCTCTTTGGGAATGGTTGAACATAAGATTACTATTAGGAAATATTTTACACCAATGCTCCAATCCTCGGCCGATGCAACGGGCTTCACTCCCTCTGAACAGACATTAATTTACACCAGCTGAGGCCCTGAGTGTTATGTTATTTTTATACTCATACACCAGAGCTGGGAAATTTCAATAAAGAACACAGACTTTGAAATAGGTAAGATACAAGAGCACAATGTAACTATTTTACATAAGGATTTGGTTCAGAACTGTTACTTTCAGCTGGTGTGCTCTGATATCCTTTCTTTATGACCCTATCTTATGCTGCAGCTCACTTGACCTAAATTCTGTTGCAGCTTTGTGTTGCAAAAGATTGAGATTTCAGGCACTACTGCAAGTGAGTTAAGAAAAAATTGAAGTCTTTACCAAAAATGATATGATGAATTCAGCATTCTATGTCATTTAATCTTATATTGCATTCTATTGATTTTATGCCAAACTTAATTTTTCATTTTTAAGCAAGCCTCAGACTGCAATGTTGTTACCAAGAGTTGTCAACCCAATAAACAGGAGGTCTGAGGGTAGATATGGAGAAATTCAGCAAATCTGGCAAGAATATGAAGATGGTCTGGGAAGTGCAGATTAGGATAACAAGCAGCTGTGAAATATTTAGCATCACTGACCATTTAAATAATGTCTGCGAAGTCTTCTGGTTTAGTTAACACTTAAAATCAAAGAGCAGTTCATGTCTATTAGAGTCATTGTGTTACAGTGCCTGCAAACTCGGGCATGTATCTCCACATGGCTTTTTTTTCAGTTAACATCTGGAAGATTTTCTTTGCTACTAAAGGGGGAAAAAAAGTGTTATTTTAGTTTTAAAAATAACAGTCTGCATCCCCTAATGTACGCCTACAGCAGTGGGTGGATTCTTTGGCATATTTAATTGCCACAGAATCACATAAGACTCTGACTATTACCAAGTGGTGTCTGATAAACAAACACCAGAAACTTATTTTACTGAAGCAGTCTCTTCATTAATACTTAAATGCACTGCAAATAGCCTTTTGAATAGTGTAGGTCAGTCATGGAACAACAATTGCTGTTGGAATCTCTGGATGCTTCATTGTTTGTTTAACTTGACAGCAGGCTACCTGAAGTTTCGCAACTTAGACAATTTATTTTTATGGTCAAAATGCTGGTTGCAAAATGTTTTAGTGTATCTCTGCAATGGAATAGCACCTCATTCTGCATCTGCTCTATCTTTCTGTAGTTGAGGCTTCACACAGAGTGAATGCTTCAGGTACCTGAGAAACTGTTAGTTCAGTAAGGTTTTCCCTCTTGTTCCAGTGTGCTGTACTCACAACAAGGGAACCTTGGGAAGCTCATTTCAGGATGATTTTCTGGAGTTTCAGGTAGCCCTGAGGGGAGAAAGAGATGTAGTCTGTGTTTTGTCTTGAATAAAGGAGCATGCAGATATGAAACAGAATCAAAAGTCTCCTGAAGTCAACACAAAACTATTAATGTGCTGGTGGTATTTTTTGTGTATGCAGAAGTGCTTCAGTGAATTTAAGAAGTTGGTTAGTAATACAAACATTTCACATTCATGGAGATACAGAACAGTCAGTAATCTCAATCTTTGGTAGCCTTCTTCACCCTAATGGTTCTGAAGGGCTCAGATTGCAACATCTTTCCAAGATGAGTAAGTAGTATGTAATAAATCAAAAGGAAAAGCAAGGTCTCATTCTGCTTTCTTTAGTGTACTTTCACTGATGTTCTGTGACTGTATAGGAAGAAGAAAAGAAAGGACAAAAGGAAGCTTATTTACAGATACCTTATGGAAAGGCATCTGATTTTGTTGCTTAGCAAAAGATTCCATGTCCCAGGGAGAGAAGTGTCCTAACACTTCTTAATGGGGTGCATGAAGGACAGCATGGGCAGCTGGTGAAGGGAGGTGATTGTCCTGCTCTGCTCTGCGCTGGGGCAACCTCATCTTGAGTCCTATATGAAGTTTTGGGCACCACAATAGAAAAGACACGTGAAGCCATGAGAGAGCATCCAAAGGAGACTCACAAGGATAATGAAGGGATTGGAGGGGAAGCATTATGAGGAGCAGCTGAGTTCACTTGGTCTGTTTAGCCTGGAGAAGAGGAGACTGAGGGGAGACCTCATTGTGGCCTTCAACATCCTCATTAGGGGAAGTAGAGAGGCAGATCCTGATCTCTTCTCTCTGGTGACCAGTGACAGGACTCAAGGAAATGCCATGAGTCAGGAGAGGTTTAAGATGGATATCAGGAAAAAGCTTTTCACGCAGAGGTGGTCATGCACTAGAACAGGCTCCCCAGGGAAGTGGTCACAGCATCAAGCCTGACAGAGCTCAAGAAGTGTTTGGACAACACTCAGCCACATGGTGAGATTCCTGGGGTATCTGGTGTAGGGCCAGGAGTTGGACTCTGATCCTGGTGGGTTTTTAGTATGCTTCTACGATTCTCGACAGCTTTTGCTAAAGGACCAAGAGTTTGAGCAACAATGGACATGTTGAGCAGAAATGGATGCATTTCTGCTGGCCCTTGCCTCTGCTGGCTTTTCTGGAGTGAGCACTGTTATCTCCAGGTATAATTTCTCTCTGTAGAGACAAGTGGACAAATCATCTGAAATAGCAGCAAATACTCACTTAGGTCACTAGGTCTGTTTACAGACACACATCCTGGTGGTGCAGTTCATGGGAAGGCAGCAAAGTCTTGGTTCCATGAGTCTGGATACTACTGCATATACAGTTTGACTGTAGGTAACTTTTTCCTTGTAAGTTGACTATTTATTCAAGCTGTGCATGCAAGTGCAAAACAAGGGTCTGGTTTAGTCAGTTAAAACTTTTCTGGAGCTTTATTTTTGCATTTTTTTTTCTCTTTCTTTAATTTATCTTCTAATAGCTCCATAAGATTGACGTTATCCTGTAGCAGTGTCACAGCCTGCAATCGTTTAATGCCTCTTCTTGTGAGGCCAGGATTCCACGCCCAAGTGCATTTAGTAGGTCAGTACAGTAATTTCAAATGTCTTTCTTTCAGATTTTTGCCATCTTCAATTATACCTTTCCACCCTACTATTTGTGTAATTTTCTTCTGTCTGAAGTCTCTTTACTGTTGTTCTCTATTGCACAGCATGACAAATTACCCATCAAGCCATATCTTTTCAGCCCAGAAATGCACAGTAACACAGAGTCATGACATTATCACATGTTGTGCATTTTAGTTCCTCACAGTTCATTCAAGTGTGTCAGTTTATTTTCCTGCTTCCTTTTGTCATCATGAAGATTAACTATTTTAGTTTTTCTAAACTTTAGGAGTAGTTAGAAACATATTACATCATTAGCCCAGAGCAACACATATACAACTCTGTATCACTTAATGCTTCCCCTGCATGGCAAAACCATAACCATGATTTTGAGTGTTTGCAGAAGCCATAATAATGCTTTCATGCTTTTTATACAGCTGAATAACCTGGGCTGTGGGCAAGAGATCTATGTGTAGCCTCTGGCCACCAACCAGATTAACTGTGAGTCACCTTTCACTTTGACAGTGTGCACCAGATTCTCTTGAGAGTTATGAAACTCTCTGGGTCTAATGGATATGATGTCCACAATCCCTCCTTTCCTCCTCTCCTCCTCTTTAATTCAAGATAAATAACATTAATTGTACAGTTTGTACTGAGTTATCTTCCTGGCATTGCAAATATCTGTTAGAAAAATGAATTGGAATAGCTCAGATCATCGACAGCTAATACATATATAAAAGACGTCTTTAGAAATTGTGATTAAGATGATACAGAAAAATTTATTGTTAATGGCATCATTTAGAGCCCTCATTAGCATTCAACAGGGACAATTCAGTAGTTTGGAGGCCCATAGCTTCCACAACATTAGTGCTCAGTTTGAAGAAAATTAAAGGAACAAATTCAGAGCTGTCCTCATAACCTAACTGAGATGTGAGACAGGATCTCATTCAAACTTACCCAGTTCTTCTTTACATGCTATTTTATGGATCTCTAGGAAGAGTGGTTGATTGAAAGGGAGAAAAAAAACTTTATAAGGCAAGCTGGAGGAATAAGGACTTTGGGTAATCAGAAATGGCACTAAGCTTGTGGAATGAAATTTGGTATGAGATAATTTCATGTACTTTCACATTGCCATTAGTAAAACTCTGTCTGTTTAATAGTGTTAATTTTATAATGTATTTAAATAATAAGAGAGATGTCAAGGGCAAAACAGCACTATGGCTGTCACAAAGTAGTTTATAAAATCTGCACTGCCCAGCAGATTTTCCTAAGCATCAGACTGACAGCTGAGGGGCAATAGAGGCAGGGTAGCAGGGCTGGTGGCTGTTCTTGCT
>JAOXXN010000383.1:292363-306733 GCA_026770055.1 Myrmophylax atrothorax
CTCCCAGAAAAGTATGAAAGCAGAATATAGCAAGCTGAAAATGTTGTGGTGCCGAGAGCCATTTGCTGATTTGTGTCAACAGTCCAGTAACTTATAAAGTGACAGACGTGGAGAGACTGGTCTTGAGAGGTGCCGGAAGAGCCAAGAACTGCCAAGAGCTGGTATAAGCATAGATTAGGCACCAGTCTCAAGTCTAAATTAGTGTAGTCCCCAATAACATTTCTCTCACAGCTTTGGTGCCTATTCTTAGTTTTTCTTGTTGGAATTTTTAGAAACTCAGGTATCAATTAGCACTACAAATAATTTAATTATGATTTTTTTTTTCAAGGATACCTTTACAAGTTCAATAGCAAGATTACTATGGAAATAAAAATGCATAATGAATTTTGAAAAAGCCAGACTTTTAAACTGAAGACAAAATCTTTTTACTTTGTTTTTTGCAACTTTTTTGCAAAATTGCTTTAAATGGGATCATTTATCTTGTAGTGTCTTATAATCTGTTTGCTTTAGAGTGTCATGCAGGAGCAAGTAATAGAAAATCTGTCTCTGGTATATTTTTCCATATATCCCCTTTATGGAAATTTGTTGCTGCAACTGATAAACTGAATTACACAGGCTTTGTCATAGAAATCACATTATAAAAGGTTCCAAAAAACTTGAAAATGTTGACAGTTGTTTTCAGCAAATGGCTGCTTTACTGTAGCACTGTCAATGTTGATGTCCTTGTGCACATGTAAAAGAGCAATGTGATTAAGGCAAGCTTGTCCATGCTAGATATGAGCCAAGTTTTCAATCTCCTCATGCCACTGAAAGATTGCTCAGCTGTTGCAGATAAGGCAAGAATAGCTAACAGATTTCTGCCATTAAAAAAAAATAAAGTCCTTGTCTTTGAGCATGCATCTATAGGAATGTGTAACATCTGCTACTGACCTTAAGTTCTAGATAAGAACAGCTCATGTTTGTAACTCAAATTCATATTACTTGGTTTAGATGATGCAGTTCCAAGCAAATTATTGAAGTATCTTTGTAAGAAGAGATTTGTCCAGACAGCAGTCTAAAGCATGATATACTTCTATAAAGTGTTACAATAGTGAATTATCACTATTCCTTTAGTGTCACTTGCCACTGCAATTTATGTCCACATTATGTTGAATTTAATTTGGACAAATAATCCATATTGCACTCTTTTCTGAGAATATTTCATATTTATATATGAAAATCGATGCATATGCTCTATCTAGAACATCAGTTACCTTTCCTTTTTTTTCCCCCCTAACTATCAGTTAGATAAAAAAAAAGTGAAAAACGCAGTTCTCTAGCCACAACTTTGTCAAGGGAAATGGTCCTGAGTTAACACAGTCATATATTCCATTGTATTGACCCTGAATTCTTTATGTAAGATGTCAAAGCCATGGGACTCAGAAGATTTGTTGCCATGTCTGGGTGAGGAAATAGTAGTATGAAGCCAATTTCAACAACATAATGTCATAACAAACCCATGGGGATTTTCTCATATAAATTAGTGTAGACTGTTAGTCTAAACATACTGAGATTTCCACTCTGTCTACTGAAATCTCTTTTGAAAAACTTGGGTTTCTGACAAGACCCTGAGGGAGGGAAAGGAGTATATTTCAGGTCGGCTCAGATGGTGAGCTGCACCTTTCCCCAAATACTCAATGTGATGCTTTGAACATCATGGAATACTGTAGATGAGTCCATGCCTCAGAGGTGACATAGAGAAATCCATGAACTGAAGTAATCTGTATTTTTTTTTCTGAAAGTCTTGAATAATGATGGAGTGTGGTAATGAAGGGCAGCATCTGCTCATGTAGTATTTGATAGAGTTTAATTGCAAAACCATCTTTTCTCTTCTTGCAGCCCAGTGGAACATTTGTTCTCCAACCAAATTCTGAAACAAGTGCCTTGGACAAAAGTCTTCTTCAATAAACAAGCCCATTTCAAGACCAGAAAATGGTCTACTCTCTATACTGAATAAAACTGGTGTCTGATAGAAGTTTATGATAAAGTATTTGAAGAGAATGACATAATATATGCTACCAAGGAGAAAGGAGGTAATTTAAAGATGCACTCCTCATCTTAATTCTGGTATTTCTCTGTATTCTGAGATTTCATGCTATAATGTAAACATCTTTATGAAAAATAATCTTATGGTAAATCACGGGCAGCCTTAGATATGGGCAGCACCACGTGTGCCTTCTATAATTACCCTGTTTAAAATAAAAGTTATAGGAAGTGTAACAAGCAGGGCTTTGCTTTTAACAGGAACCAATATCAGTTTTGCTTTTGGTGTCATCAGGGTAAAAAGAAGTGCTGCAGTTAAAGTGACTTTGCAGAAAGATATGTTCATTTTTATGTTCCGTTTTGAAATTCAAGGTAACAGTACCCTTTTTTCCTCCCACTGTGTCAGATAAATAGTTGTACCCCAATACTCTAGACTCAGGGAACAGTAGTTTGACTCACATTTCATTCTCAGGCTCTATGGTTGAAAAGCTAAATCTCAGAAATGAAGGCTGCAATTTTCAGCCAGCAAATCTCTCTATTAGCAGTTATTATTTAAGGTCAATTAGAGTGAAAAACTTTTCAATCTGGACATATTATGAAGGAAAAGTTTTCATGCAGAATTGATGATATAGGAGTGCTTCTCCTTGTACCCTGTCTGCTCTCTGCTTTTGTGAGCTCCCCCACTACAGCTGCAGGCATTAGCAGGCTGACTCCACTTTGAAAACCTTAAGCCACATTCTTCAGAACAGTTGCTTGGTGTTGGTCAGATTTCTCTGCAGACTTCTTTTCCATTTGAAGCCATCGAGGCTGACACATAGTTTCCAAGAACTTTGCATGTCTTCTGTCTCCTGAATTGTCTCCTGAATCCCAAATATTTCTCAAGTGGCTAGCAAAAGAGTATCCAGATAATCTTCAGCCTGGTAGGGAAGCTTAGAGAAAAAAGCCAGATGGCTCTGAAAAGGAATTGTAAAGTAATTATTTCACTTTATATTAGCTTGGTGTTTTTAATACATATGTGCTTTGATTGTTACAGTTAGAACATCCACAAGATCTGAAGAGACTATGAAATCCCACTAACTCCAGCCGCCTTTTTAACAGGAACCAATATCAGTTTTGCGTTTGGTGTCATTAGGGCAAAAAGAAGTGCTGCAGTTAAAGCGACTTTGCAGATTGTAAATGATATTACATGAGGATTCATGTACAACAGCAATAATGCAGCTTGAAAAAAGTAGAAGATGAGCAATAAACTAAACCAAAAGAGCTTGCTGCCTTTCCCAAAACAGGCGCCCAAAACATTTTCATTCCTGACCTAGGTTCACTTTTCCCCCCGCTTCTGTAAGCATCCTTTACAATATATACTAAAAATAAGTCCACTGAAGGTTCAAACTTTAAGTCTGTAATTACTGCCTTTCAGATCCTTTATTATTCTTTCAGGCATCTAAAAAAAGCAGGTCAAAGTGACACTGCATAATTTGAAAAGTTGACAAAATTTTGTTTATGGAACAGAAGTCTAAGTAAATGTAATTAACATAACCTTTAAGCATATTGTTTCCCTTCAGTTGTCAAATATTTTAAGGAACTGAAGTTTTAGACTTTTTTTTTTTTTCTCCTAACCAGAAGAAGGGAAAAAAACCTAGCTTCTAGGAAATTGATGTGAAGTCCATATGGGTCACCATCCCCTGTCCAGCAAAATGAATGACCTTTGGCTGGCAAACTCATTTTGTTCTCACTCAAAACACTGTGCTTAGATACCACCAGGAAGATGAGGGCTCAAGATTGACACACAACAACTGTAGGTAGAAACATACAATGCAATAAGTAAGACCCTGACCCTGTAAACAGGCCTGTCCAGACATGGCTCACCTCCAGACCTCTGCTTTACCACAGTCAATCTGCATTTTTCTTTTCTCCTCAACTGCATTATTATCATGGGCTTTAATTTTCTCAGTACTCAAGGCGAAGCTGTTAGAAGACATAACATCGATAGCACTTGATTAGGGAGAAGCAGCATGCAAAGAACAAAAAGGAAATATTTATTTTATGGCCATACCTGAAGTAAAAAGACAAAATATTAAAGAATTTCTAACCACAACTGATAAGGGAATAAGGGAAGAGCTAAATTTCCTTTTGATTTTCTGCTTTTCTGCTGTACACTGAATAAGTTAGAACTCCCAGGCTTTGTGACAAATCTCAACATTTGTTGGATGAACCCATACTGAACCTGCACTACAGAGCAGAGGAGGGAAGTTCCTTGAGATGCATGCACAAAGCTTGCTTAGATGTTCTGCCTCTGCAGTTAATTTTCCCAGGCTGAATCCACAGGAACAGCGAAAAGGGAGCTGAGCCACTACTGGAATTTTGAGCCCAGTGGGTCAGGTTCTTCTCATCAGGAAAAGTTTTGAGTTTAAACTGGTTATTAAGTTCCTTTTCTATAAACGCTTCTCCCACTTTAAGGGTTAACTGTAAATATTGAAGATGCAAGACATAGTTTGAGCTACATTTTAGGGTTTTCTTCACACAGACCATGCAAGGCAATGTCAATAACTGAACTTAGTCAACTAATTTTATGTCCCTTCTGCCAGCTGTGCACACAGGCAAATATGGATGCAGCTATTGCAGGGTTAAATACAACTTAAATGTTTGCATCTGGGCTGTCTTACCAATTGCAAATGTGTAGGACAACAAATCTCTGAACTTTTATCAGATATACCACATGACATTTTGGTAAATGTATTCCCAGAAAATATTGTTTCCACTCAGCGGTATCCACCTAAGAAAAGTGATGCCAGAATAAGTACCTCTTGTGGTCCAGAAGAAACCCATTTGTGTGTGTATATATATATGTTTGTGTGTATGTGCAAGTCTATGTGTGTATATATCTATATGTATATGTATATATGTATGTGTGTGTATATATACGCGTATGTATATATATATGTACGTGTGTGTATATATCTGTATATCTATACATATGTGTGTGTATATGTATATGTGTGTATATATGTGTATATGTGTGTGTGTGTGTATATATGTGTGTATATATATATATAAAATATGTTTGAAGGATATAGACCTAATAATGAATAGTTACAAAATTATTGGGAAAGGTGGAGCTCTTCAGACTTAACAGATTCTATTTGGATGGGCCAAAGTAGAAAAAATGAGAATCTGAGGATGTTGTTTTGCATACTAAAGAAAAGTATTGCACATATTCAAGGAAGATGTAAAACACGGTTGAAAAAGATTCAGGTAAAGTGTCAAAATTCAATCAATTATGTGACCACTAAATCAAGGTCTTGCAGGCATGCCAGATATTGATTTACTGCTGTATAGATCTCTGGACTCCTCATCTTTCCCAAAGTGATCAGGAAAATGCAGCAGACTTTTATGAGGAAGGAGCAGATTGTTTGGTAGGTTATAAGAGAGTGTCCTTTGCAGAACAAGAACAAGAATTTGTGTTTATGTGCTGGTAGTGAAAATAGCAAAACAACTACTTAAAAGTTCCTTTATGTTTTTAAGAGGAAGGTATGTGTACATGAGGTTCATTTTCCCAAATTCTTTAGAAGCTTGAAAATATCTAGTTTTGAGCAAAGTTTCAAGATTTTCTTTGTCATGCTTGTTTCATTTAAATCTTGAAACAACACAGTTGTGATCCATATCTAAAAATTATGTGCTATGGGGAGCAGCATCTCAGTCCTTAAAATCTGCCCTGCCCCTCAGGAACAATGGCTGTGACTAAGCAAAAATATGAAAAATAATTTTTGCTGGGAAAACATGGGGGCCTTTTGTGTGTGTGCAGTGTTCATTTTATCTGGTTTTGTTTAGATAGTTGCACAATTTATTGGATCCCTGCTGCCTCAGAAATCTAATTGTACTTAAAACAGTAACCTATTTTCAAGAATGCCTTCGGAAGATTTCTTCCTCAATTATCTTCATTTTTGTACACTGATTTATAAAGCCATTTCAGACCTTTTACAACCTAGTACAGTGAATAGGTTTGTTGGTGCCAGGTCCTCTATATATCTTGATACTTAGAAAGAGCTGATACCCCTTGGCTGCAATCAGAGAGAGCACCAGGGCTGAAGCTGTGCTAAATCTACAATGTTTCTCCTGGGAGGTGGTAAAAATATAACTGTGCTATGGCCTGTGAGGGAAAGTACATATTTGGGGTGCATGAGGTGCTTCCAGCCTCGCTGGAATGCCAAGAAGAAGGTGCTTGGGCTCAATGCAAAACACAGAACGCTACTGGAGTAATACCCTGTGATGCTGGTGTAGCTGTGGCAACTCCAGGTCCCATACCAGGATATCCATGTCCATCAGGTGGGTGATGACATAAGACTTTCGGAAAAAAGTGTGCAAATACTCCAGCTTTTCTGGTTGCTGTGAAGGGAGGAGAGATGTCCACTCTGCTGCCCAGCTGTGCCTCTTTGGTACATTTGTTCCCCAAGCAGTGACGGCACAGGAGCTGCAACTCTTGTATGACTGGGCACAGGTGGAGGTGAAAAGACTGCTGTGTGCCTCAAAATCCCAGCCACCACCTCACTGCCTCGGGCTGTTTTTCAGACAGCCTACCCATTTATGCACTGCTGTATGTTTTGTTAAACAAAAACACCTCAGGCTCAGGAATGGTGCTAATAGTGGTGTAAAGGATAATTTCAATTACATCGTCTTGGCTCCAGCGCATGGTTTTAGGAAAATGCATACAAGGCAGAATTCAGAACATTTTAGCACCAGAGACAAATAATTTATCTGAATTCTGTGAGATGGAAGATTTAGGAAAATGCAGTACTGAGCCTTTTGACCTTGTTGAATCTCTTGTTGCTGTATCTGATACTGGCCCCCCGGGAGGGCAACAGAAGGTGGGGGTCAATAACACAAACAATGTGTTTTGCCTTTTGTGCAAAGTTATATTGCACTTTTCTGGTTAGTGTAAATCATTCTTTAGCAGCAAAGTGCCCTACATATGCCTGAAGCAACAGCAACAACACAAGATGTTTTTATGTGTTAATAGATGAGTGAGTAATAAGTGCTGGAAGGATTATGGTAGAAGTCTAAACTTTAATCACATCCCTGAGACCTCAGAAATTGGTATTATTAAGTATTTTTTACTCTTTTTTTACTTTTCCCCCAGGTGTGACAAGCTGAAACACAAATATTCTAAGGTTCCAAGACTTTTTTTTCCTTTTTACACTGCTGTATTAATTTTTCACTGGGGATCAGAGGTTGCGGTGATGCACCTTATTCTGAATGCTGCTGTTACATTTCATCATAGTTATCTGCACGCAGAGCTTGATATGGAGTAGTGAATCCCACTGCTTCCAGTTTTGGTAAGGAAACTGCATTATCTCTCTTCAAAGATTTGCCTTACAAAGAACAGAAATACTACTAACTGAAGTGGAAATGATTTTTTGTTTCAATTGTCTGAAAGGTTTGATAATGATTCTTTTTCTTTCATAAAAAAGGCATGGTATAGATTTGTCTTTGTTGGCAATTCAAGACCTTATGCCCTCACTTAAGATTTCAAATCTTCAGGCGACTTTGACAAAGCTATGGAGAATCAGGTTAGCACTGTTGATTGGGGTAAGATAAAGAATTACACATTATGTTGAACCTATTTTCCACTCACTAATTTCTAGTATAGGTAAAAAACCCTTTCAGAACGTCTTCATTTATAATAAACCAGTTTTTTTCTTCCCCTCTGAATCCCCATTAAGATGATGTAATACACACGCTGCCTTAGATCGTGATGTGAAAGTCTCTACAACCAATGGAAGTATATCCCTGCATTTCACTAGGCTGTGGCTTAAAAGAATCCTGTACAAAATGAGTAATTTATGGCTCTGCAGCACAAATATCCTAAAATTGTAATGGAAAGTTTGCTGGTCCAAAATAAGGTGATTTTTTTAGTGTGTAGACTAATGCACTTGGTGAATGAGAGTACAATTTAGCTGTTTGTTAAATCTAAAAAGTATATCTTGAACTGTAGTAGGTAGCACTCCAGGGTCAAGGGATCTTGTAGCAACAGCAAAGCCTACATTTGTGTGCTGGTTTAAAGGTAAACCGGCAGGAGAAATGAACCTGACTCAAGAGAGATTACAAGTCAGAGTTACAATTTACTAAAAAGATCACAATAAATACAATGATACAGAGAAAAATTGTTTTTAACTCACAAAGAACAGATGCATAACCCAGCACTCTGGGGCACAAACAGAATGGTGTTCATCAGCCCCTGTGCTGAGCACCACATGGTCTTTCTGAGTCCAAAGTAAAAGGAAGAGAAAACCTGCCGGTGAGGATGATGGTTACAGGCTGGTCAAGAATGGTAGTTGCAGTCCTATCAAGTTTCTGGTCCTTCTGTGGATCCAATGAGTGATACTCCTAAAGTCTCCAAACCTGAGGATTTCATATGCATTATATATGTTCAGATGGGAATGTCCAGTATCTCCCTCCAGAGAGGGGAGCTCACAGTTGGTGATCTAACTCTGTGAGTCATGAGATGTTTTTGGAATCCTTGATGGCCCATTAGCAGACATGACCCCTCAGGCTCGGTGTGAAGGTGCAAATGCCTCCCCAGAGGGGACTTATCACACCTGAGTCATTGGTGTGAAGACACAGACACCCTCCTATCTCACAGAGTTCTTTAACACCCAGCTTGTAGCCTGAAGTGTCAGATGTGCCCTGGGCAGCTGTTGCAAAATATACATTATTAACAGTTCATCAGAAATTACATAGAGAGTGTAGAACACAGAGCTTTGGTCACACGCACACAGTGATAAGCTGGTCCTGGCTGCTGTAACTAGGACAATTTGTTGCATGACAATGCTATTTATTTTCATTTAAGATAATAAGGTTTCCGATAGAAAGTTAGGGTGGCATTAACCATTTGAAAGTACTTTGTTATAGCCTTTTTTTTTTTTCTGAAAGGATCAGACAACAACCAAAACCTAATGGCCCAATTCTTCAAATACACGTCAGGAAAATACACGTTCCAGTCGATCAGG
Source organism: Myrmophylax atrothorax (assembly GCA_026770055.1). Taxonomy (NCBI): domain Eukaryota; kingdom Metazoa; phylum Chordata; class Aves; order Passeriformes; family Thamnophilidae; genus Myrmophylax; species Myrmophylax atrothorax. The sequence goes on from JAOXXN010000383.1 coordinate 301,387, forward strand.
AGCACTGCTTCCTTCCATTACTTTAGTGAGGAAGATAAGCATGTTCAGGGCTGGCCCTTGACATTTAGTTTGTTCTAAGTATGAAAAGCAATTTAATGTGCCCTTTTGATTTTATTGTAGAAGTGAGATTGGACATTCTTCATCTGGCACAGAAAGAGTGGCAAGATTCCTTGTTTCTTCTGATCTCTGCTTGTGTAAGTATAGAAATTTGAAATGAAGCCACACACACTATTGCTGGTTGTTTCTAGGCCTCTGCATTTCTGCCTTTTAAATGAAAACCTTTAAAAGAGTTATTATAATTATAGACAGCAGCCTTGTTATTTAATTACATCCAAGTGTAGCCTCTGCAACTCAGAAAGTTTATAGGCAGTCTAAGAACTGAGAATTTAAATGTATTTTAAAATGTGTACACTGTGGTGCTTCTGAATAATTCTTTGCTACTAGTCAGTGCCAGCTCAGAATTTCACACCCTTGAACAGATTGACTGGTTTGGCTTGTATAATAGGTACCCTGCTATCCTGGACTGCTTTGTGGGTGGGTGGAGATGGTTGCTTTTGGAAATGCCAATTGATAGCTAACCATAGCAAGTCAGATTTATGTGTGAGTAGAGAAGGTAGAAACATCTATCTAAAGTAAAATGGATCTACTGATGTGCCTAGGAAGTATCTGGAACTAGGAAGGATGTTTTCCAAATCAGCCAAGGCCTGGTTTTGAGGCCATCAACAAAGTTTCTGGCATGGAGTTTGGGGAACACACATAGGAATGCTTGGGATGGTTGGCTAAATCTTCAGGTAAATCAGCTCTGCAGAGATGCTGTCTTGGGAGGGGTCCACATTTTAAAAAAGAATCACTCTTCAGAACAGAATTGAATTGCCTGTCATCCTTTTGCTCTCTAAACAAGAAAAAAAGGTACATGTGAAGTCTAGGACAAGAGAATTTTGATTCAGAGACTCAATATAACATCCCCCTCAAACTATTGATTACCATGATGTAAGAAAAGAAAACCCCCTGCATGATTACATGTACTATACCTCATTGAATAAAATCTGGTGGGCTTTCTCCCTTACATTGGGAGAGAAAATGCTGAGTGGTATCTTCTGTTATTTATGCACCAACTTAGTAGAGGTTTAAGTGAGTTTTTTTGCTTTCCAAAACACAGACATCAAAACAAAAGACAATAATTTTAAATTAACTGTTACATTGGAAATAGTGTTGTGGATCATTGTTGTGAGCAACACTGCTGTCTTGGAGTTACTACAACACTTAGCAGTTGAAAGATTTAGATACAAGCTTCCTTGTCATCTTAATGCGCTGACTTCTGTCAAAGCTAGCTTAGCCCAGCAGGTTTGGTCACAAATGCTTTCAGGCCTCCCAGGTCTAGAGAAGACAGGCTGCTTGAGATCTTATAGGGCACTGCTGGCAGCACACAGCACATTCCTGGCTTTACAGACCCTACATGATATTTCAGGCAGCTCTTGTTTCTGCAGCTATGACCTGTTGCTGATAGTCAAACCACTATGTAAACACAAAGGACTTCAATCTCACAGTGTGCTGTTTCCAGAGCAAGTGGTCATTTGTTCCAGTTTCCCATGACCACACATTACTGCTTGGGTTTGCTGCTCAGAAAAATACATCAATTTGCAGCATTAATGCTAGACAGGGAAGAGGGATTGCATTGGAAATATGGGCTGCCTTAGTACATATGATTAAATGTGCCAAGAGGATAGTGTTACCTTGTCCCCACTTTCAGCAGTTTAAAAAGTTTTCCTTATTAAAATAAAAAATGTTCAAATATTCAAACTAGTTTAGCCAAACTCCAACTTAAGAAATCCATTTTTTAGCTATTAGCCAGATGATATGACTTTTAAGCTCCATCCCTGACACCAATAGCTTCACTGATGCCATTCAAAATAATTTTTTTTATTGCATTTAGAACTCTATCCAGAAAGAGAAAGGAAAAGTAGTATCAGAAAGTGATTTACATTATGCTGGATTTTACTGCAGCTTGGCATTGTGAACAAACCTTTTAAATACTTGAAAACTATATAAGGAATAAGTTTCTAATTTGAAGAAGAATATATTCTGAGGTAAGTGAGGTAACAAAGAAATGGTGGCTTAAAAATCATTCTGAGTGATTGCTGTTTCAGCTGTCCCAATTCACAAAATGGTATTAAAACAGACTGGTAGTAAAAGAGACTCACAGCCTTTTTTTAACCTGAGAATATTAACTCTCACTCAGGTGGCTGCTGCACAGAATTAATGTGGACATTTCCAGTCATGTAAATTAGTACAGATTTTGTTTGCAGAATCAGAGATTCATATTTAGTAGTGTGTGGCAATAGAGACTGATTTGACATCTTTAATTCAAATGTAAATAGAAGGCAACTACTCTGAATTTAGTGAGGTTTCTTTAGATTTATGCTACCATTGCTAAAAATAGAACCTGACGACCTATTTTTAGATAACCCAGAGCTGTTGGCACTTTGCAACTGTGTTACCTACTGCCTTCATGAAAAACCTCAAGCATAAAATGAAAATACCTGATTACTTGTAATACAGTTTGGAAACATTCTTTCACGCAAACATGCCCTACCTTCTGGAGACTGCTTATTGGGCTATTTAATTGCTGATGGTTCAAGGTCCTTTCTCTCTGTAGAACCTTTAAGTCAAGCTCTGTTTATGCCACAGAAATTATTTTCTCCAGACAACACTTGAAAAGCACCTAAATATTTAATAGAACTAATTTCTAAGCTGATGGGAGATGTGTTGATCTTGCTGATTCTCTATTGTTCTGTCTGCCTCAAAAGATAGCAAAATGGTTCCTCATCCATAACTGAGAAAACCAGAAGTCTTAGCAACAGAGCTGATGGAAATACTTTTTCCCCTTTCAATAATTGTATAGCAAGAAGAAAGAAGCAAGTGATGGTAGGGGAAGGGAACGCCCCTATTCACAGGGGATCCCACCAATGAATCCATCCGAGTGTATCCAGAGACAGTAGAAAGGGCAGCCAAGATTCCCAGGCATAGCAATTAAATATAAAAAGCTTGTCTTTATCCAAAGAGACCATCTGTATTCTGGAAATTTCCACCACACTTCCTTCTGAAGTCCTACTTCTCTTGAAGTGCGGAACAACATGATTAGCAATACTTACAGTGGGATAACAGTGGCTGTAAACTCATCCATGCTGAAGAACTAGGGCAATCTATTAAGTCAAAGTGAGTGATCCATGTCAGTATCCATTTGTTTGCTCTTTTTAACACTGAGTGGCACAAGCAGCATTTGGTCTTACCTCAGTGTTACTTGTAATCTGAGGAGACTCAAGTTTTTAAGACATTGGTACCTTTTACTGAGCGTTTGATCAGACATTCCAGGCAGAGCTCCAGCACTGGTCCTAGAAATGGAGGAGTCAGAGGGAAGAAAAGCATGAAAGGGGGAAAATGAAAACAAAATAATAAAAGGAGGCTGGAACATGGTGAATTGTTATTAAATCAGCAGCACTGAAATCCTCCATTTTTCAGAAATAGTAAACTACATCATCAAACATGAGGTTGGCTTCAGAATAATAATTAAAAAAAATAAAAAGAGAAAGCGAGAAAGAACATATCACATGCAAGTCAGTGGCTGAAGTCTCAGTGTTTCATTCAATCCATTCATTTTTTTTTTTTCACTTCTTTTCTTTTTTTTACTTATTAGGACTCATGATTTTTCAATAGTTATGAGACTGAGAGTCAGAGATACTGGATCTAATTGTCTGAGGAAAAGAGTGAGGATTTTATGGAAACCAGCAAGTATCCAGGGACTGGTGATAAAATTGCAAGTGCTGTCAATGTTGATTAGGGTAAATTTATTATTATATTAATTTAATTAATATAATTCAATACATTGAGTTTTTTGTTTTCTTTGATTAGTGTTGCATATGACTGGAACAAAAATTTTTTTTCTGAATGTGGTTCTCAGTCAAAGCCATGATTAGCAACTGTTGTATCATTCAAGCCTTCAAGAGAGAGAAATATCCAGTGTTAAAATAACCTTATCTTCTACAGATGAAATCAAGAATCCAGGAAAAAAAAAAAGAGAAAAAAACCCAAACCAAAACTGGTACTCCCTACAGTAGAATAAAATTAAATTCCTCACTGTGTGTGGTAACTCTTACGTGACATCTATTAAAAACTGTATTTTTGAAATGTTTAAAGCAGATGCTTGTCTTTATATCTGAAAGTACTTTCATTAAAACCACCTAAACTACAACATGTTGAAGGTCATCTTCAAAATCTGAGATGTTCAAGACCTCAAATCTGGTAATCAATATGTGATGTAAGGAAGGGTTCACAACACACATGCCAAGCCTGGGGCAAAAGTTGTTTTGGAAGTCATAAGCTTTTAATGTGGGCTTTAATACAGTGCTTTCAGACATGTTTTTGTACTTCCTGCACCTTGAAAAGGGAAGTAAATGGGAGAAAAACCCAAAGGTATATCAAATGCACACTTTTAGGAAATTCATTTAAATAAAATGATATGTAAACTTTACACTCTTCAGTAATAAGTTTGCCTGTTGAAGTAGGTTTCTCTCCTTACAATGCACATGTAGCTAAGGCATGTCCTAGCAAATATGCCAGTTTAAAAATTGCAAGAATTCTTGTGGTATTAACATGATACTGTGCACTGTAAAGGTCCATACATGGGCATCTCAATCACAGAAAATTAATCCAAAGGCATCAGGCAAGGGGAGGTGAGAGGGTATCCAAGGGGCTTATCTCAATCTGTCCACCTTGTAGAGGTCTGGCCACACCAGAAAAAGATGAAAAAAAGGCCATTCAGCTCTGATTGTGCCTGTCAATTTTTAGAAAATAAATCTGCCTGCTGCCCTGTGACTCTTCCAAGACAATCCCAGTGTGCCCTACTAAACTATGACCCAACAGCTGGCCAGGGCATGTACACCCATTTTCTCTGTTCCCTTTCTACTCCATTGCTCAGTGCTCAGAGATACTGATCACCTGAAAATCAAGCCATTCTATTATGGTTAAGAAAGAGGCAAAGCAAGACACTAATTGGAGTACCCTCAGAACCCCATTATATTAGGAAGGACCAACATGTTGGTTTGAATATTCTCTTAATACAGCATGGAAAAAGTCTAAAAAGGAGAAAACTCAGCTACTTTCAGCTAATCTCTTCCTCCATGTGGCAGTCATACTTCTGGCAGTTTAGGGCAGCTGTGTTCAGCACTCCAGCACCTGGACCCCAGCATGGTCTTGGTTTTGCCTTTGTGCTTTCACTGATGATCCTTGTTGGGTTGACTCTGAATTTCCCATCACAGCTTGTTTCTGGAGGTACCACTGGCAGAACAAA
>JAOXXN010000383.1:308401-321844 GCA_026770055.1 Myrmophylax atrothorax
ACAGCTTGTTTCTGGAGGTAACACTGGCAGAACAAAAAGGTATTAAGGCAACAGAGATATAAAACAAGGGGTAGAAAAGGTAGATGAAATAGTGAATAGATAAATTGATTTTTGTTTGTTTGGACAGAAATGTACCCAAAAACTAACTTATTAGGGAGATTGTTTTCTTGGGTGATACCCTCAATGTATTGGTGGGAAGAAAGGACAAGCAAGGGATACCAGCTATGGCAACTCTGGGGTGGGTCAAACTCTTCCAGTGTCTCCTGAAGACACAAGGCATGGGCTGCACCTCTCCATCTTGGTCCTAGCACTGCTACTGGGACATGAATGGGGCTGGCTTACTCAGATACAGATTCAGGATCCAAAAAAATCATGCTGGCTTTCTGGAGTAGCTAAAAGTAGTGAGCACCAAATATATCAAAGGATGTGGGTGACAATTCAGACATCCAGCAGTTGCTCTATCTGTTTTAATAATTTTGCAGCATGTCACTTGCACAGCCTTGCCCTAAAGTGATATAGCAGTTTGCACTGTTTTTAACAGTCAGGTCTCCTAAGTTCTGCTACTTTTCTAGACCTGTATCCTCACTGTAGCTTCTTTTCCTCTTTTACACTGGCTTGGGATACGGAAAAAAAAAAACAAAAACAAAAACAAAACCGGCCCCAAAACAACAAAACCCCCCCATACTGCTGGTAACTGTGACCTACAAATGGAGCTAGTTCCAGAACTGAGAGCATGATTTCTTTAAGTTATGAAATGCTTCACATAGCCTAATACCACAGCAGTGACCCTACCAACTCTTTTTTGGACAAGTTAAAAAAAAAAATAAAAGAGGGGAAAAAAGAAGGGAAGAAACTCAATGCTTTAAGCATCAAGTTACTAAATAATAGAATGGTATTTTCTGTCTTAGATGTTTAAGAAAGTTTCATGAAAGAGATGAATATTAAGCCAAACATTTGCTTGGCTTTGTTGCAGCTGGCTGCAGGAATGTAAACTTTTTTTTCAGTGACTTCAGCTCCTAATTTAAAAGCTAGGAATTTTAGTAGTGAGCAAGAGACTATATTTGGCAAAAAAATTCTGCTGGCTTGACTTAGTTACTCAACACACTCAAAACAATACTCTTTTATCAAAAAACAATAGTCTGGTTTATTCACAGCACATGTAGAAGTTGGACCTTCCACCAAATTCCACTTTCTTCTCTTGCATATGTCTGTTGCTGTCTAATGAGCTGCGACAGTGTCTGTACTTCATTTTCAGCAAATTAAATTTATGCCTCACAGGAATTGTGGTCTGGTCGTGGCACTGCTCCTAGGTATGGGTGGGGCTTGTTTTTTCAACCAGCTCTTGGTTAGCCACATGGGTACGTGCTGTCGCACCACACAACAAAATCTTCTCTATAATAACTGGTTTAAGTAGCCATCCACACCACGAAAGTGGATCCCATCTAATTTACTTTGTGTTTACTGTGCTCCCTTTCAAACTGTATTGTTGGCACAGATGAGTATTTATACAACTTTTATTTTAAACTATTTATTTAGATTTGGGAATTCAGTAACACTTGATGTCAGATTTATAGTGCATGTTTAAAACCAAGGTTCTAAAAATGTAATATTTCAAAGAGGAGGAAGCAGACAATGAACTTATATACCCAGGAGTCTTTTCTCTCCCTGGCTGTTGTGGGAGCTGGGCATGCTGCTGATGAAGGAGTCAGCCCTGTGAGGGAGTGTCCACATCTCTGTTTATACAATTGCACTTGATCGAAACCCATCGAGATCATCTGCAGCCTTCATGTTGAGTGTAAAAGCACAAGGCTGTCCAGGGAAGGCAGATGTGGAATCGTGGATCACTGTACTTCCATATCAGAAGCAGATCTGATGAGATACTCTGTGGTCTTTGGGTAAGTTAAGGTACGGTGTTGAACTCTGAGGGAAATAAAGAAAACAAAATGAGATGGAAATAAATAAATATATAAATACATAAATAAATGGATAAATAACTAAAGGCTCTTGTTCAGTAACTGAAAACAGGGCTAATCCAAGAATTGCTTTCAAAAATAGTTCTTTCAAACTAACAGGAGAAAAATATCTCCCACTTTCCAGTAAGAGTTTTCAGGCTTGTTGTAGAGCTGAAGGAAGTGTTATCTTGTCAATAAATAATAATAATAAAAAAATCATAAAAATGGATATTATGAGCTGAGCATTTGTTCTCAGTGTCTATTTTCCATGGTGAGTCAAATGAATGGTAGCATATGTAGAGCAACAAAAGTTAGGTTTAACGAAGGCAAAACTTGCCCTAAAAATAATTGGCTCATGTTTTTATATAAACCTATGTAATTTTTCATGTCTTTCTCCCCTTACAAAATCAGTATGTCAAAACTTCGGTTTAGAAAGTCACATCTCATCACTCCCTGCAATAATTAACCAATGGTAAAAGTAATGAAGGAAAAATCTTTGTTGAGGGTTTGGTTTTTCAGGCTTCTTGAAAGTTACCATAAAATCACTTGGCAAACTCATACCCCTCTCTGCCTCTTGAGACTGTAAGATTCAATTTTTACAACAGCCCTGTGAAATAACAGGGAAACAGGTGAAATTACTTAACCCCTCCTTTACTCAGGAATTCAGTTAAGAAATCAACTTTGGATTTAAGCACTTGACTGTCTATCCTATGTTGTAGCTTCTAGGCCTTGAGTCTTTTAAAAGCTTATGCTCTTGATATTTACTGCAAGCAATTCTGCCTGGATTGCATTGTTTTAAGTGTGAGGAAAGTTAAAAATTGGAGGAAAAGTCAAAGAAAGAAATATTTAAATAAATAAATAAATTTTAAAATAAGGTAATAAAAGGTCATAGAAAATCAATGTGTTCATGCCTGCATATGTGTGTGTGTGTGTATATATATATATATATATATGAAAAAGTGAGTGTTAGCCCTAAAACTTCTGATTCATCCCACTGTGTAACTTCACTATGTTTTCCACATTCAAATAACTATCCTTGATGTGTTCTCTTTTTGTAAAGCAGAAGAAACTGGACACAAAATCCCCACAGCTAGTTAAAGTTGTAGGGTCCAATATTTTAGTCTGGTGAGTATGAATGGAGAATGAAGTCGGAAAATGCAGTATGATCTTTACAGCACAAGCTATAGGGCAGGGTGGTCACACAGACAGTGTCAGTGCTCTGTAATATGGTCCTGTTTCATCCAGGCTGGGAGCATGCAAGAGGGTTGGAACAGGGACCCCATGATCTGCTTGGTGTGCAGCCCAACAACGGCATCTCTTTCTGGGTAAACAGTGGGAAAAATAGGTGATTTTGTTCATGCAGAATATAATCACCTAATTACAAATAGCAGTACAGTTCTCTTATTGAATATCTAGTGCAGGGAAAACAACATGAAATTATTCATAATGAAATAATTAATAACAGAGTCAGACTATAATACTCATGGTAGTAATATAATAAATTGTTAATCATCTATATAGGACTTTTCATTACTTGTTTTCTAGGTCTTTGCATAGGAGAAAAGTAATATTATCCTAACCACAAGTTAGAAACCTTTCAGGAATTATTTACAGGTTGTTCCTGTTTTGCCAGTTCTTGCCTCACTTGGATGCTACAAAGCTGTGCAGTAAATTTTTCTTTCCACATGACTTTGAAAATACAGAGCCTATGCAAAAGTGCAAAACCTTTGTTTATTTGTGAGATCTTCTCTTTCTCTGAAACTGCTGAAAGTAAAATTATTGCCAGATATATTGCAAAGATGCAAAGATACAAACAGTCAGTTGGATGATAGCTTTTAAATTCAAATTACCCTTATCAATCTGATTATCAACAATAGCTACATTCCTATCCATTTCCTTGCCCTGCCTATATAATTGTGTGTTTATGAAACATCACTAGAATAGAATCTCGTTGCCAGAGCTGTGAGTAGAGTTTCAAGTGGTTGCAGAAAAGTGCAGGTGGTAGCACTAAAAAAGTGTCATTGTCAAGAATTTTACCCCATTTAAAAGTGGAACAAGAAAGCCATTGCGACAATAAATGGCTCAGCTCTTACGGCCATGAAGTGGGAAGTGCACCACCGAGCAGATTTGCAGGAAATTAATTGTGTGTTGGCAGGCTATTCATTATAAGCAGTGTGGAAAGGGGTGGCTTTTTCCTTTTTTTTTAACTCCTTTTTTTTTTTTTTAATTTAATAGGAACTGTTCTAACAACTGTGTTAGTATAAACTGATTTGTAATAACAGTATAGAGATTTCTGCAAATGTGTATGCCTTTCTTGATGTTATTTTCCATTATTTTCCACTCACTCTTCTTCAGGTGGTATTAAACTGTATGTGTGAAATAACAGCTGTGCCTGTAACAAATCCATATTACTCATAATGATTTCAGTGGTGACTATAGAGGATTTTTAGCTGGGCTGTCCTACAGAAATGGGTGAGAGTTGGCTTGCTCTCAAAAATAATAGGAAGCAGAATTTTCCGTTTTTGCTTCCATTGCCCTGTGTGATACAGTACACAATTTAGGACGCTGGCATCTAAAAATAGACCTGGGCTTTTTCCAAGACAGTCAGAAAGTAGTACCACTGTTAAAATGCTTTTCTAGAGTATAGAGTAAGGTAAACATTCAAGTAGAACTCTTTGTACGTAAATATTTTCTAGTAGAGCCTAAGGGATTTTGTTCTTAGAATGACAAAAAAAACACCAAACCAAACCACCAAACCTAAACCAAACCAAAACACAGAGAACCTAACTATATAATTCTTGCTACAAATTTTGGTTTTTTGAGAATACTGTAAGTAGGATTTTTTCTAAATTTGGTGCCTACTTAAAAGACAATAAAAACAGGCTTTAAAAGATACCACGCTGCAATAAGAAATAAACAATTTCTATGTAGACTTTCAATTGCCTAATTATTTTATGTCAAAATGTAGAAAATGAAATGCTTCTAAATATAGTGCATTGGAATTTTCTTATAAGTTAATTTTTTAGAAGCTCTACACTTATGAGCACCATAGTAACAACTCTGCAAGCTGATTCTTCATTACACTTATCCACCGAGAGCTTCACTGAAGACATTTCCTCTGGGATCAGAGAGACTAGAAATCAATTCTGATAATATTAGAACAAATTTAAAGAGCAAAAAGCCCTAGAAAGTATGTGATGAATAAATAAGGAGATCTTTATTTCTCATGTAATCTTTTTTACCTCTTTTCTACTTTGTTGTGCTATAAACAAACATTTTTGTGTTGCAAATGTTAACACCTTGAAAGGTTTTGTAAAACTGGGACTGAAATAATTCATTCTGAATTATGCACGTCTTTAAGCTACTACTATTTGCGATGCCAGCTGTGAGAAGGTCAAGATGATTGGTGATATTGAGACTGATGACATCTTTGCCAATCATTTATGGTTTCAGCATATCTGTCTAGACTACACCAAATCTGTGTTGAGGGCTGAATCTGAATATAATTTATTCCCACCCAAAAGAAGTACAAAGATTATGACAGTGAAGGGAGGACACCAAGCAGAATTCCAGCCATGGCCCTAGCCCTGTGATGTATTGAGGAAGAGCTCCATTTTACACAACTAATTCCACCTCACTCTGCAGCCTCCTGCCCCAGCTTCAGCAAAATCCACCCAAGTGTTTTGATTAAACTTACTGCAATCTTTAAACAGGGTTTAAGTTGTCCCAATTATATACTATCAATAATTAAGAAACCTAATGTATCACACACCACCTCTGTGCCCCTGAAGTGGAGCCAGCAGAGGTGTCAGTCCCCACACCACCTTGTCTTCAGCTGCAGCTGTCCTTTTACCGTACAAGCAGCAACTGTGATAGATGAAATAATCTGAACTGCCATGTGCACTTTTCCTTTAGGAAACAGCTCACACTGAATAGCATTTCTGGTACTGGGCACTGCTACACCTGAATGCAGTTGTGCTGGAAGAAAAAAATAATTACATGTTTTATAAACATTGACTTGCCATCTTTTGTGACTTTAAGACATGTTCTTCCATCCTACCATGTACACTTATTCTTTCAAAATTGTCTGGGGGATGCTCAGTAACACATAGCCTGTTTGCGCATCCCTTAATCAGGACAAAACAGTGATGGTGTCAGCACTTCTGTTGCCAGATCTGCAGGAACAGGGAAAGGATGGTTGTCACTTATCTCACTCTCTCCAAATTTTGTTTTGTTTCAGTTTTAACACTATTTTGCCTGAAGGGACAACAATATATGGTCTTCTTGATGAACTCTGTTTAATAATGAGGTTGAAGATGTGGAAACTGGAGCTAGGAGAAGCCCTGCTGGAATGGGGCACCACTGACTTGGGATGCGTGGAGCGTGTGCCTCCCCAGCCATGTCCAGTAAGCTTGCTGAAATCCTGGTGCAATTGTTTCTAAAAGTGCAATTTGCTGCAGAGGAAGAAAAATTGAGCTCTTTGTGTTCCTGATTGTGAAATCCGTGTGTCTGCTCTGGCTCTGGGCCATGGCTTGGTGGGATAGCTGCAGAGCTTCAAGGGCTGTCTCTGAAACATTCCAGAGCACAAACCCACTCACCTTTGCCCAAAAATTATTTGCAGGTTAACTTTACAAGCCAAAGTGTCACCTGCCAAAGCACTCTACAGTCTGCCAAAGCAGACAGTGTCTTTTCTGAAGTTTACCTAATTCTGGCTTAAAGAAATAAGAATGTGCATGGGCTGAGTGTGCAAGGAGTACAGGAGAGGTAGGAAGAAACATCAGAAAGTGCTTTTGGGAGGCAAAAAGGAAGAAAAAGGGAACAAACTTAGAAAAAGCAGGTTGTCCTGTCCTCCTCAGGGAGCAGACAGTTATTCTGAAAGATGAGAAAATCTTTAAAGTTGCTCAGAGGATTTTAAAATGAGTGTATGCAAAAGTTAGAAGCTAGCAAAAGACCTTAAAGAGGAGTTATAGATGCCACAAACAACTTCATTTTAATGCTATTTTGTCTTGGTTGAAGCAGTGATGATCTGAATTTTAAACCTTGTTGTAGCTTAGTCTCCATATAGTCTCCTATGTAGAAAGGGCTATTAATATCTAACATTTCTGTACTGCACTTGAAGATATAAGCTATATCTCGTGAGATACTGTCATAATTAACAAAATACACAATAGATAGCAAGAGTTATGCTAGCAGTTCAAGATCAAAATAGCCTCTAAATGATGCAACAGTAATACTTTACAATTTTTAAATACAACATTTCAGGATGTCCTTTTGCCGTTCCTCTCACCTGAACAGCAAAAGGATATCCTTGACTGTTTGGAGACAGTTTCCAAACAGTCAAGTTGTTTTAATAAGGTGCGTGGGTTTAAAGGTAAACGGCAGGAGAAACAAACCCCCCACAAGAGAGATTTTAAGTCAGAGTTACAGTTTAATAAAAATATTACAATAAATGCAATAGCACAAAGATAAAATGGTTTTAACCCACAAACCCCAGAAGTATAACTCAGCCCCCTGGGGCACAAACACAATGGTGTTTGTTAGTCCCTGTTCTGAGCCCCATGTGGTTCTCCCTGAGTCTAAAGTAGCAAAAAATGAGAAATCTGTTGGTGCAGATGATGGTCGCAGTCTGGGGTCAAGAGTGGTGGTCGCAGTCCTGTCGAGGTGGTCCTCCTCTGGATCTGACGAATGGTCCCCCAAGACCCAAAACACCCAAGATTATATCCCCTCAGGTCCAGATGGGACCACCCAGTGCCTCCCCTAGGGTGGAGACTTGCGCAATGGGAGACCTGACTCTATGAGTTATAGGGTATTTTGGAATCATTGATGGTCCATTAGCAGACACACCCCCTCATGCTGGGTGTGAAGGTGCTAACGACTTGCTGGAAGGGGGTTACCACAGCTCTTATCTCACAGGTGTCTTTCACACCCACTTCGCATCCTGAGGGTGTGCCCTGGGCAGCTGCTGCAAATGGTCCATTGTTAACAGCTCTTGGGAAATGGCATAGACGGTTTAGAATACACAGCTTTGGCCACACCCACACAGTGATAAAGTGGTTCCAGCTTGCTGAACTAGGACATAAGGAATGAATGAGAGTTCATAACTTCACTGTGATACAGTGCAGTAAATACTGTCAAACAAATTTATGGAAATGAGGAAAAAGAAACAATAGAAAAATGTGGAATAGTCCAAAGTCATGGTTCTTTGCTGTTCATTCCATTTTTAGACCTTGACACAAATAAAGGTGTTGCAATATCACATGTGAGCGCAGAGACAGGATTAAGTAATGTTATTTTGAAAAACATCTTCAGCACATACAATTAAGTACCCTATACAATTTTCCAGAATTGGACACAGGGAATTACTAATTTCTGGACAGTGAAATCTTAGCAGGGGAAGGACAATGTCAGCACTTTCACCACAAAATCATTGTTCAGCTGACAGTGAAAATATTTGAGTCATTTGAGTCCAAGGGAGTGGTGACCACACAAGATGGAAAAAAAGGAAAACATATCCAGCCAAATATATCTTGATTAGAACTATTAGTGCTAGGAAATTTGGCACTTTGACAGCTCATCCCAAAGTTTTAAAAGCCTTGAAAAGAAACAAAAGCCTTGGTTATATTGATACTCTCAGACTATACACTAGAATGCTGAGTACAGCTCCATCATGATGTGAAAATGAATCAATAGTGGGTTATGGTCCATCAAGAAGCTTTGAAGGTGGTGATCCAATGCAGAAATACAAGTAGGACATGATAGATTGAGGGCAGCATATTTCACCTACGGCTGAAGCACCTCTAGCCAGGCACTAGCTCTTCATAGGGGAATTCTTCTGAAGCTGGACACTGCTGGATGGTGTGGTCCAAAGGCATGACACTGTTTCAGAAACATTGCACCATTTTGGATTGGTAGACAGGATTTTGGGTGGTCTGTCTATTCTGAAGTCAGTTGTGAGCCAGATCTCACCTCCAAAGGCAGCAAAAACTGTGCCTTTTGCAGCTTCTTGCTGGTCTTTTTGGACTTCACACACAGAAGGACACACCAATGTGTGTGGTTGTGTACAGTCACCATTCCCTGTTGGAAGAAGTAGGAGATTGCAGTGTTATGTGGTGAGGCAGTATGGCTGAGCATCATGTGCCTCTCCACAGAACAAGGTTAGGCTAAAGGCTAGAAGATAAAATTTACCAAATCCCTTTTAAATAAAGGTGTTGAGCTGTGACAGTGCTAAACATCATGCACACACACACACAAAAATCTCCATAAACACATATGGCAAGAAGACAAACATTATGCCTGCCATGGGCTACAGGTGAAGCTTCAGATGCTATATTTCTTTTTTTTTTTTTTTTTGGTTGTGCCATGAACTGAGTTATACTGTGCCACAATGATTAGCTTACAGTCTCCATTTAGCTCTCCAATGAGGTGTGAATAGTTTAACCCTGATACACAGTTCATTTTCACTGATATTTCATCTGCATTTCATCATGCTGGAAGAAATGAGTCTTCAGGCACTTCTGAGGAATGCTGTGAAGTTAGGCACGTTTCCTCATCGTTTTGTCATGATGCGTGATGGAGTTCCTCTTCATGCAGTTTCAACCCAATTTGAGGGAGTCTTGGAGTAAGTATGAAAGAAGTATGCTGTGTACTTGTTTAGAGGTTTCTTCCTGACTTTGGCACAGCCAGAGATATGTGAGCCTGAGTGTAGTTTATGTGATGGGTGCACAGAACTAGTCAAGAAATTTAGGAAAGAAAAACCCTTCTATGATTTTCCTTTCCACACATGCTGAAAGGAAAGGAGACAGATTTATCTCTCACAGTACTTTTACATTGTACTGGTATCAACACAGTGAACCCCAGTGATAAATATCAGAGATAACTGTCATTAGCAAATATCATTTGCTTGAAAGGACAAACACAATCTACAGACCTTCTTATGGTTAAAAAACTGTTGTTTCTGTATTTCTGACATTAGGTGTCTTGGGGAAGAATTTTACAACTATATGCTCTGAGGAGGTTTGGAGTATAACACCATGTCTTATTTGTACCACATGAGCTGCCCTTTTGCCTTTAGTTCTTTGACAGAGTGATTGGTGCTACTACATGACAGTAGGTCCCTGCAAAGCAAGTACCTTAAACTTTTATCTGAAAATTGACTGTAGCTTAATTTAGAGGAAAAGTCAGCCTGCATTCTTTAAATAAGGCAATGTGCTCCTGAAGTGCTGCCTCTGTTCTCCTTTCAGAACATCTCCTGTTCTTTGCTTGTCCCTCATGGGAGTTTCCCTTTCTTTAAACACTATTCTTTCTGAGACTTAACGCAGTTCAAGGATTTCTTAACACAAAGCTTACCTTCATCTCGGACCATACACACAAAATTTAACTACCATAAGTGATTTTTAACCTGGTTCTGAAAAGCTCTGCTGGAATGAGACACTCAATTCGCTGAAGAAGGGCATTGCAAAACTTAAGACTATTGTAAGCCTTCAGTATATCACAAGTTCCCATAGTAAATAAATCTACTGCAACAGAGCAGTAAGTACCACTATGTATCTCTTCACTGATTAACATTGCTTTTCACATGAGTAAATATACATATTGTATGGGCTGAAAATGTACATTAACCAAAATTCTTGCAGTCTTTGGTTAATCCAGTTAGAGGGACTTGGGTACTGCATGTGTCTGCTGGCCCCCAGCAGACCTCCTGGCAGGTGATGTGGCTCTGTTTTCCCTTAAGAATTCCACAGAAGCACGTGCTGTGTAACATAATACTGCACTATTCCCTTTCTAAGTCTACAAATTGTTGTTTTGAGGAAAAAACTAGTTGCTATTAACATTGCTTAATGCTACTTAATTTATCAGTTAGTAGCTAATATATTTACTAAAGTGGTTAAAAGGGGAGGCATCCTATTCCAAAGGAAATAAGTATTAGTCTGATAAATGAAGGCAGTTGCCCATTCCCACTTTGCATGGATAACCTCATATACATATCTCTTAAAATTACAGAGATTTCAGGAGTCCTGATATGTATCCAAAGTCATTGACACAATGCAGGCTAGCCTTAGGGTGAGACTTGAATCTAGGAGGAATAGAAATCTTTAACCATTGCTTAGGTCATGGAAAAAAGATCAAACTTGCAGCTCTCAGATATCTGTCCCTGTGTGCACAACAACTGGATACCTCCTAAGCCTCTGTCCCCTCCCCCTGTCCCAAGCTACAGCAGTGCAGGCAGCTCCCAGACCTTGATTCCTGATACGCCAACATATGTTGGCAGAGCTTCATTTTGCACAAATTTAAATTTCTCTTTAGAGCAGGTCTCCCTAGTCTGAGAAAGTAACAGACTGTTCACTACTTTCTTCTTCTACACCTGAGTATCCTCCTGCATCCTGTACACTGGGTCTGACATATTTATATATATATATATATGTGTGCGTGTGTGTGCGCGTGTGTGTGTGTGTGTGTGTATGTATATATAAGATACAGCTGAATTTCAGAGCCACCCTTCATCCAAATGCCCATACATTTACAGTGCCATGTTTGACTTCATTCTTTGGAAAAAGAATTACAAAAATGCTAAAAGTAGAAAATATTTTCATCTGGATATTTGTCTGAGACTTGGGGAAATCCATCCGTGTGTTAGGGTTTGCTTTTCCAGGTTTAGAAAATTGTGCTTCTCTATGTACTTTAACAGGAAATATAATATATATGCACAGTATCTACAGGAACAGTGAGAGATGTGTCACCTTGTACTGTACCTGGTCAGGACTCACTTCCAGTTGATCCTGTTGTTGCCCTAAGACCAGTCTTTACAGTACACAAGGAAGAGTACACAAAGGTTAAGTGTCAGCTTTTGTTCAGGAATGCCCTTCTCCTCTCAGCTGTTGGTATTCTGTCATGATCCATCTCCTTAGGACTTTCGTATCTTTGAAGTATATGAAGGAAGTATTTCATCAAAATGCTGCTATATTTTTGTGGCAATTTGCTTTTAAAAGGAATTTGAGAGTAGTTGGATTTGGTTTTGCTGCTTCTGGAGACTATACCTAAAGGCAATGCATCCACCATAACCTGTATTTCCATATACTTCAGCATCACTTTATTCAAGATCAAGTCAGTTACACAATAATGTTGTAGTTAAATAGGTAGCTGGAAAAGGGGATGTCAATTAGAGCACAGTTCTATTTAGAAAATACCTCTGTGCACTCTGACAATGTTTTATAGCACAATATGAATTTAAAGTTCACCACCATATCACACAGTCATAGGAGAACAGAGCAGGTTACAAAAGAGAGAGCTACAATTAGGAGGAAATGCAGTGTCACTTGCTCTTGGAAAATTTCCAGCTGCTTCAAATGAAGGGTTCAGTTATGCCAATGGAGTTAGTTTCTGAAAAATGTAGACTTCACAAATTTGGGAAGTTAAAATAAGCAAAAGCCTCGTTTCAGTTTTGAAGGTCTTGTGGCCAGGCACAGATCTGTCAACACTTAAAAAGTGAATGAATAGGTCAGAAGGGTAAAAGGCTGTGTTGAAACCAGTCCCTGATGAACAGCTCCCATGTCCTGCCAGCATTTCACTTAGGCTGTATGAGATTTATTTGGTGCAATGTCTTCTGCCTACTCTTGTGCTTTGAGTACATGAAGAAAGGTGTGAGCAAGGGAAAGCATTGTCAGATAAAAATCTTGCGGGATTGGAGCTGAGAGAAGGAGCTATACTCTATGTGCCATTTGGCCTCAGTTCCGCATAGCCATCAGCTGAACTCATCAACCCCTGTGTGCACTCAGAGTTCAGGTCAAGTACAGTCAGTGCCTGTACTAGAGCACTGCATAGGCCATGGCTGACAGCTTTTCTTTTGTTTTCTGGTTTTCTGTCATTATTTTCTGCTTGTTTGGTTTTCTGTTGTTTTTTTTTTTTTCCTTTTTTTCCGTTTGTTTATTTAGATTTTTTTTGGTTTTGGTTTTTACTTTTAATCAGAGGCAAATTAGTTTCTTCAAACTTTTTTTAGAGCTAGCGTATCAGCAAACAGGTGATTATTTAGATCCTGATGAACAACCATCAACCAAATGTGTCCCCAAAAGGGGTATATATCCATTGTTCCTGTTTTACCTTTTTGTAAGCATCTGTAAAATGTTGACATTTGCAAAGTTAACTGAAGACCATTATTAGAAAGAAAGAGCTGTATTGTCAACCTCACAGTCCTTCTTGGAATCAGATTACAATTTCCTGATTCAAATTCATTATTTGCAACAGTTTTGTTAGTTGCAGTAGTCTAAATGCGTGTCACAACTGCTCAGACTTCACAAGTGTATTTGAATCTGAACCATGATGTTTCCACCTTTTCTATAGAACAGCCTGGTAGAGAGACATTGTATAATTTTACCTTTACTAAGCCCTTCCAGAGTCTCTGGACATAATGTGAAAATACTGTACAGGCATTTTTTGTTACAGCATCCTTTTTTCCCCAAGAGAAGTTAGAGTGCTGAAATAAAATCCCACCCCCCCA
>JAOXXN010000383.1:322597-334506 GCA_026770055.1 Myrmophylax atrothorax
CCCCAATAAATAGATATAGTTATATCTTTTGGCAAGACTAAGAAGCAAAAATAAAAAGACTCCTCATAATTCTTGGCAAGATAAATCTTCCAGGGTTTGATACCTTGGCAGAGCTCTGTGGTTTGGCTTTCTTGCTTCTCTTAGTATTGTGTGTGTATGTCTCATTTTCTTTGATTTCATGATTTATGTTTATCTGTTACCTTTTGTCTCAGTTGCCAGTTACTTGTCCTTTTCAGGATACTTCATCTACTTTACTATTAAGTGCCCTCTTTTCTGCTCATTTTGTCTACCTCATTTGCTCTGTGCCCATTTCTCAGGACAATACCCTGTGCAATGCAACTCTGCCACTTTCTCCGCCTTTACTGTCTCTTTCCAAATTTCCATTCTTTCCCAATTTCCATTCTTTTTCATGTAACTTCGTCATTCCTTGCTTCTAATGATGGTTTTATTTTTTGTAAAGTTGTACTCCTCCAAGTGCAGCCCTCTCTTTTTCACTTTTTTATTGCCATTTACTTTGGATTTCTGTAACAAATACAAACATTTGATTTTATTAGACATTTTGGCATCCATGTCAAAGTCAAAATTGCCTTCTTATCTTGCTACTGGTTTAGAGGACACTTTCTGACTTTTCAATGAAAATGGAAGTGGCAACAATATCTTTCAGTGTATTTTCCTCAGCAAAATGAAATAAACATTTTTCGTTAAAGTTTTTGTCACAGGGAAAGGGATTTGGGACCAAAACAGAGAATTTGTTGTGTTTTGACAGCAGCTAAGTTACAACACAACTTCTCAGTGCTATGTTGAAGACCTCTGTGGAAAAACTTATATATTTGTATAGCAAGTCCTTCTGGACTCACTACTGTTTCCTCTGAATTTGTCTATTAATCTCTTGTTGTTTGAACGGAAGCAGTGTTGGGTCTACTGTTAAGGATCTGGAAAATAGTTTTCAATGACAGGATCTGAAAGATTAAAAACAACAAAAAAACCCCAACCTGCAAGAGTTCATTCCTGCAAGAACCTGAGCTGCTGGCCTGTGACCAGGTCTACTTTGTGAATCTTGGAGCAGCTTCATTCCCAGCACAACTGGTTGTGGAGTGTGGATGGGACAGATAGCCAAGGACACTAATCTTATCAGCTTTCCTGATTTAAGTTGTTCCTGCTCATCGTTACTCAGCTCCTAGGAGAAAAAAAAATTCTCAGTAACCACAGTGTCTGTCCAAGGAAATGCAAGTAATTTAGTGGTGAGCTGCTTTTGCAGATTAGAATCTGGATTTTTAAGAGTAATTTTATGCTCCGCAAAGGGCAATACAAATGTTATTCAGTTTTTAAGATTTTGTTCTAAAAGATATTTTGTCAAATATACTGGATTTAATAGTGGAAATGGTTAAACATATATTTATTTTAATTACTGAAAAATAAAAGGAGCATCTTAACTTAAACTCTAATTTGGTGTTCTGCCAGTTGAACCAAAGATGAATGAGGCATATTAAAAATGAACATGGTTCTTATTTTCATTGGTTATATGGCTCCGTTTCTCACTACATCAGTTAGCAAAGTCTGCTTTCAGCAGTGGAAATTTCATTATCACTTCTAATTCAGGTTTTGCAGCACATCAAAGTTTCCAATAGTTAATGACTCTGGTTTCTTTCTGTGAAGGTTTACTTTTCATGAAATAATATAGAAATGACAGTAAGACTGAATTATGAACTTCCAGAAGCTGAGGACAAGAACTGATTGTATTGTGGAAGCTGAATTCACTGCTCTTGGTTAATGCTGGGTAACGATGATCACATGCATGGGATTGCTGAAGCAGATGTAGCTCGTGTATTACTCATTTCAATTTTTTCAGTTCAATATTTTAGGAGTAACATAACACTGTAAAAATCTGTCATTTGTTTGAAAACTGGCGTCAGGATTTCCTCACCTTAACCAAGTTCCTTTCCAACCTTGGATAGAGATCATCATCCTCCAAACTGCTTCACGAATATTGAGTTTTCTTTTCGGCTCTGACCTGTGCACTCCTAGCCATGAGACAGGTCTCACCTGTGCTGTCATCATGCCCCTAGTGCCCATGCCATTGTCACTCTTACACCTGATGGTTACTGAAGCCAAAACACCTCAGTTACTTCTCAATTACCTGAGAGACTTAGCAACATTCTGAGGGTGACCCCACTGTGAGTTGACTGAAATTGTATCTCACAGAGGTGTCACAGCTCTTAATTACATCTTCTGCAAAGTGCTTGGAGGTTCCCTGACAAAAGTGATTTCAGTATGCAAAATACTACAGCAAAATAAACTAATCTAGATAACAGAGGTCAGTCCTGTCTGTCTACATTAACCTAATAGCCTGTGCTTTTCCTCTTTCCTTTACCATTTGCCAAAACAGATATGGTTTGTTTTTCCTTTGATCCCATGGAGTTGACAGTGACAGATTACTCTCAGTTTGTCATCTTGAACCTTCCCTCTTTCCTGGTGATGTGACCCATGACATGAGGGACATCTGTAATCATGGACAGATGCCTCTCTAAGCAATGTGCAGATACAGCAGGAGAGGTGGGACAAGACCACACAGAAACCACTAACTGCCCAGAACAGCCTCTGGGTCCTGGAGGTGGATGGTGAGAAAGAACTGTGCAAGGAAAAAGGGTATTTCTAAAGCTGTGTGTGTTAGAATTTCCACAAGGCAGCTCACTGGTATAAAGAGTTTTATTTTATCAACAGATTAGGGGTTTCAGGCTAGTTTGAATATATTTTTTGAAATAAGCCAGTCTCTAGTGGTGGGGCCCCTGTGTAAAATGAAGTCTATTTCTGTGATATTTTCTCATCAGTCTGTGCTACTGGAAATACTGTGTTCAATCTTCAAAGAACTGGAAAACTGCTGAACTTTGCCTGTGAAGAATGGGACTTGCTCAGGATCCAGCAATGTGCTTTATGGACATCAGAGGTACCAAGTGCATAACCAAGGATAAGGGTAAGAACAGGCTCAAAAACTGTCAAAATCAGTCAGCCCTGTTATTCTCCGCATCCCAAAGCTCTTAGCATACTTTGCAGTAGCATAAAACCAAATTATATCTTATAGAGACATAGGAAATGCAACATCAAAACAAATTGAACAAATGCGTCTATTGTCCCACTTTCTTTTCAAAGCAGTGCCAGCTTGAAGACCAGAGGGCAATGTTCAGGAATTTTTCTAACCCCATCTTTAAAACCTCTGCGGCTGGATACCAGTCATCCTCCCTAGACTATCTACCCCCCTGTCTGATGTCCTCATGGGAAGCAAGTCTCTATCCACATCCAGTCTGAATATCTCCTATTATATCTTGTCCTCTCCCCGCATTGTGAAGGACCCATCCCCATCTCCTAAATGTCACTCTGTCACATCTGCAAACTTCTTGGGAGAGCATTCCAGCAACTCTTCCAGGACACTGATAAACATGGTAAACAGGACAGGTCCCACAAATATTTGGACTAGCAGTCACAATAGATACTAGAGTCATGTTATTTGCTTTAAAGAGAAACAGCAAACTCTAGGACCTTGGAGAGACTGTCAGACTTGAGATTTTACAGAGAAAAAAATTGTGATGTGCATGAGATGTGAAGTGATTCTGTTTGGGAGACAGTCCATCCACTGAGATTCATTATCCAGCCTAAGAACTCCTTCCTTTTTGCAACTCTTGAAATCTATCGATTTCAGTTAAATCTTGATCACTGCCTGATATATCTGATTTAAGACAAGGTTCTGAATTTTGACTTTTTTCAGGAGTTCCATGTAAGAAATAACAACTAAGTCATGGTATCATATTTCTTAAAAAGCGCTCCAAAATCCTTTAGCAAATGCATGAATAGAGAAATTAGGGTTGTTAGAAGCCAGTCATCAAAACTATGGTAAAGACTCCTTTGACAATGCTATTGACATCTTAAGGACAATATCAGAGTGTGTTCTGTGGGACAGACTTCTAAAGGAACATTGTCAGCCATGATCAGTATCAAGTTCCTGCACTGGAGCTCATTGATCCTCATGTTGGAAGGCCTTCAGGGCAAGACACAAGGAAGAGTATTAATTCAGGTTTGATTGTGATTTGTCTAGTTTTGCTTTGGTAAACTCAAAACCCTCCCATCACCAGGCTGTTTACACAGCCACGGTGATCAGTTTACACAGCGTACTGGTAGTCTGAGCAAGGGTAATTCTTTTGTTGCTCTTGGTCAAACATTGCAAATCAGCTAAAGGCTGGGGATCCTATATAAATCACAAAATGGTGTCAGCAAGTTCAAGGTTATTGCTTTCCTGCAAACAAAGCAACATGTTCTGTTTTCAATACTTCAAAATGTGTAGCAAGTACAAAAATCTTGTAATATTCAGAAAATTATTGAGATGTAGGAACTGTCCAACTGTTCTGCAATGGAAAACCTACTAATACACAACAAGAATTTGTCTTTCTTGAAGAAATATCCTCTTACTGTGCAAGACCCAAAGTACCCTTTATTTTGATCAAGGAACACATGCATTAAAATTTCTGTTTGAAGTTTTGTACATTGCAACACTTATTTTGGAAGAACATTCTGGAAACTTTCCTATTAAACTCTTAAAGGTCACTTCTTAAACAAGGTACTCACACATGCCCATAGGAATAGCTTTGTCTGTGTCATCCCACAACTGTGTAGCACCAATTTAATTCTATTATGTCTCCATGAAGTAAATCTACTCCTGGGAGGATTGCTTTCCCTCCATAGGTACTGTATAAGCTGTGAGCCTCTGCATTTCTGCTATTGCAACAGTTCTGCTCCAGCTAGGCTGTCAGACACCCAGAAATCCCAACATTCAGAAAATATTGAAAAAAAAAATGAATATTTCTTAGCTTTTAGGAGAGTGAATGAAATTAGAGGTAAGGAAAATTAGATGACATAATACAGCAACCACAGTCTATTGGCAGATATCTAACCTGGACATCAACCTTTCAGATATGTTCAGACACGTGAGGTAACTCACTAACTTCTAACAGGTGAACTAAAGTTCTTTATTGTAAAATAGATAGCTTTCATATCTGGTCTTTTGGGTTTTTTTGGTATTTGAAAATAGCACAGGGATGGACTTGCAAGAGGAAAAGTTCCAGTTTACAAGACTGTAAATATTTGCCTAAATATTTCCATCAGAGAGCAGCTAGTTCTCACCTTCTATCAATGTTATGGTGATGTAATTAATTGCATCATAGTCTCTAGTACAGCAATTATATATTAAATAAGTTATAGGCTTTACTTGAGGAATGCATCTTTTAGGTGATCCTACAGAATAAAGCAAATTAAGCCTCTTTATTCAGCAGAGGCTGTAAAGACTATCCTGTGAGCAGAAAAACACACCATCACACTCTATGTGGAAGGAATACTTCAGTGACTCTTTCAAAAATAAACACATGAAGTTTCTTGGAAGGCCAAGTACTGCTGTGAGTACCTACCTTGGAGGTTTTGTGTTTTCCCTGTCCTAGTGAGTCTTTTGGTGTTTTTTTTTTGTTTTGTTTTGTTTTCTGGTAAGCCAGTTTATGCTGACACTTGAAAGGTTAAATCCCTTTCCTTTTCCTTCTACTACTTAATTTGCTTTTCTATCACCACAGACTGCACATGCAAGATGGAGCTGCCTTTTAACTTCAGAGATCAGCACAACAGGAGAGCAGTGGAAATCAAACAAACCTTTAAAAATGCAAGGGCAGTAAGGCACCCACAAAAGTAGCACTTGGATCCAAAACTAGATGGGTGGCCAGCTTTATCCCAGACAGCCCATCAACAGACTAACCACAGGTCAGACCAACTCCAAAGTTGCTCATGTTGTCCTCTGGCATTCACCAAGAAGCCAGATAGTTCTGCCCAAGGAATTTCCTCCACAGGGATTGCCTTTAAAAAGGGAGGGGGAAGTCATTTTCCTAAAGAAAATGCACGTGTGCCACCTAATGAAAGATTTATTTAAAAAAAAAAAAAGAGGTAAATCAAGCCTTCATTATTGCTTGTATAAGCATGGGGAAATGAGAATTGGACTTCCACTTCATTTCACATCAGCCAGAATTTTCCTACACTTAAGGAGAAAATATAATAATAAAAAATATATGTTCATAACAGTTTGGTTTTTTACGTGAATTCACTCAAGTTGGGTTCTGCTAATTCAGTCCCTGTTCATTCAGCTGCCAGTATAACTATCCAAAACATTACTTTTCTATGCTTGCTTCGTGCAATTGAACAACTGTTTCTTCTTCATTTCATGTTGCTGGTGTAAGACAGAGGATCCAGGTACTTTTGGCAATCAGTAAGGTAAATTATGTTTGTTTTGAATGCATATACCCACAAGCTAGACAGAAAAGAACACCCCAGTCCCAAAATTCTCGCAGTCTGAGACAACGGACAATGTCCCTGTGTTCATTCATTACCATTATTTGATTTAATCAATTTAGACATCAAGGATAATTTAGGCTCTGAAGACTGTTTTAAACAGGCAACCAAAGGGCACCTGATGAAAGTCAGATGGGTAGTTGAATCCATCCACATGTAAACAGCCATGGAAAAGCTTGAAGGATGTTGTGGCAAGTTTTGGGTTCAACCCCTCTTTCAGCTTTTCAGCTCTTGCCCAACTTCAGGCTGTGACTAAAAGTGAGTTGTAGTATAAAATCCAAAAAGTCCAAGCTAAATATACCTGCTCTGTATCCTTTCATTTTCAGCTTTCCTACCTACTTATGCTTCTGCCTTCTAAACAGAAATGATTTGGTTTATAATAAGAAAAAGTATGATTTCCATCTCTTCACTGAATTTCTTGCTAACAGAATTTTGACTGTAAGACACACAGAGGAACTTGAACAGTATGTGTTTTTAAGGAACCAGCCCCCTCCCCACCCCCACCCCGCGCCAAATGCCAATAACCAAGATATTTAATTGTCTGTGTTTAAGGTGTGCAGGTGGGTTCCTTAGAATGAGATATCTGGAGGAACACTGAGTAGAAAAAGGTTGATAAAGTTACAAGGACTTGTACCAGTCAGTAGTTCTGCCCTAAATTCTGCAGAGCATATGAGGGGCAGGAGTACCTCGCACTTTTCTGTAATTAGCTTTCAATAAACTGTGCAGGAAAATCTTTGATTCCCATATGTTTGCATTTTCCAATCAGCTCAACTATGTGCTATGCTGTTCAAAATACGTCTTCTCCTTACAAACTAGAACAAGACAGGCATTAACTTTTGCCACAGCACAAGAGAAATTCTATATAATCCCCATGTTATGGCTCGTGTTCCCTCTAGTTTAATCCACAACACTGGGAATTTGTTATACAACAAGAAACACATTTTAAGAATTGTCACATTTTGTAATTCCTTTTTGTGTTTGGAGCATCACAAGCATTGTGGCTCTGGTTCAAGCCAACTGCAGCCTGGAAAATGAAGTATAATCTAAAAATACCATTAAAATGTAAATTTTTAACGTTAATCTTCTGTAAGGTTTTTACGTTCTGTAATGATGCTAGCTGAACCTAAAAGAGATTGTTTGAAAATTGAGGAGCTTTGCAGCTCTTTCTAGTTCCTCTCATCTACTCAGGCTGTTCCTGTGGGTCCCATTCATTAAGAGTGTCTTTGCAATGAGATCTTACATTGTCCAAGGACCTATCAAAAAGCCTGCAGAAGCTTCTGTGGCAGGCTGGGTCTATATCAAAGGAAAGGACATGGGCATTAGTTGCACCAAGGAGGATGAGGGCAAGAATGGTTTAATAGATAAGGGCAACAGTTTAAAATTTGGGCAATCTGAGTTGTAGTTTCTCCCCTGATGCTGGTTTCTGGTGAAGCCCTAGGCATATCTTCTATTCTGTGCTGCAGGTGGTTGACCACATACTGAGAACAGCCCTGTAGAGAATGACAACAGGGATATTTCCAGAAATAAAAAAAGGAAGGAAGGAAGAACATGTGGAATACTTTTATCTTATATTAGATAATTGGATTCCCAGGATGGCTTGATATGATCATCACTTTGGTTCTACACAGGTCCATCAGGAAAATGAGGCAGCTTCTGAATATGCCTCTTCAGGACCTCTATCATCTTCTGAGGAGCCAAGACCTGGCAGGACATGCTCTGCAGTTAATGACTGGAGCCCGTGTTCCCATGTCATGTATGCAAAGTGGGAGAACGAATGGGACTGTCTCTCTCTCCTGTTTCAATCATGTAAAATGCTATAATTTACACAGGTTGTATGCCAGGGCTGAATAGGAGCATAGACAATTTGCAAATATGCATTAACAAATAATCATGCTGCCAAAATAATTTATATTTGTAACACATCTAATGCTCTTAAGCATTGCTATGGGTGAACCTGAAAGACAGAAGTAGTATTTTTATGCTAATATGCTATAAAACATCTTAGCAAAATAAGCAAGTCCCTCTGCAGTGGGTGTTTATTTTCCTTGACACGATTTAGAAGATTCTCAGGTGACAATCTTTTGTGTTGTATTTGTAAAATGATCTCTATGAGAATAGCACACTATTATAATACATTACATTCTGAAGTTGCTTAAGCAGCAGAAAGCCTCTAATACAGTGCTTCACAGTGGAGCACTTAAACAGTTTAGAGTGCAGCTTTCATGTACAGTATTTTAAAGAACTGCTACAAGCCATGTTTCCAGTGCTTTTTGGAAAGCAGGGTAATATCAAGGAGAAAGCTCCTTACCAGTGAGCTTCCTGTCACTGAGCTATCATGTTGCTGTTCCAGCAAATCCAGGTGGGAACATTTTCAAGGAAATGTCGAATACTTCTCCTTTTGCTCAGAAACAGCATAGCTATTTTTAGGGATATTTTCCATTGGCCTGCAGCACATTTCAGTTGCTGTAGCATGATGGAGAGTGGCATATTGTATGTTACATTGAATTGAGAAAATGACTATGTTGCATCATGTCTGTATTTGGCACTGAAGGATGCTGAGATGTTCATATTCCTCATACTTGTGCCAATTTGTATGCAACACAAATATGTCATAAATAAAATGTAGGGTATTTGATCCATCCTGTACTCATCTAAACTTGTGACACCTGATAGCATTTGACTTCTTTGTGGGAGACTGGAATCAGTCCCAATGTGACACAGCCATAGTCTGTTTATGGTACTTAAATATAAGATATTGTTGGTGCTGTGTGAAGTGCTGCTATTGTAACATATACTCTATGGACTGTATCTATGTAGATATGTGAGGACCAAAAAAATAAATACCCCCAAATTATCCAGCATTTTCAGGACATTTTCTAATTAAACCCCCTTGAATCTAAAACATCAGATATGGGCCCCAAAATACTCATCAGACTCTCAGGGGAAACAGGCTGCCCATTGAGGAGATACAGCTCCATGTTCAGTAGGTGCCTTTGTCCTGAAGAGAACCACAACTTGTGTGGTGAGATCTGCACCAATTTCCTTTCATCCCCATCCCTCTTTGCTGGGACATGACCAGATCCTGTTACCTCTATTCAACTTGAGAGTACGTGGGCACATGAGCTGCATGGCTAGGCCAAAACGAGGGCCAGGGAAACTACTGTAAAATTTCTTTGCTGTTTTCCCCCTCAAATATTTTTGTCAAACTTGTTGAGGAAGAAACAAACAAACAAACAAAACAAACCCAAACAACAACAACAACAACAACAACAAAAACTCTTAGGCACTCTGTTTTAATCTATATACTCACACAAGTAGTGTAACTTTCAGTTTTATATCACTGACTGAAATGTAGATAATAAAACAACTGTCTTTGGAGATACAGAAATTGCAGTGATTTTCCAGATTTTAGGTGTGAGCAAGAGGACTCTGCAATAAGTAGTAATTTATCTTGCCCCACTTAATGCAAGACACCAATCTGAATTTGCACAGGGATTGCATTACTATTAACCCTAAAGACTGACAGTGACAGAGTAACATCATGAAATAATTTGGTAACTCTGTCATTAGAAACAGGAGATTTTAGTGTTCAAATCTTCAATTATTTCAACATCTATATACGTGCATCTTTATTCCCTCAGAAAAAGGCACATCTTTTATGTGCAAATCTCAGCAATAACCAAGAAAAAACTTTATAATTTAAATTGGCAAGATCAGCTACAGTCTGTTTGGCAAGCTGGATGGCATATTAAAGTCACTTTTGATTTAGTAATTTTAGGAGATCTGTTCCTATCACAATTGTTTTCTTTAGCTCTTGAAAATAAGTTGAGGACACACTTTGGGTTTGTATCTCATTTAGCTAAAATAGCAAATAAAAATATTTACAAAAGTTCTTCTAAACTATTTTTCAAGGTGTTTTTTTGAGTATTAAGTGAATGAGTTCATTCAGGTAGTTGAAAAAAATGTTTTAAATGCCTCTAAGAAACAGTTTAGGACAAACTGGGACTCCCTCCACAGAAAGTTCAGTGAATGCTAGTGAGGACTTTTCCACCAATTACAGGTTAGTATTTGAGTCAGGATGAAATATCAGTGTATTGATATACAGACCCTCTAGTCTCAGCTGGTGGGGAATCAAGTAGCAGCTCATTAGGAGTCTTCTTTTACTCCGTGGAGTGAAGCTGCTACTGGTATTTCATGCCCTCACACAGTTCCCATCACTGCTTGATGTGTAATCTGATGTTGTACATATTTTTGAAAAATGAAGACACAAGCCATGGTTTTATTTTGTATCTCTTCAAAAGCAGCCTATAACATGCAGTGTTATCACTGCTCATAACTATCACACTTAATTATATTTCATGTGTTGAATTTAGGATCTGAATGTCACTCAAGTGGTTCTTGCACACTTTATGATAGATATTTAATCCAGAAAACTTAAAGAAAACAGAGCATGTAATTTCCTAATCAGTTTACCAGATATAGGCTGTGAGGCATGGAAATATTTTGAGAATTTTCTATGTTTTTAATGAAGTGTTACTACAATGAGAGGTGGATGTTACAGCACAGCTGTTGCCATACACAGCAGAGGCTGCTGTGCTCTGTGCAGAACATAGTGCACTGGCTCTCAATGAAACTCCAGGTCTCCAGCCAAGGTCAGCTAGCAGTGAGCTGGAGACTCTGATGGTTTGTTGTTTTGGGGGGGTTTTTTGTGGTTTTTTTTTTGTATTTTTTTTTATCCCCCAGTAGATAAACACCTCAACAAATTCAGAATTAAAGTTTCAGTATTGCTAGAGGACAAAAATAGAGAGAATGGAATCTTAGACTTTCTACCTTTGCAAATGTACAGCTTGTGAGTTTGTGTCTCCATGGGCAAAGGGTACCTGCTGGAGTCTGTCTCTGTCAGGGTATGTTTACTTCTCCACCATCCTAACCCTTCTGTTGTTACCTCCTCCCTACAAATTAATCTTCTCAACTGATGATATTCTGCAGAGACACCAGATTTGTGCGTTCCCCAAAAGATCCAGACCAAGTTTTTCCTTTCAGTGTGGAGAATCTAAAATTATGGAGAACATGCTAACAACGCTAAAACAAATGCGCGTGAGATCCCCAGGGACTTTGGATACCATGTCTGCAGTGTTTCTTCCAAACATCTGAGAACCTCATTGTTTTCAAGAGGGTTTCTGAAGGAAAGGAAACAATAGGATGCATCCATAAGTCCTTGCTTGTGAGTGTGTAGGACTTGGACTTTGTGTCTGAATGGTATCTCACATGGGTAGATGAAACTGGTGTATTAGGGTCTTCACTTGTAGCAATTGATTCACAATATGAGGCATGGAGAACATCATGCAAAAAATGGGCTGATCAAGAAAATCAACCAGCCACCGAGAATGCCTTATCAACTGATGTTTTTAATGGGGTTTGAATGTACTTAATGTGAAAAATGCTTTGTCACTGTTCTTCTTCCCAGAATACCCTGCCAGGCCAGGGGCTGGGGGAGGATAGTAACCTCCTGTTTCCTGAATCCCTCTCCCATGGAA
>JAOXXN010000383.1:345064-360720 GCA_026770055.1 Myrmophylax atrothorax
GCTGTTGCGCATTTCTTTCAGCTCCTTCAGGGCGAGCTTGGCCGCTTCTTGCCTCTGCTTTGTTAGCTCCAAGCGCTCCTTCTGCAGCTCCTCAGAAGTTGCTTTGCTGTCTGTTAGTTCCAGGAGTTTTCGGAGCGCCTTTGTTTCCCAGGGGTACCGTACTTCGCACTCCAGCTTAAGGTAGTCCTCATACTGCAGATGTTTCAGGGGTGATGATACTTCTTCTCTTACCTTTCTCAGAGGTTTGCCACACAATTGTAGGTCAATGATATGCCCCATCAGGGAGACTGTGTCGGTTGAACAGTTTCTTTGTGGAGATGCTAACCTGAGTTCATGTGAACTGTGAAGAATGTGCTAGTTGGTGAGCTGTCCTATGCTCTCTGGTGGCCCAATGAGCTTCTGCTCTTCTCATCTTTATCTTACATTCTGTAAAAAAAAAGTGTCAGTGCAGGTAGCCTCAAATATGGAGATTTCCACAGAGAAGGACCCCATTGCAGTCATGACCCTTTCATATTGGAGACCAAAAGCAGGCTTTTTGGAAAATGTGTTTCTCACTTTCCATTTGATAGTATGAAAACACTGCCTTTATCTGACTGTTTTACTCAATATCTGGGTCTTTCTTTCCACCTTCCATTGCTCTTCTTGATGTAGTTCTCATTTTCTATGATAGCACCAGGTTATCTTTGTTGGATTTGCTAGACTGTGGTCTTCTCTAGGCAAGCAAGAAGTCAATTGTGAGGATAGCTTTTAAATGATCTTATAAACCCTTTGTTGCATTTTTGAACCCCTCTCTTTAGAAGTGGCTCAAGCCACTCACTGCTCCTAGGTCTGATCCTAGAATTCATGTTGTTGTTATTTCATACCCCATTCCCCAGTGGGTAATAGTGCTGAGCAATGGCATTGCACATTCACACTTACAGACCTCACAGATCTGCTTGTAAGAAATCAAGAAGGGGAAAAGAATCAGAGAAGAAGCCATAAAACAGGTCTTGCATGTCCTGATCACCAGTGCTTTCCATCTGAGTGAACCTGAGGTGCCTAAAATCTCTTTCAAGTGCTGGAGCACTGCCCTAGGGGAGGCGATGTGTTTATCAGCAGATGTAGTTTTCATCAAGGTAGACCATTCTCTGTTCCCTCTGAGTGGAAAATGCCTCTACTCATCAAGCTGATGGCTTATGCTGCTGTCCTCAGTGTTGCCCCAAAAGCACAAATAGCACAAAGTTGCTGCTTTCAACACTGCTGTACATAGGTTTCCTTACTGCAGAATGAAATTGCCTTCTCCCTCACCCACAGAAGGACAGTACCTGGAGAAACAATGCTAGAAAGTGTTCCACATTCTGAGCTCCTGCTTGCCAAAGACAAAGACTCTGGTCTGGCTCTGCATGGTTGCCAAAAGGCAGCCTCACAGATGCAGACATCAACATGTCTGCATACACATCATTGTGCTCCAATGTGTGGAGCACAAATTCCTCCACTTCTGAATCCCAAAAGCAAAACAAGAAGCCAAATTAATTCTTGTCATAACCCAATCTGAATGACACATGTACCATTCCCACTGACTTGCTGGAGGTGGCCACTGTGGTCACGGGAGAAGCAGTTTGCCTCTTGTGCAAGCACAGGATTCTGAAACAACTGGATCATACTTGGGTGTTCACACAGGACTTCCCTGTCTTATACTTTATTGGCTGCATGAACCAGTAGCATGTTAAGGAGTTTTTCAGATGATAATGAAGTTACTAGAGGCTAAAATATGAAACTTTGAGAATCCAGGTCATGATCGCAAAGGCGCATTGACTGAAGTACATAAACTACTTGACAAAGAACTTGAATCCTGCATATTTAAATATTCACTGCACCTACAAGTTTTGCTGCTACTCTGTGAAATACAGCTTCATTCGCCAGTGAATCAGGCTTATAAAAATTGTAATTGTGAAGTGCAGTTGCTAACTGTACCAAGAGAGAAGGGATTTTATATGTAATGGAGATTCTTTTTAAGGATAAATTATCTAGCTTCTGGCTACCATGTATGAGCTCTATTAACTGCCAATAAATTGTTCATCGTTAAATCTAGTTCACTCTTCTTAATTAGGCCAAGAGTTTTTTTCTCTTTAAATCTTTTTCTTGCTTTAATTTGGAAATATATTTGAAATCCTAATGATCTTAACAGCTGCACCAGACACTGCTGTAGAGTCACTTAAGGACTGATATTAAACAACTGAAATCTGCAAAGATCTGAAAACCTATGCATTACGCAAATTAGGTTTTAAAACACAAAGTTAATGGAAGTGCCTTGTTATAGCTGCAGCAAAATTCTGAGCACAGTCCTATTATACAGTTTAAAAAAAAAATCAACAGCACACCATAAGCTTGTTGGGTCTAGGAAAGATGCATACAGTTACCTGAATATTTGAAAATATTAAAAGACATGCCTGTAAAAAACAAAAACAAAAATAAAAATTAAGCCTTTGAACTAACTGTTCTTTAAGGAGCTCCTCGTGACTACTGCATTGGAGCAAAATGTAGAGTATTTCAGAGAATACTCATAGAAAGGCTGAGACTACCTTTCTGAAAATTACTTCATGGATGTTTCCAAGACATGAAATAGGTTTCACCCAAATTTCAGTTTGAATTCCACTAACTTTAAATTTCCACTAACTTTCAATTGTCAATGCATCACTACACAATGACTGAGAACCTAAAGTACTAGCTTAGTCCAACATGTCTCCTTGGTGTTTTTCCAGCACAACTGTATTATTAGCTCTTCTAAACAAGGACCTAAATAAGATGTTGTCTAGAAAAGGTAATTAAGGTTTGAAGACTTTGGCTCTCCGCTGTTGGTAACCCATCTTCCCTTTCTACCTTCAGTTGTCCATCTGAAATAACAGGGTAAAGGCACCTGCCTTTGATATATGCATTACCGCTCACTTTCCACTGCTTACTGCCTCTCTGGGTACCATTTAAAGTTCAAACTTAATCAGTCAGCAATTTTCATATTTCTACAGCAAGATGTGAATCTTTTCTTTAGGGCAGACAGAGTGCTGGACTTGAGTGACAGGAGTTGTGACTGCAGGGAATCCCAGTTGTCAGAGCTGGAGTTAAGTCAAACTCATATGACTTTTCCCATGGGATATAGTTAGCAAATCTCCCTGGCAGAGGCTAGAGGCAAGAAGAGATCAGATGTGCTAGAAGAAAAATGTGTTTTTGTGCACTGAAATACAGCTCTGCTAAACCTGCTGAGCAATTAGGAGCAGTTTAGACAATTGTACTCCTGCCTCATGCCCCTCCTATGAGTGTCCTTTTCTGCAATTAACTTATTCTGGCACTCTTTGTGTTGGTGGAAATTTCAAGGCATTGAAATTGTACTGTCCAGAGTAAGCAGTGAAAGAAAATAAAAAACACACAAACAAAAAAAGGACTGTAGGCATTAAATATTATTTAAAATTTCAGCTCCATGGTAACAAATTTCTGGAGCAGAAAAAATGTTTATGCTGATTTGAATAGGTTTTGAAAATTTCCAACAGCTACCTCAGAACACTCAATTCTAACTATTGTTTTTCTATCAGAATTTTATGTCAATTTAAACAAACAGATCTCTTTCCAGAATAAAGTAGGATTTGTAAAAGAAAGACTAATTTCTACTCTTCACCAATTCTAGGGGACATAAGGAGGGATGTGTGAATTTGGGTTGATAAAAACAAGAAGTATTTTCTCCAACAAACCTCTTCTTATAAAGTTAATTTGGAGTGAGATATCTTAGCGTAGTTTTATCTGTTTCAGTAGATATTTATAGAAAATTATTCTTCAGATATAATTATTTCAGATTATTTATGTTTATCATAGAGTTACAACATATTAACTTTCTTTGAACATTAGAGGTATTTATAATTGCTTTCCACCTTCCCTACACTCCCCAGAGCTCTTTCACTCTTCCTCCCAAAAACGTGCATTCAAAACGTTGCTTTCAAGTGGTCAATTTAAATCAGATGGCAGCAAAAGGCGTGCTTCTCTGTTCCCTGCACAAACCAGGTGCTCTCCAGCTCTTATTACTTCCCATCAATGTTTTGTCTCAGTGGGTTACATCATTATAGCAGACTCAATAAACAATAACTGGCCTTCTCACTTGAAAAATATTCTCAGCTATATAGGTTGGATAAGTCTGATGGAATACTAGGCATATTGGAAAAGTGCCTACAAATCAGAGAGCAAAAAGTGTAGATTCATGTATTTCTCTTAAATACACTTTTTCTTACCATTCATATGGTATTTATGTTTCTAGCTTCTTACTACTCACAAAGTATTTAAATTTAATAATCAAAATACCACTAGTGGATTGCCAGTGATCATTTAATTGACATTTAAGTTCAGAATTAAATAACAGCACTAAACCCACATGCAAATGAATGCTAGTCACTAAACAGAACAAATCTAGCTATGAATCAAGATATACACATCCTAAATCTAATCAATGGTTTTGTGTTTGTTTCACCTCCTTCCAAGGCTTTGATAAGGCATGATCATGTGCATGCTGCAAATTAAGACCACAATAAAGGACTTTTATTTTTTTTCTCCTCATCTTTTATAGCTAAGAATATGGTAAAGCACAGACTTAAAAATCAGAATTTTGAGTCACCATTGAACATTCCCTTTCAGGCCATTGTACATGCAGCTGAACACTTGGTTAAAGGGAAATTATTGTGGGTTCAATGTAAAACTTTTGCCAACTCAGGTAAAAAAATAAATGTTTAGTGTATTTTTGGACTCTGATCTTTCAGTATTGTAAAAAACTTCAAATCCTGCCCAATCCAATAAATCAGTAAGACATTCAGTTTTACTCAGAATGCACTCAGCATCTTTTAGATTAGTTCCCTGAATTGTAATGTAATTGTGTTTATTTTGCTTCTATTTCCTTCCTTCCTGCAGCAATGGATTGCTCTTCCAAAATATTTGTTACAGACCTCATAAATAATTGAACTTCTACTTTTTGAGGATAAAATTGTGAGAAGAGAATAAATTTTTAGATTTTCTGTTCATAAAATACGTTGTTAGCCTTTCATCTTTTAATTTAAACGTATCAAAGTGATGTCTCAGGACCTCTATGAATAATTAGTGCACAATATTAACTGATGAAATCAGACTGAAGCTATGCCTTGCTGTAATTAAATGCTGCTGCATTAAATAGGTTCTGACCAAATCCTTCCCAACACCTCTTTCCTCAAAACAATTTTAAGCAGAGACAAAAATCAAATATGAGATTGAGGAACAGTCCAGCCTTTCTCCCTTCCTGCTGTCTGGTATGGAAAGGTAACCACATGCCAAATTCAACATCTCTAGCCCAACCAGTAATCTCCATTCAGTTTTGCTTATTCCCTGTTTGTGCCTAGCATCTTCCTCTGAATAGCAAGGCTCTCTCAGCTCATTGAAATGGGAGAAATGATGAAAAAAAGAGAGAATAATGAGCTTATAAACTGGTCTGCATCTAGCAGTGTCTGTGTATTCAAAGATGAGGCAGAAATCCGACATAGTGGTGCTTGGCTCTTGCCTTTCCGGCAGAGCCTCTAAGACCCCATCTCACTGTCTGAAACAGAGCATTTCTCAGGAAGGGTTTCTTTTCTCTGCTGACATTTCTTGTCAAATTGCAGCGACAGGATTCAGCGTTACTGAGACGCTGGATTCACCCAAGATTGATGAATGTCAGTGTTTGAACAGAGAGGGATGAAGAAGTTGCTAAGTATTTACATGGGCATCTACTCTATCAAGTAGATATAGTCTACTTGCAAGTCTACTCTGTCATCTCTGCCTGCAGGGTAATACATAGTACTGAAAACAGAGACCTACAGAACAAAAATTACTCTCACACAACAATGCAGTAGAAACTGGCTGTCATTTGGCAGAACCTGTGTCTGAAATTAAGCTGCTGGAGACATTCTGTTAGTGTTCTGTGAAGGTAAATTGCAAAAGGCATGCTTAAAACTATAAAAGATGAAAACTTTTGTTCTAGTTGTTACAAAATAAATAAGACATATAGTCATGGGTGGGGTGTGCGTGGAAAAAAGCAATATGAAAACTTATTTTTCACGCTAGCTCTGCCTAGCCCTGTATAATGTCTTGCCCATAAAAGAATATCAGGAAGTGTGGAAACTATTGACAGGTCAGCACTATAGAGCTGTGAATGTAGGAAAGCAGGTGACTGTTAATTCCTGTCAATCTGGAGAGAAAGAGAAGAACAGAAATACAAAGGAAAAATAAAAATATGACTAGCTTGTAGAATACCTGGGTCCACTGCCTCCCCTCATCTAAGTCTTTTCCTTGCCTCCTGAATGAACTGTGTAAAGACCTGGAGCTATTATAGAGCTACAAAGAAATAAGGAACTGGTACCAGATGGGACCTCTTGTCTCCATCTCTCTGCAGCCCAAACAATCTGCTGCAGAATTTAGAAGAGAAGGGTGGAGAATCTAATAGTGTCTCAGAGTCGGAAAGATGGCTCTGGCTCGAGCACTGCCAGCCTGTTCTGGAGGAGGATTATTATTACTCTGTGTGCCAAAGGATATGGCTATTTTTCTCTCTCACTCGCTCTTTGCAACAAACATTTGGCTACTATTAGCCAGCTGGCATATGTAAATGAAACATCACATACCACATTAGCAGGGAGAGTGCCATCCGCGATTTGCCAGTCATGCAGTGGTCCGACTGCCAGTGCACAGTGCGGCGTGTGCCTCACGCATCCTCCTTTATCTCGAAGCACGGAGGAGAGTGACAGGGAAATTTGTTAGGCAGAGAGAAAATCTGTGGCATGGTTACAAGACATCATACAGGAGAATCAGGCCAAGATCTGCCTAGTAAAAGGTGGTGGACTGGCTATACACTCCTAAATATTCATTCAATATTACTTGTCTAAAATGAGCTTCCCTTTCTACAGTTACATAGAAGAAAATGCAGAAATTTTGCATGTGCAGTGAAGGGTGTTTATACCTGAAGTAGAAATAGATCCTTGGCAGTTGGTATAAACAAGAAGCAGATCAGAAGCTTGCTCTTCTCTCAGTTACACTCATGCAGCTTCAGCCTATGATACTGCCTGGTTGTAGCAGGGAGCAGGATCTGGCCTCATGCCATTGTTATCCTTCTCCTGCTCTCCAGCTTGCTGTTCTTACTGCTTCTCTTTTCATTCTTTTCATCTCTCTGTTTTGGTTTTTTTTTTTTGGTCTGATTTTTATGCCTGTTTGTTTTCTCTTTTTCACTGGTCATGACAAAGATCAATCAATTATTACTTTTCTTTTACATCTAATCTTTTTTCTTAATTCCCAAATAATTTCCAAGCATACAATAAGAGACTTTTATTTCCTTGTCAGGCAATATCCTGGTGACCTGTATTTAGCTGTAGCCTGGCAAGCCAAGTATTTCAGTACTCCTAATTGTCTCCAATCAGAGCTAACATTCAAGACTTGACTATTTGCTTTTGGAACAAACAATGCCATGTGGTATCATAAAAGTGTTCCCAAAGATTTTACAGCAAAACTAAGTAGCTATTTACTTTAAATATGCCAATTAAGCATTAGTAATGTACAGTACATTTCTAGGCTAAGGATGATTGATAGCAGCATGCAGTGAAATGTTCTAAAACTACAGTTGGAAAATGTAAATGTTCAAAATGGAAAAAAGAAACCCTCACTGACTGACAGCACTATTTACACATTTCAAAACAGTGCTTACAAATTGTTCTTTTATTATTCTTTAAACTTTTTTTACTCAGTTTTTGTGTTGTTTATTATTTTTTGTGAAAACAAAGCCAATTATTTCAAAAAGAGAGGAAGAGAATAAATGAAGACACTCCTCAGATCCCAAATGTCCTCACAAACCCAAGAAGCCACCACAAAGACATTTGACAGAGGGTTTTTTCATTGTTTTGTTTTGTTTCAAATTTGATAGATTTGTGATGTTAATGTTATTTCTCTGACCCTGGTGGGAAAATGGTCTGCTTTGGTTGTTCCTCAGCATAGAGACTGCAGAAATAAAATAAAAACTACTGGAAAGATATTGTGTGACCTGATATTGAGATTGGTGATATTGTACCATTCCAGGTGCAGTAGAATCTTTTGGGCTAACTTCTCCCTTAAGGAGGAGATTATGCTTTTGAGCAAAGTTCTTGTCTCATTTCACTTCTATTAATATAAGAGGAATCCAGATTAGGAATTGTTTGTGAAGAATCACAGATATTCTGTTCCAAGCTGGAATAATCTGCAAGTCCCCAGAATTTTGCCTAATTGCAGTTCTGAAAATGTTTAACCAATTTTTTTATTTTCTCAGAAAAGATTAATCAAGAAAATGCTGACCATTTGCACAGAGCATTTATCTTAAAAGAAAATATTAATCAATCACCTGTCTCTTGCCATATTTTGTAGGTGATGTAAAAGATTAATTAGCATAATTTGCTACACTACTATTTGGTTCAGAACTCATATATGCGTTTGGCAGCCTCCACTTTCATTGGCTTCTGAGGCTGAATGGAAATCAAGGGGTGCATTTCTGCTGCTTTTAATAAGCTTTGGATCATGTTGCAAAAAAACCCCAAGTACAGCAGAGAGTGAAACTCCAATCAGCAGAGAATTCACTTAGCTGGGTGCCCATTTTACCTGATGTAATTTATACTGAACAATTTGACAGCAGTGGAGTATGAGCAGTTGAACCATACACTGCCATTTCTCACTAACAACAATCACTGGCTTTGTGAGACAGTGTTAATAAGCACATTTCAATTTGAAAGGCATCACCTGCATTATTCTTTTGTATTCTAACAGGTGCGGCAAATAGACACTTGTTTGTGATAGAAAGGTCTTGACTCAATAAACTGTTTTGCAAAAGTACCTCATTTGTAGAAAGACCCATTGTGACTTCCGTTATCAAAGTCCAGTAACCACATTTCTAGAAAGAAGAGTTTTGAACTCAGTGGATAGCTTACAAGACACACAATTGTAATTTTCAGTCAAGATACTGTTATTTTTAAAGAATATATTTAAATATTTTCTAAAATTCTCCTATACTAAAATCTATAGCACTTGACAACTTCCATATGAGTTAATAGAGAAAAGTTTCTCCAAAGTCTTTGCTCTGGATTTTACTTTTCAGTAGTATTTTAAGTACTGGGCAGGCAAGAGATTTTTTTCTAGCTGAAAGAATCATGGTCAAGAAATCTGATGTTAAAGAAAAGTGGTCTTCCCACCAGCATAATCCATCAGCTGTCACCTGTGGCAGCAGCAGACAAAAATTTTCAAGCTATTTACAATTCTGGATTACTTCCAGTGACAAAGAATAACCAATAACATCCATCTTTCAAAGAACATTCGGTCTTTTGTTTGTTAAACAGTTTTTGATGTCAGGAAAAGCATGTTACCCATTGTAGTGGAGTGTGCAAATGGTAGTGCAAAAGACATGAAGTCTTTTGTCTGAAATATTTGTGGTCCACTGTAGTTGACAGCCTGGGTTACGCAGGTGTCTCTCTACTTAATTTCCTTCCATGTTATCATGTCAGGTTTTATGTCATTTTATTAAAAATGCTTCGTAGTTATAAACTTCAGAGCTAAAAATACTTCTTGACCTTAGAGCACAGAAGAAGCAACTTACGTAGTAAGTCGATGCTGAGTCAGAGCTTGGGCTGATTTTACAGTTTTGATACCTGTGCTCCAAATGAGACCTGAGCAATGACCTGATTTAAAAAACAAACAAAAAAACCCACAAAACCCCCTCATCCCACACCCAACCAACCAAACTAACCTAAAAAACCCAACCACTTTTTTTTCTTGACCTCAGAGTGTCTCTAAGTACATGGCAAGACCAACAACTGACTCTTTCCTATCCGCAGAATCACAGAATAATCTGAGTTGGAAGGGAACCACAAGGATCACTGAGTCCAATTCCTGGTTCTACACAGGACCATTCCCAAGAATCACATCATGTGCCTGAGAGTATTGCCCAAATGTGTCTTCAACTCTGTTGGGCTCGGTGCTGTGGTCATTTCCCTGAGGAGCCTGTTCCAGTGCTCAACCATCCTCTGGGTGATGAAACTTTTCCTAATGTCTGACCTAAACCTCCCCTGACACAAATTCAGGCCATTCTCTGGGATTCTGTCGCAGGTTACCACAAGAGAGGAGACCAGTGCGTGCCCCTCCTCTTCCCCTCACAAGGAAGTTGTAAGTGCAATGAGGTCTCCTCTCATTCTCCTCCAGGCTGAACAGACCAAGTGCCCTCAGCCACTCCTCATAGACCTTCTTCTCAAGGCACTTCCCCACCTTCATTTCCTGTAGGAAGATGCTGAAATGGATTAACAACTCAGAGACTTACAGTTGGAGTTTTAAAAAGCAGTTTCTGGTTCTGTTACCCTGTCTGCGTTTTAGTTGTGATGAGCACTGCACCCTGTCCATTGTATCCCCAGAGCTGTGCCTAGTTCTGTTATACCCCACCTTGCCAGCCTTCTTTGTGTTCCCTGGAGCCCTTTTGTTCCCTCGATGACCCAGTCATTAAGGTAGATTGCCTTGTCCTGGGCCTGGCAGGGCCTGCCCCCACCCGGGAGCCCCGGTGATCAGGGGGACCCCGGGCCCCCTCGCCTCTCTGCCACTGCGGCTCCAAGGTGGGAAGCCCTGTGTGGGTCTCTACGCCTCGTGGCTGGGAGGGGGCAGGGCCAGGGCCCCAGCCAGCCCTGCCCCTGTCCCGAGTCCATTGGTTAATAGACCCTTAACCCTGCCTCCTCCTCAGTTTTCACCCAATCCAGGCAGATCAGGGGACCGCCCCCAAAGATCTGGTATTACCTCGTGGTTCTTTGCATAAACACACTCTTGCTCTCCGGCCTGCTGCCTGCTTGGAACTCTTGTCTCTCCATCCCTTCTCTGCCCCAAAGGAACAAAGGGGATAGCAGGAACACCCTTTTCTCTTTCCCTCCACGCTGCACAAGGAGACTTTTTCCTTAAAACCTTTCATTAACTGTGGTTTTTGCAAGGAGTTTGTGTTCACACACAATCAGGGTTTAAATCCTATGATTCTGATGATTCACTTTTGCTTTAGAGAGTATCAGAAAAGAACAGAACAAATGCTGATGTCTGGTATTTCATGTGAGATAAATGGCTAACATTTTAGATAGATCCCATAAATGGTTAAAAAGTGAGGTATTAAAAGTGGATGTTTAAAGTAACACACAAGAGCTTGTCCTCCACTCCAATTGTTGTAACATTGCAACTAACCAAATGATTAGTAATATAATGTATATTCTTTACCATTAACTATGGACCTCACATATAATCAATTAAAACAATCTTACTTGCAACAAAACTTTCAGAAAATATCTACCCTTCTCCCTTTCACTGGGGCAGAATCAGATTATCCTCAAAGACTTAAGACTATTCTCAAGGATTCTTCTACTATTGTTTTAAAAAATATTTATTAAAGGTGATGCTCTAGTTTTTCTTCACATCTTCTTTTATTGTCACCCTGAGCAATTGATTTGCATTTTTTTCTTTCAATACTTAACAGGAGTGTTACACTTCGTCACTAGTAAGAGCTTTTCTTCAGAATAATTCCATTTAGGAAATTTGAAAGTTAGTTGAAATACAATCTTTTCCTATTAAGTTTTAATACTGATAAATGTTTATTATATGATATGTTTCAACACCTACAAGCATCCAATTCTTCTTTGTTCACTGTCCTACCAATAGATTCTATTGACTATTAAGCCAATCAGAATAATCACATAAAATTCAATTTCTGTTTTTA
The DNA here is from genome assembly GCA_026770055.1 of Myrmophylax atrothorax. NCBI lineage: Eukaryota > Metazoa > Chordata > Aves > Passeriformes > Thamnophilidae > Myrmophylax > Myrmophylax atrothorax. The sequence goes on from JAOXXN010000383.1 coordinate 356,820, forward strand.
ATTGGGTCAGCAAAATATTTTGGGATGAAATTATGGAAGAAAGAGGAAACACTGTGAGGAAATTTGATGGAAGAAACATCCTGGTGCCAGCTATCTTAGAAAAAGGGGTAAAGTCCTCTGAGTGATCCCGAGGTGGGAGTCTCGGTTAAACTTGCATCTGTTGATAGGAGATGAACTCAACAGACTGGAAGAAGGGAAGCAACACCCACGTGCTACTCAAGAATACTTTGACTTTCTAGTTACCACAAAGAAGCAAAAACATGTAGTTCACAGGGCACTGTATGTGTTTCCCAGACAAGCAAAAAGAATGCAGCTGAGGGATATTTGCAATTTTTGTTGACAGCACGTTATGGGGTTTGATGTCTGTCATGAACTCGTAATGGAAGGAGCACAGAAAGTTCTCTCACAAAACATATGGAAGTTTCTCTATCGCTGTGGGGATAAAAATAATGCAGAGCTTTCACAGGATGAGAAGTACATTTTGCCTGATGCTCTCAGCACTAGTGCTGGTTTGAATCCTAAGAGAGGAAAAGAAGACACCCCCACAGATCAACAGTTTTAGGTTCCCTATGGCCAGTGAAGAGAAACAGTTTCTGTCATAACCTGATAGGCTACGCTACAACTGAAGTCCTAAATTCAGAGGCTTTACTTCAAGTATTACAAGAAGAATGTCCCATGGAGCTGCTAAACAACTGATGTTTTGTAGGGTTTTAGCTTTAAACATTATATCCTCTTCAAAGAAATATTTATCTAAGAAACTTCCGCAGAGAAAATATCTCCTTTATGAAATAAATACCTTTTAAGCCAAAGAGCTGTTTGGATATTCCAGTTATCAAGAAACATCTTGAAACTTGTGGAAAACTGTAAAGTAAAACAAATTAATTATTTCTAGAATTGTAAAGTGATACAAAGTTTCAATATTCTTGTGTATAAATTCTAAGCCCTGCCCCGCCAACTTTGTCATGAGTTGAGTAAGTTATTTTCTCAACTACTTACAACCACAAAATATTTTGGAAGTCAACTGACAAGTAGAACATGTTCAAAACAGACTCTATTTTCCATCCTTTCCTAAGGGTGTGAACACGTCATTTCTGACTTCGAGCATATTGACTACCTTAAGGAACAAAATGCGTAGGAAAAGTCACTGAAATCACAAACAACTACCTCCCTGGGCATGTGGGGGTTTGTGAAAGAGCCAGGAACAAACCTCTATTTGCTGGATTCTCAGATTTGATATTAGATCCCAACGTGTAACTCCATTTTTATCGTAGCCTCTAAAACCAAAACCTGCTGCATTATTAATTGCATCTGCTGCAATGAAACAAAAAGAAACAAATTAATTATAAACTGCCTGTATTACAAATGGTGCATCACACAGCATGTTGTTTGTTCGAAATACTTATCACACCTTAAAGGCTACTTCTATTTTCACTGAAATACTGAGGACCACTTGAACAAAGAGAAAACAATCCAAGCAACACACTGGGTTTCAATTCAGAAACTTGTACAGAAGCATAAAAATGAAAGGTAGAACTATCTCCTTCACAGTACAGATGTTCCCTCTCTCATAGCACCTACTTATGACTTGCTTAAGCAATCTGACAGACAACCAAAGTCAATGAGATACATCAGGACTACGAGACAGTGGCTGGTTGTAATGATTTCAGCCAGCAGCTCAACACTCAGATGGTACACTTTGGTTCTCATTATGCAGCAACAGCGATGTTTGATGCATAAAGATAAAACTGCACAATTCCCTACAAGCAGGTGCACATTCACAGTTTCTCAGCAGAGCAGGGCAAGCCCAACAAAAGAAAACAGTAATTTTCTCAGTGATGCAGAATTTGTCAAACTTTCACTAATGGCACAAGGTCACTGTTAACATGTGAAGTGCCTACAGTGCACGTCAAAGGTCAGATAGTGAAAAGCAAACAATGTTTTTCCCTAGAAGAAAAAGTTGCTGCTGTCATCTGGACTATGCTGGAAAATCCAAGGGATCTCGACTGCCTGTGATGTTCAGTCATCACCTTTGCCTGAGCTTTGTTATCTCAGACACAACATTTCCCACAGCAGTTCAAATTAGGATGGGCACATACGAAAAAATGAGGTGTTTTCTTTCCCAAGTATTTCCTCTGGTGAGCCAGGCGTTTGGTGCAGGGACCCAAACATGGCCACGTATCTGCGAGGCACCAACTCAACAATGTATCCACTTCCGTGGATAACTGTGTGCCCATGGGGGGAAGAACCCAGCCCTTTCCCACTTCAGAGCAGTCCTGAGGAACTGGAATTAAGGTAGGCAAAAGGCTCTGCAGAAGCCACACAGATCTAGCCCTCGAGTTACTGGGCATGAGCCCCCTCTGTTAGCTCAGAATTCATCTGAAGCACAGCAATTAGATTATGACCTTTTAAATTACAGCCAAAATATGGGAGATATTGCACAGTTTTTATTGCCACATTGAAAAGTATTTACTTCATACAATGTTGACATGTAAGAAAAATCTGTATCTTTTGTAATCTCCTTTTTTCTCAATGACTTTTTCAAGATATTAATGTAGTGTATTTGGAAAGTAAAAACAACAATGGACTCAAACATACACGCAGTTCCTTTCCTGAAGTTCAGTTTCTCCAGTTATCCACCAGTCTGGAAGAGGGCTTTGGGATACTTCATTTAATATATTTATAATATTTTCATTTTCTTGTGAAAATTTTTTTTAAAAACATCTTTGAAAGCAACAAATTTTGCTGCCATACATCTGATGTCAGTGATGTCCACTTCAAATATTAGGCAATGGTTTTATGCTCACTTAGAAACAGCTGAAGACACAAACTCTGCACTCTTTTGCCAGATAGAGTACATAGACTACAGCGAGAGGAACTACTCATTTTATTAACTACCATTTTAGTAAGTACTTGTTTAAAGTAATTTATTTCTTTTACAATTATTTTCTGAAGTAACATACAACTCAAAAGCATAACATCCATTAAAACTGTTCAAGCCCCTTCACATTCCACTCCTACCACTCTAAGTTTAGATGAGACAAAGTGGAAGGAAGAAAGTAAAAAAAAGCTATTTAGCAAATTAAAAGCACAGAGTTGGAATCATTTATTTTCTTTGGTGTTTCACCAAGAGATTGCTAGCTCTACACTGCTAGCAAGTGCATAAGGAGAAGTTTATCTGAAGTATTAAAGAAAAAAAACCAACAAGGTTATTAATTTTTCAAATGACTCCTACTATTTACAGATCATGATACGGGTGCATAAGAGCACAATACTTGAAATTATTTCATTCCACAACAAGCCCCAGAATTACTATTTCCAGACAAGCTGAAAGCATTTCATTCATTGACAAGGAATGAAACCAGCAGCTGTAAATGAGTCATGCTGCTCTGCTACACCAAAGCTTTCTTTATTGCATTGTTCCCACATATTCTCTCTCAAAAGAATTGTGAAACAAATATGCAAAACTGGAGAAGAGGAGGAAGCTGATGAAATCTGTTGTGTGAGCCACTTCCAAGATGTCAACTTGCATAAATAAAATATTTTTCTGTTGTATATGTTGGTTTTTTTCAAATACCACAAAGTGAAACACAAAAGATTCAAATTATAATTTATTCACATGTCTTAAATCTTTGACTAAGGATGTTTTCCCACTGGTCATCCAAATTTTTAGTAAATAAAGACTAAAACTGAAGTATCAAGGATCAAATTCTGAAAATAATACTGCAGATGCCACCTGCTATTAGCAACAGTATGAAACATCTGAATTTCAATATATTCATTTTCCTTCATCATTATATATAATTCCATTTTTACTCTTCTTCTTCTCTCCCCAGTTATACTAATCAGTTATTTAAGTGCTCATGATTTAATAATAAACACACATGAATGAGGCATTGTAAAA
>JAOXXN010000383.1:360820-378889 GCA_026770055.1 Myrmophylax atrothorax
AAATCAGGACAACATTCACCAGCCTCCAGTTGGCTGGGACCTCTCTGAACTCCCAAGACCACTCAAAAATCATTGAGAAAGGATTTGTAATGACATCAGCAACTCTTTGCAGATTCTTGGATCAGTCCCTTCAAGCCCCATAGATTTGTACGGATCCAGCTGGGGCAGCAGATCCTGGGCAGTTTCAATATCCAGTGGAAGTTGATCATTCTCATATTCATAGTCCTTCAGCTATTGAGGCACACAAGAGTAATTTTATTAGCACTTAACCCTGGCAAGAAAAAGAGATGGAGGAAATACCTGATCTCTGAGACTAGAGTAGTTTACAGAAGGGATCAAATTGTAGAAAAAAAGCTGAGGGTTCCCTCCTCCCAGACTGTTAGACTATTTCATATATTTTTGAAGTGAGTAGTTGGCTTAATACAATATTTTCCTTCTCTGGCACTTTTATTCTTCTACAAAATTTTTTTCATTCTTCTTTCTCCATTGTACGACAATGGTCATTGTTAAAGGACAGCTACAAGAGTTGTTAAATAACAAACTATAATGGATCGGCCCAAACATTAGAGTTTCTTCTGGTTTTAAATGCATGCCTAGTTGTAAAAGCAGGGGGGTTTTGTTGGTTTTTGTTTGTTTGTTTTTGTTGGTTTTTTTAATTTGGTTACCTGGAAAACAGAAAAAAAACCCAAACATCTCCCACCCCATACCCAATTCTGTATGCCCTCCTTCCACTTATGCTTCTGGGTAAGTTTGTGGGGAATAGGAGACACTCAAAGACACTCAGAGACACTCAAAGCCTCAGAAGAGGGTTAGGGTTGAGTAACGTGCACAAGAGTTATGTTAAGGTTTTTGTTGAAATACTATACCTCTCTTCATTGCCTATGTAGAAAGGAAAGGTATTTTACCATGTCATGTTAGGTGGGGGACATGCAATTTGTGGAAATATGTTAGAGAAACAGGGAGGCAGATGGGTGGGAAAGGGAATGCAACTATACTCAAACTTTTGTTTCTTAAAAGGAGAGAGATGTTTCTCTCTTTGCCACTCTTTCTCTCTGTGGAAGAGTCCCCAGAATTCCACACCAGATACAAACAAGGGCTCAGTATTTGCAAGAAACTAAAATGACATTACAGGTCATATTTTTCTGAGATATTTTCTTTCTTAGGCAAGGAATTGCTCACCTTTAATTGCCTAAGTTGGGCATCTGAAAACTGGAGCCCTCTAGATCCTTAGTAACTGTAGAAAAATTTGCCTCTGCTTCATATGTACTCTTACAGAGAGCAAACATCAGGCAGAGGTACTGCACTAAAGAGCATATGTTTTCAGACTTTCACCCATATGGGATATCTTTCATTCTATCTGAAAGCATTTTAATTTCTCTGTCAATGACTTATTTGAATACTGGAGTACATACGGACAATAACATAAAAGAGAATAAGAATGAGGTAGGTACTTCACATCATGTGCCACGATTACATTCCTCATTAGTGTTGCAACAGAGGGAGGAATTTGTCTTGCTGGCTAAATGGTGGTACTAGACAAAATAATTCTGTATTTGGAATTTTCTGATTAACAGAATGATTGACAATTACAAGAAGGAAAAATAAATGTCTTGGCTCTGTGTTTCAGGACTTTTTCTTGGGTCATACAGTTCAGAGTTGAAAAAGTTGGCTTTTGGGAACTCTGTGTTCAGTTTTCATCCTTGGAAAGTGAAAGAGAATATTTCAGTTATATTCAGTCAATGTGCAGAGGTGTTGGGAATCTGGAAATAATATTCACAGGCTGAAGGCCTAAAACTTGGTCTGCTTGTATTAATGCTATGGAAAAATCTCTGATTTCCCTAATATCATGGTTCTTCAACAATTATTTTATTGTTATTCAAACATATTTATAAAAATATTTTGTAGTAAGACCTATAAAAACATAGCTGGTAAAAAAAGGTCAGAATTTTTAATGCTACTCTCACAGTATCAGTGGCATAGATTCTGGTATGAAAGTACTGGAGATAAGGTGCACTGAGATATTTTGTTTTGTCAAACAGAAGCAGTTAAACAAAGTTGGCCATGTAACTTTAGCTCCATTTGAAACACACAGAGGAAAAAACAAAACAAAACAATAACATAACAAAGCAACTTAAACCAGTGTTCTTCAGGTTGAAATGGAACTGACTGACAAAATACGTCTTGTTAGCCAGTAGCAATCAAATGTAGTGAACACAGTAAAGGCCTGAAATCCTAAATGAATCCTGAAACTCTACGAGCCAGAGATCACTAGGAATGAATTGTCTGACTAACTTTACTAGAGATGGGTATGAGTTTAATAAAAAGGAAAGAGTTAAGTCAAAAAACATTGTCCATGTGGTTTTGTTAGTAGCCTCCACGCTTCTTAGAGACACAATGGCTGTTTTGAGCTGTGGCATTCAGACCTCCTGCTGATGAAATCCTTGCAGTCAAGGATTTCTGTACAGAGAGGTCTACTAGCTCACTGAAAAAAATAAAAGAAGGAAATTATCACTGAGATTCTTAGCGTGCTTAATACAAATGCAGGAAAAATACTATCATGGTAAAGTTTCACTTACTACCTATTAGCTTTCTGTCATCTACATGCCTATATGTAAGTATCCACTCTGTTTTCCAGAGCTGCATTCCTCATCTCTTTGTCCCTAAAGTGAACAGATTGAGCTCTTCTGTGAGTTGCAATCAGCAATCCCTAGATACTCTGAAAATATCCCTTTCTCTACCACTTTGGAAGAGCCAGCCTGATCTCTAGTAGCCAAAGAACTGTACCTTGTAATGTGTCTTATGATTAGCATGTTCAGAGGTGTGTGTCCACCTAGTTATGGTGGTGATGTGGCTTTCTGCTCTGGGATTGTTTAAATTTTCCTGGACTGAGGTGTAATCTACAAGGACTGGAAAGACTCAATGAGATCTAAGTGCCCATGCCATTTTCTTGACAGTTGCTGTGGATGTGATAGTGTATATCTTTTTTTGAAACACCATAAACTCCTTTCATGGGAGTTAAGGCAAGGAGAGTGAAATTCAGCCTCCTCTGCTGCACCAGAGAGGTTAAATTCATAAACTGAAATACTGCAGTCATGGATCTAAAGAGAGAATAGCCTTCAAACAAGAGAAACATATTCAGAGAGGTCAGCGATGATTTAAGAAAAAAGCAGCTGTTTGTCATACAGCTGAGATTCATCTTGCTATAGGTGAATGATATCATCATTTGTTTTAACAAAACAAATGTGCAAACATATGTGCAAAATATGAACAAACCTTTTCCACGTGATGAAGCAGTCTAATGTTATGCACATTTTTTCTGAAGTGAACTTGAGAACTCTAGGTTAGAAACAAAGTTTTTACTTGTCTCCCACAAATATCAGTTATTGCAGACATTATAGCCATGATATTTGTTACCTTCACCATCAGCCTGATGGTGGTTTACATGTTTTTGGTCACAGTATAGACTCTCAAAGATGAGCTCAAATGGTCAGAGTAGATGATTTTTAGTTCAGAAAGTATGATTGCTGTCTAAATTATCAGGCAGAGGGTGTCTTAGTAGCTTAATCAAGTTAGGTAATCACTCCATATTTCCTTTATATGTAAAAGTTAGGTTTCCTATCTCCCATAATCCCCCATTTCCATGTATTGGTGAAAGAAGAATAAACACTTTGCCACTTGATGTATTAGTTAGAGTGATCAAAATCATAGGAGGTATTCTAAACTCATTCTTTCAAATACTGTTACTTTGAATAAAATATTCAAAAATCACTAGGATCTCATGACTAGTATATCAGCAGTCATATAAAATTTACAAGAGGTTGTGAAAGGCAGTTTGAAGATGTACATGATGGATCTGGGTACAGTGTGAACTGGATGAACAGTGGTAGGTCCTAATGGAGAAGAAGACATATGGTAGCTGTTTTCAACCATGAGAACACAAGATTTTGTACTTTGGCAAAACTGTGACATCTCACACCCCATCCAGACAGTGCTGATGACTGCAGGTAACTTTCTGAGGAGTGGATCTGTCTGGTTAGGACTGAGTGATGAGACATCTAATAAATACTTGCCACAATCATGTCACTAATCACCAGATCCCATGTCCAGTAATTTCTTAGAAATAATTTTATCATTCGTTATTTACAGTGAGAAAAACACAAGCAAAAAGAATTATATTTTCAGTGAAGGAGAGTGTGCAGTTTAAGCCAATAGATTAAAAAGGCACAGTGTTTCACTAAATTTTAAATTCTTATTTCTTCTGAATAGAAGATATGTTGACCATATGTGCTTTAGGTCCTACCTGCATCTCTTCTCATCCATATATCATCAGTTTTTACACAGGATATAGCATGACTGGCAGACAATCTGGAATCAATCTGTTTGTCTTTAAAATGGTGCTGAAAACTTTTAGAAGTTGCAAGGTCCTGAACTGGAAAGAAAACCTTGGAAGTAACAACAAAGAAGCATTGGAAAGACAGACAATAACTTCAGAGTCTTCTATCTGGATCCTGTTGTGCAAAAAGCATATATACCATCTCTCAGAAAACCATTTCAGTAGAATAAAGCCTTCCGCATTTATTAATGCAACCAGGAATCAACCAGGCAGTTTTTAATTAGCATTGTAATTTTCAAGAAGTGAAAGATGGTTGCTTTATAGACTTCATATGCAGCTCAGAAGGGGCTCCAAACACAGCTGCATTTGTTTATAATATACTGCTATTTTTTAAAAGGATGCATCTGAGATACTGTATGTACTTGAAGACCTTGTGCTGCATAGCTAGAAAAATTTTATCAAAAGCCATGAATTCAATGTATTGCAATTTTGCTCTCTGATGCTTTTCTAAGCATTAGAAATCATAGGTTGTAGAAGGTTTGCAAATAATCACTCTAGGAGAAAGCTTCCACATGTATATTAATAAGAATAATATAAATATTCCACAAATAGATGAATACTCATGAAGGGGCAAATATAGGGCAAATATTCTGTGTTTCGTTTATTCTGCATTTCAGCCATATCTGACATTTAACTACAATATTTTGCATTCCTTTTTTTCTGATACTCAACAATCACAAAAATGTTTTAACACCATCAGTGTGCTAGGTCTCAAAACATTTTTGAAAGAATCCTATGTCCTTGTCATTTATTACTACAGTTCACTACTTTCTCCCTATTCACATTATCCTACTCTTTTCTGAATTGAATATAATATTCTTAGCAGGGTTTCTAGTGGACTTTTCTGCTCTCTTGTAGTAGATTCTACTTGAATCTCTATGTGTTTTTCATGTTTTAGGTATTTTGTTGTTGACTCAAAGACAAAAATCTTTTTGCCTTTCATTAATAACACCAAGATTATGGATTATCATCATCATCATCATCATCATCATCATCATCATCATCATCATCATCTTCACAGGGGACACAGCATAGAACAGCTCAAATTGGAAGCGACCCATAAGGATCCTTGAATCCAAGTCTGGATAGATTATTTTAATCCACTTTTTCACTTTGCAGAAATAAAAAAATAGAAAAAAATAACTGCCTGTGGTACTCAAAAGAGCTCATTTACAATACTGAGATAATATTGATCTGATCTGGGGAGCTGCAGAACTACTATTGATTGCAAGAGGAAAGACAGAATAACTGGAACTCAAGTTCAGCCATAGGCTCCCAAAATTATGATATGCCTCTAAAAATAATATCTTTTGAAATTTTGTTTTCTCCCATAAGCTTAGTGTTTAGGGACATTAAATCCTTTTCTACTGTGACTTACAAAGGTTGATGGGCTCAAACTTATTAAAAAATCCATTGCCAAAGTGTACTAACAAACCAGACTGTTGAAGACGAAAATAGTCCTCCTGTTGTTTTCCATCTGAGACAGTTAAGGTGATAAATGGAATAAGCAATGTTTCAGATTTGGCTCATATCCCTTAATTGTCCATAATTATTCAGAGTATCTTAAAGTACTTGCATAATATAAGATGGTAGCAATAGAAGGTGAACTCAGGGAACATTTCCAAGCTGATTTCCACAAATACTGTAAGTTCTCCAAGCTTACATTAGGCTCAGCACTCAAGGTCTGGCATCCAAGCTCTTGCTGTGGCTAACAAGATGCATCCAGGATTTCTGACTGGATCTCTGGTCTGCCTCTTGTGTGCTCACTCTGAACAAGTGGCTCAGTCTTGTAAAGTACTGACTATTTTCTTCTCCCACAGAAGTCAATGGAAAAAACACTATTGTTTGGAGATTGAATTGTGGTAAGCTCTGCTTTTGTCCCAAGAGTTCATTACTGTATAAGTACATATTTCCCCACAATTACTGCTGAAATGTATTTTGAACAGCAAGCACCCATTTTTATTTGTTCGGTATGGTGCTGATTTAGAGACACTGTTTTGTTTAGGCTTTGTTCTTCACCAGAGGAAGTGGCCTTACTTTCACTAGATAGGAAAGTGAAGATGATTCCAGTGTGTATCAAAAATCAACTGAATTAGCTGAAGCATCTATGCCTAAACAAGTGGACTGAACTTTTAAATAAAGACCTCTTTTTTTTGTATTTTTTTGCATTTTTTTCAAGATTCTTAATTTTATTTTTTTTTCATTTTTATGATTATAATGCTTATAGGTTATTTACTGTATGCTAGCAGTAGATATCATCGCATTTCCTGTTTCAGAAAGAAATCAAAATATTCCTTTGAGCATGGGATAATTCCCTTTGCAGTCAATGGGGCCACTTTTTGAAAGTTTAAATCTCTTCCTGGATGCTGGTCCAAAACCATCTGAACATTGGCAATATTTTTTTTCATTTATTTATCCAGTTCCACTTGAAGGACAAGGAGGAAAAGTTTATATATGACAAGAAAAAAAGAAAAAAAATGAAAAAGGAAATGAATATCATAAGAAGCCAAAACAACCTTTTTCTTCAAAAAGTAAACTCACAAAACTTCCATGAAAAGCTATAAAACCTACATTGTTTTCCCAAGAGAATTTTCTAATCACTTAGGTAAACATAGGAGGTATACTGGGTAAATACATATCCAGTGTAGGCTACATATTGAGGTGTTTTAGAGGAATATTTATTGAGTTAAATATATTTATGTATACACATACACATATTGGTACCTGAAGAATATATATTTTAGTATATTACCACAGAGCCATAGCAGCTCTTAGGTGTAAAAAGTTGGCAGTTGGAGGAATCCAATTTAAAAATCCAGTTGAAAAAATCCTAACAAAAAATAGACTATAAAATTACAGAGTACATGGTTGGTAATATTTTCTCAGTTCAGTGACATAAGACCTCATATATTTGATGGAATCTCAAAATAACAGTAACTTGTTCATCCGCATGATGTCAACTTAGAAATAAATTGTTTTTTAAACAGCTGTTTGTTTTGTAATGAGTTCATTCGACAGACATTGCCTTAAAATCCAGAAGACAGATGAATGGCTGACAAAATGTGACTTTCCACATACTTTCTTGTATGATAAACTTCAACAAAGTAAACTTGAAAAAAAATCACTTGTAAGTGAATTATCTCCATTTAGAAAAAACACAGAGTAGTTTAAAAAAGGTGAAATTAATCCTGCAGGTGATCTTTAAAATTTTTTGTTATGAACACTGGAAACATACTGCTTGTTATTATTTACCTTCTTTGAAAAAACCCTGTTGGGAAGCAAATCTCAGGTAGTTTTGCAGGAAGATATTTTAATTTATGAACTCTAAACCAAAATTATTTCAGAACTCTGAAGAAACACTAAATATATATTCTGACAAATGCCTCTAATGGGGAAGCTTCTAAGGTAGCATTAGAAACCAAATTCAAGTAACGTAAAAAAAAACCCACGTAAATTTAGGACAGGAAGATCGATATTAAGCTATCTTTTATTGCAGACAAAAATGTCTTTCAGTTTTGAGTTTCCACAGACAGTGGCAGTAGGCAGCTCTAGTAAATGAAGGTGTAACTGACAGCAGTTTTTACTTAAAATGAGTGAATTAAAATGTAGAGAAAATGATCCTGCTACCACTTCAGACAGTTGTGTATATGAGTGCGACCGGAGAGCCAAGTGAGAAAGCAGATATCACATCTTTGCTGTTTAGAATCAGACAACTGCTAATAGTTTTTAATTATGATTTGTTGTTTCTTTTATCCTGTCATACTTTGCTTTGTAGCTAGGCTCCCTCTTTCCACGTAAGCTTCCTCTGGAAGCGCAAACTGCTGACTCCACATCTAGAGACAATATAACATCAATAAGGTTGAAAAAAAAATGTTATGGTTGGGGGTGTGCCACAGCTGATAAAAAACCATAGTGCAGCTGCCTGGTGAAAACCCCTCCAGCTGAGCACTGATAAAATTTATCACAGGGGCACACATAGGAATGAGCAGCTTAGCAAAGCAGCCTGCGGTGAAACGTGCAACAGCTGAATATATAAAGGTATGCTGCAACTTGACAGTGAAACAGTGGCAAAAAGGCCTAATAACATGGTAGGTAAGCTTCTTGTGTGGGCTGTTTGGTTTATTTACTGCGGTTGTTTAGTCCCCCGGACTCAGAGCAGAGGATATAGTGCTATGTACTTGAACCCACTGAAAGAGCTTGCCTTCTTGTTGTGACGGTGACACACCCTGAGCAGGAGCAGGCAATGGAAGAACAAGGCTGGTGCCAGCACTCAAAGCACTGTGATGCAGGACTTTTGTCACTTAAAAGTTCAACTCTTTCTTCCTGCTTTTACTTACTTAATTTTAAAGTGATTTCAAACTTTGTCTTATAAAAGAGGGAGATTGTTTTTTATTTTTTAGGGTGCACCTGACCCCAAGGTAGTCAGAATGTCACCAAAATCTGTGATCTTATGAGGTCATCAGATGTTCCAATGAATTCAGAAAAGTTCTAAAATAAACAAAATGCAGTGTAGCTTTGTTCATTAAATGAAAATATAATTGTAAGGTTTCTCTTTCTATCTCTAGTTGCTCTTGTGCTACTTGATGCTCAGGAGGGTAAAACTGACACAAGGGTACCTGACTCCATGTGTGTATTTTTAGCTCAGTTGTTCAAGGGTCTGGAAGTTGTCAAAAAAAACCCAAAAAACCAAACCCAACAAAACCCCTCCCCAACAAATCAAAGTGAAACAACATTTTGTTTAAAGAAAAATCTGGATTAAAGGAGTTATTAAGAACAATGAAGAGCTGGAGTGTTAAGCAATAGCATAAGAGGGTTTGTGAGAAATCAGGCTTGGATTAGCGGTAATTGGTGACTCACACAGACTTTGGTCATATGTATCTGACACTCCTGAAAGTCTGCTGATTCACTCTGGGAAGGACAGGTTCTGCTTTCTCCTTTGCTGACATTTACAAGCAGCATAAATGAAAATGGTAGTATTTCACACCTGTGTTGCACATGTGTAAATGGCTGTAGGAAGAACACAACAGCTGCAAATCAGGTCCAGAAGGTTTAAACTAGAAGACACAGAAGGTTCATAAAAAAGCACAGGCTAAAGACTCTTGCAAATGTGGACAAAGAAAAGAGAGAGAATCAGAGAGAGAAAGGTCAAAGGAAGTGAGAGAGATAGGCAAAAACTGAAACCAGGTTCACAACAAAGAAAAGGATGGGGGGAAAAGTTGTGGGGTTTTATTTTTTTTTTAATGAAACCATCCATGAGCAAAAAGCAGGGAGCATTAACAAGGGGGAAAGAACATGAAGAAGGGACAAGAATATTCTCCTTCCATCCCCAGATAAGAAAAAACTAAAACCCCCACCAAACTGTGCTGTTACAAAAGCTACAAAGGATTAAATTAAAAAAGAAGTCAATGAAAACTGCACTTTTCAGGTATATTATTGTGGGGAAGTTGCATGAAGAGATTAGACAACATGACAGAGTAAAAAAATTCACACTGGAACCAACTCTCAGATTTTGTGCCATGGGTACGCTGCATGCACCAAACAAATTTTTGGTCTTTGTCCTTTTGATACCTTTATGTACCATTGCTGCCCACCTTGCATGATATTGGATACGTGTTTAGCATCCTCCGAGCTGCTGATGGGGAGCCAGGCTCTGTCCCAAACAGTCAGGGAAGCATAAGAGTAGAAGCGCTGATTAACGTTGCAGGACTGGCATGTCATAAATAGCAGCGGGGGGACAGCTGCTCGTGTGCCAATCCGGCATGGCACACTGTCCTTTCTCTCCACTGTAGTTCCCATCTCACTTCTAAAGTGCAAAAGGAGAAATTATTCACCAGGGTGGTAGACACATTTCTGTTCTCAGGAACACCACGATATCATTAATCTTCTGTCAAGTCAGCAAGGGCAGGTTATGTGGATGCAAGTATTTTGCAAGGCTATAAATAAAATTTAAAGACAGAAAGAGAACATACTTTCCTGGAGTTTTCACTGCTGCAGTACAGATGATGTTAACAGTGCAATAGTTTACTGGCAAAAACACTTAAAACAATTCCTTTTTAAATGTTTTTGAAACATCTGTTCAGAAAAGTTGAACATAAAATAGGATCCTAATATTGTAATATAAATTTTATAATCCTTTCTATGAAACAGTTGATCAAATGAAGTTCAAAATATAACCATGTCTGTAGTTGCTGTACTGTGCTCTTCACCCGATTATTGCTATGGGCATAATTGTCTGAAAGGAAGGGAAACTGGTAGTAGGTGCAATGGGAAGGTTCTCATAAAGAAGGTTTGATAGATAACCACATTAGTCAAACATAGCAGAAACGTAATTGACTTACACAGGTAATCTTTAAATATCCATACTATGTATTCTTCATGGGTCTTGAATGTTTTATGTCCCTCCTGTGTCAGCTGAGATACTGGGACACAGAAGAAAACAGGAATACTCCTGTCTTACAGGGCCTTTGGCCTTGGAAAAAACATCTTGAGGTCTTTTATGTCTTAAGAAACTTCGATGAAGTAGTTTAAATAGAACAGAAATTATAATTTTAAGGTCTTGTGCTCTGGATCTCTCAAAAAGTGTAATACTGAATTCTATGAAGGCAAAATGTTTCCCTTCCTAATGATTTAAAATATCTTTTTACAGCTATGTGAACTTCAAGCAAGCAGGATTTTAAAACTTTTTTTTTCAGTATGAGTTAATAATTACTGCCTGTTTTGGGAAAGAAAAATGTACATTTTAAAGGGGAAGAAGCTGTTTATGACTTCTGCATATGATCAAAAATTGCTGTCTGTCTGAAGTTGCTCTGTGATCAGGAATGTTAGACATAACTCCAGTAAAGTCAGGTGCTCAAATTGACATGAGAAGCCTCAAAATTATGTGATGCATTTTTTAATCACATGGTTCTGCCATTTATCAGAAAGATATCCTCATAGCTTATACAAAAATTTAATACTGATTTAGGGAACTGGAGCATAGCTGCTGTTTATTTTATTTGTCCCAACTAGGGTCAGTTGCTTGTACACAATCTGCTTATCACTTTACCCAGACAAGGTAGAATTTTATTCTGCACAGTGTTCAAAGATCACACAGGAAAGTGATTGTTGATTTTATTTGGTGCTGTAGAATTTTATTAAATTAATTAAACTAAGCACTTTTTCCTCCCACATATTTTAAGGGTCACATTTTTGTCCCACCTTGAGTAGGTGTAGAAACAAAAGTCAAGCATTTGAATCATACCATCACTTATGAATGGAAGAACCATGGAAACTTTAAATAGAGAACGTTTAAGTGATTTAAGCCAATAGTAAGTGGGACGTGGGAAAAGAAAAAAAAGTCATCTCCTGGTAGTTTTTTTGACTCAGTTAAAACTTAATTGAGTTTACCTTAGTTGTAATTGTAGACTATTGGGAACTTCAATACATTTAGAAGAAGGACAGTATGGTTGGAAAATGGGAAGGGATTTGCTTGAAGAAGGAAACCAATATTTTGTTTTTACTTCCCCTAGCAGACCTTGTAAGCTCCTTATAATCTTCTTGTAAGCTTCTTGGAACTTGTAAGCTTCCTGGAGGCCAGCTTCAAACTTGTCTATGCAGTGAAACATAGCTGCATGCCACCTGATTTGTGTCTGCAGGCTCCCAGTATATGCCTTGGCAAAGGTGTGAACCCCAGGTTTGTGGTACCAGGAGGGCTGAGGGTTCAATCCCCCATTCATTGTTACTGGATATATCCCTGCAAAAGTACTTCCTGGACAATTATATATTTAGGACATGCAGCCACTTTAGCAGAGGAGTAAAAATGTCTGCCTGGAAAGCAATTGATTTTTCCGACTTCTCTGCTTCTAGTGAAAGAGTTTGCAGAATCCTCTAATGGCTGAGAATACTCCTCTGATTACAAGCACACGCTCATTGCAGATTACATATTTTTTCTTGTGCCAACAATGTTCTTCTCTAGCAGTTTTCATTACTACTAGTATATTTATAGAATACAGTCATATCCCTTTGCAGGTTTTGCAAACTAAAGGTGGACCCCTTTCATTCCCACTCATGAGCCAGACTCCTTGTTTCCCCGTCTGCCCTAGCAGTTTGCCCTTGTTCATGTGCAAGTCCTGGCAAACCTTTCACCTGAGTGTTCATAGCTGTGGATGGTATTTCAAATGTATTTTCAAGGGTGCTTTGCATAATGGAGAGAATACTTCTGAATTTTTACAGGAATGCTAACTCATAATCATACAATGTATAATTAGTATAACAAAGTCTTTCTCCTGCTGCATTTCTTACAACTGATGAACTCCAGCTGATAGTAGAAATTCCTGCTATTAGGCCACAAGTTCATGCTGTTGCACTTTGCACTACTAAATTTCATTGCATTTCTTTATCTTCACTCTTCAAGGTCATCCAATTCTTCCTCTGAGTAATGCATTGCAAAACTGCTGGCTTACTGCACTACTTACTGTTAAAACAGGCAGGCCCATGTTTGGATTTTTATATATATAATATATTTTTTTTTTTTCCCCTCACAACAGGTTACAAGCTGAACCTGCTGTCCAAATCATCTGCTTGTCTCATAGCTCTGCAGCCTGGCAATATTCCGCCTCAGACCATGCTCTGTGAAAAGAATACTTCTGGGAACTGTACTACATTGTTTTCTCTGAGGAAACCCTTTTCATTTGCAGTTTTTGGTAGTTTGAGAACAAAAGATATCAGAGCAAGGGAGTGACTAGCAAATGAAGGACAAACATTTTCAGGTGTGAAGCCATTCAGAGGATTTTTTTTCAAAGCCTCCTACCTTCCTACATGGATGTCAGTGTCATGCAATCCAGATGTTGCTGGCTTCTGTTCAACCCAGCCCTCGTCTGAAGTGGAAGGTGTTAAATTGAAGTCAGGCCAAAAAGAGAGGTGAACAGGGCTCTGGAAACCAAGAACAGGATGAGAGGCAGATCCAACAGCGGCACCAAGTTACCATTATTAGCAGGGGTCATGCCTCCTTCCTAAAAATTAACCCCTTTCAACTTCCCTTACAGATGTGATGAGGGACAGATACTTGCTTGGGTGAACTCATGGATCTTTTGGTGCTAACAGAGCTGAGGCAGCTCCAGAAACATTGATCCAGCTCCTTCTTCAGCTCCTGGACTGAGTTTGAAGGAAAAAGTCATGTGTAAGGATAAACTGGGTTTTAGGATCTTTCTCGCAGTCACACTGTGGTGGCAAGTTCAGGTCATTTGACTGATTCGGAACTGTGTTTTTCAAACTGTATTTGTGTTATTGTATTAGTATTTCTTTTTGGAATAGCCATGAGACTGAATCTACTGTAGCTATAATTTCTTGTGGCTTGTGGATGACTACCACAACAGCTGTTTTCCTTTTGAAGCACTGATATGGGTTTTATGTCTCAATACATTTTAATGGTTTTTTATGTTTTAATGTTTTTTTAGCAAAGGTGTTTGACAAAAAGGAGGGCCTAAAGAAACTTCAATAAGCCTTTTCTTTTTCTTTTTGTGGAAATGAATGTTCTAACCTTCTATAAATTGAGCTATGAGAAAATTTTGTTGAACCAGAGCTGAATTTTTTCCAAATCCCTTTCTTCATTAATTGTACATTTGATTTCCTATTTTCACATTATAAACTCAACATTTCAAAATGTTGTGCGATGGAATCCATTTGGAAAATGTGTTCCCAGACAGGCATTTTGTAGTGTTTAATACTCTCTATCCTACTGCGCTTTCTTCCACTGTAATATTATTTGCTGTGCAGGAGCTGTGCCTTGGCTCCTGCAATAATTTACCATTAACAGGGGAAAATATGTAACAAATAAGCCTTCAATACATGCAATAATTAACTTTTAAGACTACCATTAAATCCTTTTAAAGCAGATTGATTAGGTTTCAATATTGTATGTTGCTTTAGATTTTCATTTGAACTGAAATACTTTAGACTGTTCTGCAGCCGTGCTCACTTTCTAGCACTGATAGTCATTCAAATCCATCTTGTGCTATTGTTAACCTGCTGTTAGCCCATTAGTTGCAATCTGTGGGAGGAGAAGAAGACAAACTGTGTCACTATTCCTTATCAAGGGACCACACAGTTGTTTGCCACTTTGACGCTGTGATGGATAGTTATCTTGAGATGTGACAGGTGTGAGACTGGAAACTTAGAAGGAAAAAATGCAGGAGCCCAGTAGCATTTTGTTATTGACAATTGTTAGATAACAACACAGGGTTAATCAATCTCTTGTGTTGTTTTTAGCCCCCTGTTCTTTTTGTCTTCCAAGATGCAGTTTTTCTCATCAGACTGACATGGCAGGAAAAAGGTTCAAGTAGATAGCAGATATTCTGGCTCGAGAGCATACTGACGCATAATGTCAAATTCCACAAAAAACCACATATTTTTTCCTTTGACAATTTTTTTAGAGTTCTTTGAAAGCAAGTTAGAGGAGGGAAAAAGTACAGTTCAAATACCTGGAGGTATCTGCAGGTAGACATAATTTCAGAGAAAGAGAAATAGTCTGTTTTCAACTTTATTGTCAACAGGCTTTCTATCATTAAGTTTTCACAAATAAGCTTGATGTAGTACATGTTTTATTATTTCCTTCTGAGATATGAGCTCAAGTGATGAAAAAATGAATACTCTGAAAGGTAAATGATCACATTTACTTAGCTTTGCTCAAAACCACATGGCTTAAGGAAATGCAGATCCAGGACAATTTGTGGTGATATTTCAGACTAGGTTTGATTCTTTTGTGACCTTCAGAGAACTGAGTTATAGTACAAAATTCACAGTTTTAAAAAATGTTAAAATATGTGTTCAATATGTTTGGAAGCATTAAAACAATGACAAGAGTTTGTGTGTGAGCTAAGGTTCATGTTGAATAAGGATATCTGGTAAAAGCTAGAATGTAGTTCAAACAGACATCAATGAACATGCGAGTCCTACTGCATGAAATAAAAGGCTTGGGCCTAAGAATTCATAGTTGAAATAAAAAGATTAGGGTTGAGAATGACATTATTGCCATTTCACTAAAAGGGGTAAAATGATATAAACAAAGTTGACTGTCTTGAGCTCTCCAATAAGGTTATAAAAACTGAAGACCAACCTCCAAGAGCATAGGCTGATCTAAACGGCACTGGTCATTAATCTCAATTTTAGATGTATCTGTTTGCTTTATTTTTTTGTCCTGCAACACTCTCTTGTATAAACCAAGTTTTTAGGTAAATATTCCTGCTGATAGCAAATGGAAAATTCCAAGAGCACTAGTAACACTCTTGAGTGGTTCTACAGTAAAGGATCAGCTTGCTCATACTCTATATATTATATTCACAATTTAAAAATTTGACCAAAATATATGTGGTTGCTGAATTACACAGCATGTGTTGTGACACAAAAGAAAACAGAAAATACCCAATTATTCATTTTAGTAAGCCTGAGGGTTGAATGCTATGCTCACAAGTTATTCTAAAACCTGCAGCAGCATCCAGCAGAGCCTGCACACATAGGTGACCCAGCAGCCATCCTAAAATGTTTTCAGAAGGGGTCAAGGAGCTGAATGGGTAGCCAGGATGCTCTATGCTGCTCTTCAGCACTTGCACTTTGACACAACAGATTGGTGAGTTGGTACATGGGAACACTTGTTCCCTGACGGATGTTTCCAAGGACTAGCTGGAAGGATTGGACTCTGGGTACATTTTATTTCTGTCTGCTCACTCCTTTTCAAAAATTTACATCTGTTTTGTCACATACCTTCTGCATGACCGTGCTTTGCAGGGCAGAGTTATGATGTACACTGTATCAGCTTCTTCTGTCTGACAGACATTCACAACAAGCTCCTTTCATCTCCACTGTGGGAAATGTTAGAGATGGAGAGTGATACACTACTACAGTTCTAAAATGCCTCTATCAAATTTCCACATTAGCTTGCTTTCACCACTTCTTTTACCTTGCCTTCTGAGTTTAAGTAGCTGCCAATGAAATCTCAGAAAGATCTCGTTAGATTTGAAGCTCCTGTCAGACAGAGCTGGAGGAAAATTTATCATGTGAACTTCATATATGAGACTTGTAAAACTTGTTTCTGTCCATCCAAATCACATTCAGGTTCTGTGAAATGAACAGCAGTCAAAGACACTGCTATAGGAAATTAAAAATTCTTATGGTCAATCATTAATTACTCCAACACAACATTTTCCTTTATGTGCCAGCAACAACTGTTGCCATGTCACTATGGCTTTCCTAAGCAGAATCATACTTTGTGAGCTTTATAGCCACCACATGGCTGACATTGTTATTCCACAACCTTACACCCCTGTTCTTGCATCCCGTGCCCTTAAACCTTTGCTCTTGAATGCTTTTCTGCCTTCCATCCCAGGTCTGTAACAGCTGAAAGGCACAAATGCCCAGCAGCAACTGGGATTCCTAAGAAAAAAGCAGCAATAAAATAACATCACCAAGATGAAGGAGACATGCAGGTTTCTGAATGCTTGAGTGACAGATCTTTGTCACGCACAATAGACAGAATTTGATCTTTTATAAAGAATTACCTTGAGTCAATTGAATACAGGAGGTATGTCAGGAAAATATTTAAGATGCACCTGTCACCAGGGCTGATCATCTATGTTCATGTCCGGTCTAGGTAGAGACTTTTTGTGAAAGACTGAAACATTGCAGCCTGGCTTCTTGAAGGTATTTGAAAACTGCTAAAATCCAGCTGCTCTTCAAATAGAGCAGACAAAAAAACCTTTTCGATGAGTATTGCTCAAAACAAAGGAAAGTATTGCATTAAAGCAGAAATTACGAGGCTGCAGTATACATATTAATCATTATATCTGAAATACTTCCAAGTGATGCCCAGAAACTGCTCTGGCTTGCTTTGTGCCACATATTCACAGCCTGTGACACACAAAGGAAAGCTTGTGGACTCCAGCATTAATGCATCTTCCTTGTGCAAAGAGAATTAAATACCTAAATATCATTAAAGACCTACACTTTACTATCCTACTTTTAAGATAGGGATTATTTTATAACACTTATGCTGGTTACTATTATATAAATGTCTAGAAAAAAGGACTGTTTGATATTGTGCTATGTTCAGTGCATATTATGGTGGGCCTTGATTTTGACTGAGACTTGATGGCTACTGTAATACAAACAAATAATAATAATAGCTTAAGAATTCAAACAGAAAAGAAAGAGAGAATGCCTTTTGTGCTTAGAAAAAGATGATTTCAATTGATCTAGATTTCAGAAAGCTGTAGACAAGTGTAACCTGTTATTGTTAGAAGGTAGAAATCTGTTAGCCTTTGATTTACTTGCAACACTGTTTAGCACACTGTTAGGTACAAAAAGTCAAGAGAACATAATATATCAGTGTAGTTGCTAATATTCTTTAAAAGAAAGCTAGTAAGGAACACTTCTCCATGGACATCCATCTACAGAGCCATTGTACTGTCTACTCTTTTATATGGGTCTGAATCACGGGTCATCTACTGCCACCACCTGTGACTCCTCTAACGCTTCCATCAGAGCTGCCTCCATTCTATCCTAAACATCCACTGGTCTCATTATGTGACTGATGTGTCCGTCCTTGAACAGGCAGGGGTCACCAGTATTGAGGCCATGCTGATGAGAACACAGCTGCGCTGGGCAGGGCACGTCTCCAGGATGGAGGATCACCGCCTCCCGAAGAT
>JAOXXN010000383.1:389298-415038 GCA_026770055.1 Myrmophylax atrothorax
ATTTTGAGGAACTTGGGGGGACATCCTAAACGTTCCAGGATCTGCCACAGGCCTTTTCTGCTCACAGTGTCGAAGGCACAAACCACCGCCCGCTTAGCTCTCAACCTCATGAGGGCACGCAAGCTTCTCCTCCGCAACAAGGGGGTGTCCCCGGAGAAGCTATCCATCTATCTATCTATATATCATCTACCTTCCTACCTATAAATAAATGTAGGACATTAGTGGTGCAAAAGACTTGTGGTTAGTTTGATACCAATACTTCTCTCTCCCTTTATAATAAGCTCTGTAAGGAAGGCTAAAGTACTTTAAGCATCAAAGAGACTAATGAGTAGGGTTGCCAGGATATTCACTTAGAGATTGTATTGTCAGGAGTTGTTTTCTGGGCTATGATACTAAAGATAGTGGGAACCAGCAAAGAAAAGAACACAGTAAAAATGCAAATCTGTTAAATGTTCAATCTATTAATCCATAGTACACTTTCTTCTGAGTCATACTTACTCTGATATAACAGCAACAAAAAGTATTTATAACATTTGCATAATTTCCAGCACCCAGCTCATAAATTATTTATTGGTTGTGGTCAAATGACTGTTGGTGCTTTCGTAATTGTCTTTTGTGTGGAAGGGCGCACAGTTTACAGAGACGGTTCAATGGTAACTGAAGATTTGTAAGTTCCTTTAATATTACATAGAAGAAATGGCAGCTAATTGTAGAGTTGCTACATATTTACTCTTGAAAAGTAGTAAAACTTAAAGGGATTAAATTCAATTTTAGGTTATTTTTAAAAGAGTACTTATTTTGTATAAAGTTCTACTAGCTTGCATAAATTGTCTGTGGTACACATTCAGGGGTAGTTAAAAAACCCAACAACCTGAAAATTTATTTTTTTTAATGTTACAGGCCTGTTGGAGATTTTGCTTTGAAAAAAAGACCATATATTTGTCATGATCTGTAATATTATCAATTATTTGGGCTGAAAGCTAAATAAGTGAAATATTTTCTGCAGAAGGACTACAAGTGTTGTACAGTCTTCAAGAATAGTAGGCTCTCTGTTCCTTAGAGTCTATCCCTGGAGGCTGGATAAACTCAGCATAAAAAGAAACAGGTAGCTGTTAATGAACACCAAGGAGGGATACGGGACTGGTGGATGCTTCCAAAGCTGCTGCGCTAGCAATGTAAGATTAAAGTGATTAATTTAGTACTCTAAATAATAACATTCAGACTAGCAAAGATTCTTTCTCTTGTATAATGGGAGAACACCTCATGGCATGTAAAGAAATCATAGTTGAGAACAAGGTAGAAAAGAG
Organism: Myrmophylax atrothorax; assembly: GCA_026770055.1. Classification (NCBI taxonomy): domain Eukaryota; kingdom Metazoa; phylum Chordata; class Aves; order Passeriformes; family Thamnophilidae; genus Myrmophylax; species Myrmophylax atrothorax. The sequence continues at coordinate 390,606 of JAOXXN010000383.1, forward strand.
CCTTACTTTCACAGTACGATAAATGGAAATATAAATCTAAAATCACAATACATGGCTAATGAACACACAACAGTAAATTCCAGGTACAGGACTTTAATTAAAAACAGTGCTCAAATCCTCCATAAAACTTCACACTGCTGCAAGCCAAAGAGGAAGGACAGAACCTGACAACCACTTGGGGAACCTTCCAGCCTGAAACTGAGTCCAATTCTGATTTTGGCTAGTTCACAGAAGTCAATGGGACTGAGACTTTAGCTCTACTGCCTTTTTGAGCAGTACATCCAGATGCCAGTGAGCCTTCACAGCAAGTGGTCTTGGAGCCATATACAGTCATAAAATATAAAGTAGAACAGAAATCTGAATTAGGTATGTGGATTCCTGTATTTAGAGAGGGAATGTGCTTTTCCACTCAGGTTTTATGGAGAATTTCCTAACTGCATCAGATTTGTAGAGTTGACTCATAACATCCTGCACCATGGTAAGTGAGACACAGTTCACTCTTACAATAAGAGAGCTCACTTATGGAGAGACTATACTTTGTTGAAGTAGAATTCTAAGAGAAAAACTCTGCTTGTAGTTGGATTGTATATTTTTTTAACACTTTGTTTAACAAGATTATTTAAAATTCTTGGTTAAAGATCTTGACTTCTTTGAAAAAGTTCAAAATCATGTATATATAATTTCCTGGAAACAATTCAAAATACTTTGAAATACCATTAGTATCAGAATCTATGTGCCATGTGTCCTTTTATATACAATAGATTTAAAGTACTTTACACTAAATTGTGCAATTAATTTAGATACTTTTAGCAGGAAATAAGTTTTTGTATGTGTGGGAATTGATTAAGTCAAGCAATGAATGTGGCAGTTGAGTCAGACCCTTGTAAATGAATTAGGAATGTTCCCCCTACTTTTCTGCAGGAGATAGCAAGGTTGTTTAATATTTTATGAGTGTGAGTGTTTTAAACAGTTTGGAATGGTAAAACCACTCATCAGGGTCTGTGTGAACATTGTGGTGCATCACAGCAATGGATTTGCTGTCAAAAGGGAATTGAGAAGAAGTTTCTCTTTGCTACCAATTGCTCTAAGACCATAATGACTCATGCAACTGGCTTAACCAGATTTGTAAATCTTCATGGATGAAGAGATTCTGGAACATTTATTTCAACTCACATCAATATGTGTTTTCCGTATGTTTGGGTAGACCTGCTAACTAGGAGTTTTTAAAAGATTTGAGAAAGGTTTTTGTCTTCTCTTAACCCCTCTGAAAACATCAGGAATTGAGTGACTAGAAGACAACACTTTTCCATTTCTGAAAGCTTCTTTCTAAAGGGAATTTCAGTGGCATCTGAGAAAAAGACATCTCAGTGAGGATATAGAGAGAGCACAGCTGGAAAAATGCTGTGGTATGAACTGAATTTTGTGTAGGATTTCATTTTCACCAGTAATTGAACTGGATATTCTGATTAATGGAGCTAAATAAAATGAATCACCAAGGCCTGAGAGTTGGAAAATTATTTCCTACGGAAAAAAAAATATTATTCAAAATTTCCTTTTATTGGATCATTTTGCTCAACGTGCAGAAATAAAACTCCCTTATAAGGAGAAATAACGGGAGCTATCAAGAGATAGAGTAAGCGTGGAGGGGATTTGGACATAGAGAAGCCAAGGAGGGAAATGCTACTGTCCTAGAAAAGCCACCAAATACTCTGTTCCATGGATAATTTGAGAAAACAACCAAAATGGCCACCTGCACTACTCGTCAGAGGCCACTGGAATTTTAAAATTTAAAACAGAAAAATTATTATTTCTTAGTTTTCCTTTTTTTTTTTTTTTTTAAGATAGAGATGCCTTGTCTTTTAGAATGGAATAAAAATTTCCTAAGGATGTGCAAAACTTAACATGGGAAAAAAATCTATGCCCATAAGTACTTTCAAAATGTTTTTCATGTTTGTCCAAATATCTTGGAGAAAAACCTAGAAATGTTGCTCAGCTTCGTTCTACACTGCTGTGCAAATGCTACCACCCATTTTTACTTGGCATTTTCCCAATAAAAGACACATACTCCTCTGAACACATTGACTGAAAATGGAGAGGAAACTGTAGTTCAAAGCTAATTACATATTGCTAGATCTTCTTTTCTCAGTTATTCATTTCTGCTCACACATGCAACTGCTTAGCAGTCCTCACTGTTCTCGGCCTTCAGCACAACCATCCTCATCTCTTCCTTCCGTTAGCTCACACCATAAAAATATACATAAGCAGAAAACAGAAGTTAACAACTTTAAGCTTTCTTTACTGCACAAATCAATCAGTAATGGCTGGCATGACTGGCAGCATAAAATATGTTTTTCATTCCAGCCTTTGAAATGAAAACTCTTTTCTTCAAAAACTTTCAACTTTAGGGGACTACATTAGAGAGGCCAAACAGATTAAAGAGTGCAAAAGTCTTGTTCAGATGCAATGTATGACAACGTATTATGCTTCCTCCAGACCAGTCCAGATTGATTTAGGTGGTTGATCTGGCAGTCAAAATACCATAGCCCTGGAGGAAAACCATGCGTTTGTGGGTGATTGCATTTTTCTGTTGTACTTTGAAAGCTGTATTGACTTACGTTTCCAGTAAACCACACCAGCTTCTCAGTTTGGAATAACACAGTACCATTATGTCATTCAATGACTACCCACATCACAGTGTCTATATGGGGGAATTAAGGAATACTAAGGATAATGTGTCCCTGTTACTAAGTGGAGGGGGACCATGGTAAGAGAGGATGCAGAGAAGGCAGAGTTATTGAATACCTTCTTCGCATCAGTCTTTATTGACAAGAATAGTCCACAAGGATCTCTCAGCCAGCAGACCAGAAAAAAAGAATCTTGGAAGGAAGATTTTCCTTTGGTCAAGAAGGATTGGCTTATAGAACACCTTGAAAATCTGACATCCACAATTCCATGTACGTTGATGGGATGCATCGACAAGGGCTGATAGAGCTGATAGACAGCATAGTGAGGCCACTCATGATCATCTTTGAAAGGTCAAGGGGTGCCTGAGGACTAGAAGAAAACAAATGCCATCCCAGCATAAAAAAGAGAATGAAGGATGACTCAGGGGACTGCTGGCAGTCAATCTCACCTCAGTCCCTGTACTGCCTCACTCTGGAGGCCATCTCCATTCACGTGGCAGATCCCAAAGGATCAGAATCAGTAACACAAAGTCTAGTTGGAGGCCTGTCACTAGTGGTGTACTCCAAGATTCAATACTAGGACCAGGATTGTTTAATTGGTTCATCAATGACTTGGGTGAAAGGGAAGATGCCTTCTCATCAAGGTCATTGATGACACAAAGTTGGGAGGAGTGGCCAATACACCAGAGTGCTGTGCAGCCTGTTAAAAGGACCTCAACAGGTTGGAGAGATAGACAGAGAAGAATCATCTGAAATTCAAAAAGGCAAATACAGGGTCCTGCACCCAGGGGACAATAACCCTAGACATCAGTCCAGGCTGAGGCCTGAGGGCTAACCTGCTTGGAAGGAACTGTGCATAGAAGGACCTAGGGGTCCTGGTGGACACCAGGCTGTCCATGAGCCAACTGTGTGCCCATGTGGCCAAGAAGGAGTCCTGGGATGCAGCAGGTTGAGGGAGGTGATCCTGCCCCTCTACTCAGCCCTGGTGGGGAGCAATCTGGAGTTCTGTGTCCAGTTTGGGGCTCCACAATACAAGAGAGACATGGAGCTCCTGGAGTGGGTCCAGCCGATGGTGTCAAAGATGATTAAGAAACTGAAACCTCTCTCTTATGAGGAAAGGCTCAGTAAGCTGGGTCCATTCAGTCTCAGGAAGAGACAACAGAGAGGGTACTCATCAATGTCTATAGTTTCTGAAGGGAGGGTGTCAAGAGGATGGATCCAGGCTCTTCTCAGTGGAATTAGGCTCTTCCCAGTAGTGCCAAGCAACAGGATGAGAGACAATGAGCAGGAACTGAGGTATAGGAAGTTATACCTGAGTATGAGGAAGAACTTTACCATATGGGTAATTACACAGTGGAACATATTTCCCAGAAAGATTGTGGAGTATCCCTCACTGATAATATTCAAGAACCATGTGGACACAATCCTGTGCAATTGCTCTAGAATGACCCTGCTTGAGTAGAGAGGTTGAACAAGATGACCTACCGTAGTCCCTTCCAATGTTATCTGTTCCAAGATTTTGTGATTCTGTGAATTATCCTTGATCTGCACACCCTCCAATTCTGATCTGTGGTTTGGAGTTAAGACACCAGTTGTATTTAAACTCCCATAACAGGGTGTGCAATACAGGCATGTGTAAACATCTGTGCACATTTCTTGTGGGTACATTTAAACCGTGCACATCTCATTGTTCTTTCATATTTCTTTGGTACACCTTACTGCCCATTACTGAGAAGGAACCATACTACTCATGTCAGGTTGATCACTTGAGCTGAATATGTGAATATTTCTGAGACAACCCTTTTCATCATAATTAATTAAGTTGCACTCTCAGTTACTGTGCAGTAGATCTCCAAAACCTTCTGTAACACTGCTTGCTGCATTGCTGTGGCTTTGAGCTTCAGGTAACCAAGACTTACAATTCCATCCTAGTGAGGATGCTGTGCTTATAAATTCACAGATTTTTTTTCACTGTTTTCAGCTTTTCACCTTGTTTTTGTTACTGAAATGCTAGTGGAATCCCAGGTGAAATAGTATACTCCTTAAATATGACATTGTAATACATGTGGGACAAGAATAGCTGGCATTTGAGTAGCGTGTTAAAGATGCACACTTGCGCGGAATATGTTATTCACCAAATGAGTATTTGATAAAGAAAGCTGACTGTGGAATTTGAAGGTTGTAAATTATTATGGATATACCTACCATTGTGTTTCCCCTGTTTTAATGATTTTGGAGTCAAGCCTTTGGTTAAGTAAGAGAAGACACAGATGAATCTGAGTAAAGGTGCACTCATCTGCATATCAGATCAATTGCAGGAAACTGATTTTCATTCTAACAATGATTTTTTTTCATAAATCTCCATTTTCTTATAATTCTTTAAGTCCACTGAGACACTGCTTTAATTATTCTGCCCTTGGCCATCACTGATCCATTAAACAGTGCCTAACCAGCCTTAAAGATGATGTAAGCTTGTGAGTTCTTAAGTAGGATATACTACAGTGTAATCCAAAAGTCAATGATACTGAAAAGAAAGACTCCAGTTACCTGCAATGAAGATAGAATAGGGCACTTGACAGTAGATAAAAAGTGAACTGAAAATCCTAGATGTGATCTTCAGGCTGTTCTGTGGTTTCTAAGGCTCTAACTAAGCAACCAAATTACAGATCGTAAGATCCCTGTGAGATCAGTGAACTCTCTTAACAGTAGACAGCCCTGAACCTTCACCTTGTTCTTTGGGAGGAAAAAGGTACATTGGGAGACCCTGTGAACCCACTGAGGACCGATGTGAGCAGCAAAAAGGGCTTGGAAGAGAAGTGCCTTGCAATCAACTCCCATATAAGGAATGGCCTTTGACATGTTCCACACTGAACCTGTTTCATAAGTACTTGTACTTTTGCAGTAAATATTTTCAGCCAATAGTTTCTACACTGAATGGCAATCAACCTGTTGACTGTGCACATTTATTCTTGGAGGACCAAACCTGCGTTCACCTCACAACCTGTTATATCACCTCTTCTGAAAATACTGGTCTAAAATACTGATCACAGAGTAACAGAATCAAAGAACTACAGAACCACAGAACATGTTGAGTTAGAAGAGACCAAGCATCAAGTCCAACTCTTAGCCCTGTATGAGACCATCCAAAAGAGTGATACCATGTGCCTGACAGTATTGTCCAAATGCTTCTTGAACTCTGTCAGGCTTGGTGCTGTGACCACATCCCTAGTGAACTTGTTCCTGTGCCCACCCTCCCTCTGGGGGAAGAACCTTTTTCTAATATCCAACTTAAACCTACCCCGACACAACTTCAAGTCAGTCCCTCGGATTCTCTCACTGGTCACGACAGAGAAGAGATCAGTGCTGGTCCCTCCTCTTCCTCTCACAAGGAAATAGTAACTGCAGTGAGGTGTCTCCTCAGTCTAGTCTTCTTCAGGCTGAACACATGAAGTGACCTCAGCTACTCTTCACACAGCTTCCCCACAAGGCCCTTCCCCATCTTTGTTGCTCACCTTTGGACCCTCTCTAATGGCTTCATATCTTTCTTATATTGCAGTGCCCAAACTGCACACAATACCCAAGGTGAGGCCTCCCCAGTGCAGAACAGAGCAGGACAATCCCTTCCCTCGCCCAGCTGGTGAAGCTTTGCCTGGTGCCCCCCAGGACATAGTTGGCCTTCTGGCTGCCAGGGCACTGCTGACTCATATTCAACATGCCGTTGACCAGGACCCCCAAGTCTCTTACCACAGAGCTCCCTTCCAGCATCTCATTCTCCAGTCTGGGGTTGCCCCATCCGAGGTGCAGAATCCAGAACTTGCCTTTGTTGAGCTTCCCATCGTTGGTGATTGCTCATCTCTCTAATTTGTCAAGGTCTCTCTGCAGGGCCTCCCTGACTTTGGAGGAGTCAACAGCTTCTCCCAGTTTTGTGTCATCTGCAAACTTGTTTAGTATCCCTTTCAGTCCCCTGTCCAAGTCGTTTATGGAGATGATGAAGAGCACAGGGCCTGAAATGGAGCCCCGCAAAACCCCACTGGTAACAGGTCACAGGTCTGATGTTACCACATTCACTGTTATCTTCTGTGCTTGACCTGTGAGTCAGTTGCTCACCCACAACATGATGTGTTTATCCAGCTGTGCTGGTCATTTTGTCCAGAAGGATCCTACGAGAGAGAGTAGCGAAAGCTTACTAAATCCGAAAAAATTACATCAAATTGACTTCCCTAGATCAGCTAGGTGGGTTACCTTGTCATAGAGGGAAATCAGGTTTGATAATCAGGACTTTCCTCTCATGAAACCATGCTGTCTGCAACAGATGACAATGTTGTCTTTCAGGGGTTTTTCAATACTTCCCAGAATAATCTTCTCCATAATTTTTCTCAGGCACTGAAGTGAGACTGACAGGGCTGCAGTTTCCAGGGTCCTCCTTCTTGTCCTTCTTGAAAATCAGGAGAACATTTACCAGCTTCCAGTTATCTGGGACCTCTCTGGACTCCAAAGACCACTGAAAAATCATTGAGACAGGTTTTAGGAGAGATTTTAGATGAATCCCACCAGGCCTTGTAGATTTATAGGCATTCAGCTGGAGCAGCAGATCCTGCATAACATCAGGGTCAAGTGGGAGTTATCATTCTCGCAGTCATGGTCCTCCAGATGAGGGCACTGAGACTCCCTTGGCCTGTCATCCATGTTGGCCCAGCAGACTCAGTAGACTGTTTAATATAAAGCAATACAAAGTAAGCATTTGCTCTTATTTTGTCAATTGCCACTTTAATTTGAATTCTGAATCTGAATGCAGCTTTCCTGTGCTGCTGGATTCTTTGCTTATACCTGTCTTTCAGGCAAAATTCCTGATTATTTGGAAGAGAACTTATTTTTATACTCCATTTTTGTATAGGTTACGTTTCTTGCTCAGCTTTGGAGTCCCATTAAGGGTTTTTGAAGTGTTAGTCTGGTACAAACATATTGAGAGTGTTGAGTGTTCAAGATGCCATTATCATAAATGGATACATGTGTCAGTTGCCAGTATAGATGATTCTTTTACCTTCCTGTTTCCTGAAGGCAGTTGGACTCCAAGCTTGCTCCGTGCTAGGTATGAATGGCATTTTTGCCTCTATAAGAATAGGAAGAGAGAGAAAGCTATAAGCAGTGAATGAAGGGAAATGAATTTGTTTGTATCTGTGAGTGCATACAGCTGAAGCCCTTTAACTGAACTGACCGACCGGCAAAAAAGGATGAAAATTTGGTTTTATTGAGGCTGGATAGCTCAATCCTCCAAAAGTCAATGACCAGTATAGATTATAGCATTGCTATGTTAGTATAAGGATGCAGGTACTGAGTTGTGCAGTTAGGTATCTGTGTAGGTTCCTGCTGTTCATTTCACAGCAGCTACCCAGCTGCAGCCTGAGTCCTCTTTTCCATCTGAAGATGCTCTGATGCCATTTGACATGGATAGGTATACAAAAGAAGATCCACAAGAAGGGAAAAACCCACCACAAATCATGTCAACATTCTCAAGCTTGCCTGCTTGCATTAACAGCAGTGTAGCCGTGGTGACATGGATCTTTCTTTAAATTTGCCATCTGAGGATTTTCCCAGCATCTCAGTAAAACTTTGAAGCTGACCTCCATTTTGCCACGTACTATACAATGAAGGAGTACCTAGAAAGTGGTTAGACATACCTGCACAACTGTTGGTGTGGTTGGAAATCCTATGTTAAGATATTCTACTTATAAAATAGAAAGAGAGGATGAAGTATAAGAGCCCTTCCTGAGTGAAGCACACACATGTATTTTTTTCCTGGTTTTATCTCCTGAGAAATGTAAATCTAGAATCCATCTAGTATGCCACAGAAATCTTTTCAATGACAAGCCCACTATCCATACTTTCCCTACAAACAATTGAAGCTGATAGCTGGAAAATGCTGGGATTTGTATTTCTCATCAAAGACAGCAGACCCTTGTTAACTGCTGAAAACCTAACCTGAATCTCAAGTCTGCAAGCTGTCAACTCCAACTCAAGCAAGAAGTTCCCAACATTTACCATTGTATAGAAGAAGACATTTTGTGTCAAGAAAGCCTCAATCTATGATAGCAAATGAAATTCCTTCAAAGTGTTTTCTGCCCTCAATCTCATGTCTGTGAGAATTAAAGTCCCTCTTGGAGTGACACCTCTCCAAAGAGTTTGGGATACTAGATCATCACTTTAGCAAAGATAATCTCAAATGGTGCTGTAACTAGTTTGGGATGCAATTTTATCAGAATAAATTATGTTGACATCCAATGTAGGGACACCTGGCACTTCAAACCATGTTCTGGTTTCAGGACATTTGCAACAGTTAAATAATTCCTCTATTTATTTGCACAGATTCCACAGAGACAAGCTCTGGGAGAACAGAAAGAAGAAATTTCTTGGTTCTAAAAATTGTATGGCATGGAGAGCAACATTCTGGTATCAGAGGTTTACTTTATTGTAAATAGCTGATGAGTAGGCCTGAAATACTCAGGGATTTCAAATAATTATTTGGGGCTTATGCAGGAATTACTAGATAGTGTTCTCTCACACATGTTGCAGTCAAAAAAGATAATCCTAACAGTCTAGTCCTGACTTTAAAGTTATAGACCATAATGATATCTATAGCCCAGTAGCAGTCAGATAGATGAGTATAAATAATAAATTCAAAGTACATGTCTGTTACTGCTCAGCTTGAGTTCCTGTTGTTCTGTGGGGTTATAGGTCTCCAGACTCACTCTTCCTGGCCCTGTAGCTAATAACACTCGTCTCAAGACATACAAGGTCAAAAAAGGGGGTCATTCAACTGAGTGGTGTTTTCACATTTCCTGTAAAATACATGCAGTTAGAATAACATTGTGGAAAATATCTTTTGTCTTTTTTAGTAGATTTACTAAGCCCCTCAAATGTTCAGATGACATATTTTAGACTTCACAGTTCAGAAACTGGTGTGCTGCTTCTGAACTGTAGCTAAGACATCTGCAGTTTAACACTTACACCATCCATAAGGCCTAATTGCTTTGTTTTAAGCACAGAATTCAGTCCCTAATCTCTTAGACAATTTTGTATTCAAAACTGGAGCAGGCTGAGCATTGTTTCCACAGGCTATGAAAAAATTACTTGATTTTTTTTTTTAAACTCTAAAATGAACTTACTGAAGTGTAGCACTTGACAATGTAAATATTTTAGGTTTTGATTAAACTGCACCAAAAGCATATTTTTCTCCTACAATTTATTTGGTCTCTGAGTCCTTACCTATGCAGACCAACAGAGAAATCAAAGCTAGAGTTTTTATCACTCTATTATCTTTTATGAAGCCACGTTTTGTTTCCAACAGTCCCATGCCACCCTGAAAAGTTGGGAGCATTAGGAAAAGTGATATACCATGCATGAAAAAAAATCCGCAGCAAAAAACTGCATGGAGTGATTAATATGGTGGTGTTAGTAGAAGAGATGGATTTCAAGAGCTTGGATTTGGTGTTCAGCTTTAGTCTCATCTGTAGTCATTAGCAAATAATATGTGAAATGACTATAGACTCTGAAAATATTTTGAGATATAATTCATTGTTTAATGATTTAGCAAGAAATTTTCTGAGGATTTTTTTTTGTAGTGTATTACTACAAGTAGTAGCAGCAGCTTTAATAGTAGTACAATATATTATGTTTCACATTGGAAATTCTGAAATCATTCTTAGACACCAGCTAGAGAGGTTTTAACCAAATAGTATAAATGATTTTGGGTCTCAAAAGTCACTTCTTTGATATTTTTCTGCACATCAGATAATATGAATGATTAAACGTACAGAGGGCTGAACACAAACTAGAGCGCATTTAAAAAAGGTATGAACCTGACTGAAGCTTTTGATGTTCATGCCTTACTAGTGAACTTGTGAAATTAAGGAGTGTGTTTGGTTGAGCTCCAAAATGCCAAGTACCCAAACATAGAGTCAGAGCTTCCCTTCCCACCCCCCACCAAGGGAAAAGGGAAAGCAGATGAAAAAAAGCCTAAAATTTAAAACAGGTTTATATATTTATATAGAAAAGAGAAAATTAAAAGAAGACTACAATATAACACACACCCACACAAGTCAGAAATAACAAACAGTAACTCCACACTTCCCATCGAAGACAAACCCCACCGTTCTAGCTACAAATCACCCAAGAGAACTCAATACCCTGAGGGACAGACTCAAGCAGGGAGAAAACTAAGAACAAATATTTTACTTTCCTAAGATACCATAGTACCAAGCCGCAGTTCGGCCTGGTCCAGGAGAACAACACAATACGTCTTTCCCAGACAAGCAGCCATGAGGAACTGAACTAAGCCCCTCCTACACCTGCTTTTATATTTGTGATGATGTCGGAATATGGTATGGAATGTCATTGGCCAGTAGAAGTCAGCTGTCAGCTGGCCTGGCCCAGTTCAAGTCAGACGATAGTATAAAGTCTAAACTGAAAACTAAAGCCTAAATTTAGGCCTGGCTAAAACCATAAAAAGGAGTCAAATAAATTTGCTGTACTGTGTTTCACCTCATAGCCAGTTCTAGAGACGGGGACAATGGCATAAAGTAGGAAGTTATGCCAAGGTTCTTATGATACTTTTACCTGTAATTACCTTGAAATATAGAGATAGATCTAAGGAAAATAAGATTTAAAAATAGTGATGGATTTTTTCGTTAAAACAGAAAATAATTCGTTGCCTTCCCAGATGCTGGCAGCAGCAGAAGGGAAGGCTACATAGAAGAAAAAATAGAAGGATCTCAGAAAAAAAAATCTCAGCATAAAGTTCTAGAAAAATAATTAATTTGGAACAGCCTGAGGGCAGCTCTGAATCATGTTTTCTGAGTTAGACCTCCTGACTTGAGATCCTGAAGCAAAATACCACTTTTTTTCTGTCCCAGATTAATCTGACCAAGCCTGTGGTCAATAGGAGGTGCAGGTTGTGTTCCTGTTCTCTCTGCAGTTCCCAAATTAGCATAATTTGTTCAATCCCAGATTTCACACAGTGATTACTCTTGATAACAAAATGGATTGACATTCTCATTTTTGCTATCGTACATCTCTCTACTAACCATGATAAACAGCAGGGAGATTTTAAATATTAAGCACTCTTTAGTAACTGGAATATTAAATTATTCTAATCATACTCTTTACATATGATTATTTTCCCTAATTCCTCTTCCCCCCCTTCCCCCCCCCAAGTCTACTAATTTCCAGATTTAGAATGATTCTGGGCCAGACTCAAATTATTTAAAGTACTTGATATTGTATTCATGTTTTTGTTGGGTTTTTTTCTTAAAAAACTTACAATTGATGCCCTTTTTTGGTGTGTCCAAGACACATTTATAACTATTATATATACCTTTTCCGTGTCTTGTATCTCTTAGCTACATTTTATTTTAAGGCAATGGTAGTGCAGTGGCTGTCTCAAAAAGTGAGGTCAACTTCAGACCAACAGAAATAACAAAACCAGCTTTAGCTGGCTTCAGAGAAATTCTAGGACTTCTACTCCCAGACAAAGTTTTAGATAAAGCATAAGCTGAAGAAATTTTCTCTCCTGATTTATTTCTTGAGACCTTAATTGAGACAGACAATATTAACTCTTCTAGTATTGTGAACAAATACATTGTTTTAAAGCAATAAACACACCCTTGAGCAATCAAAATACCTTTTCTCTTTTTTAAAAATATGCGGACTTTCATTAAATTCCTTTGTATATCCCAAATTTCCCATTGCCTTTAGCAGGAGGTATACGTGGAGTAGTATTTAACTCGTTGATGAATGATTTGCATTGATGCAGATATACTCCAGTGTTACTTAGACTGTACAGGAAGTTTTTTGTGGTACCAGAAATGTTTTAGATCTCAGTATGTACTTCTCAGGACTTGAAATGAGGAGTTTTCTAGGTTTTCAAGGCTGCAAGCAGCCAACCAACCAACCAATATGCAAGTACATAAACAGCAAACCTGGATAACAGATGACAGGATGGAAAAAAGATGTTTCCTTCCTCAAGGCTAACACCTACAGGAGTCTGAGTAATGGGCTTCATTGCTTCTTGCAGATTGCGTAGTGCTGGCTGTTGGGAGAACAGGAATAAACTCTTTTGTCTATTTTTATTGATAATAATTTTGATGATTCCGCAAATTTCCATTTCTAATTGATACTCATATTGTCCAGTAAATACCCAAATTTCATCTGTAAACTTTGGGGTTTATTGAAGAATTCACAATACAAGAAATACTTCACAAACCCCAACTATTTCTGCTAATGGTTTAATGTGACATCCTTTACTAATTATCTCTTTAATGTGACAGATGAATGGCAAGTGATTTTTTATGAATATTCATAACTCCTTGAAATATATTGCTTAGTTGTATTTGGCAGGTAAGTCTCATGTCATGGTTCATATTCCTGACTGGGTAAAATCATTTGTTATCAAGTATTTCTACAAAAACCTTTGATACTCAGATTCCACAGTCATACTCGTCTGACTTTAAAACACCTTTTTCTGGAATAAATTTGACTACCATATAACATACATTCCAAGGATGAAAAACTCATATTGAAAGGGCATTCACTGTCACTTACTTGTGCTTGTGTAATGCAAAGTATCATTCTGGATAGGCTTATCCAAGGCCAATCAAATCATTAGAATTCATTTAGTTAACTGCAGATTCAGTGTTTGGAACATCATTACTCCATGTTATCTGCAAGAACAAGGTACAGTCATACTCATTAGTGTGAAATTTTTTTACCACTTCTACCGCACCAGTGTCAAGCCTGTTAAGCTCTATTTAGAAAATAGGGTAAAATAGAACAAATATTGCATTTCAGCTGGGGGCAACATAATGGTTCCATCCCAGCCTGGTAAGATGTTATGCAGTTGTTTGTTTTGCTAATATAATTTATTATTAATTTGTAAACATTGAAGTTGCCCATTGCATAGATAACAATAATGTTTACCAAAATCTCCTTCATCACTTTCCAGCCAAATTAAAATTCTTATTTTGGTTTCATGTTACTTGATCTGTAGTAACTGATACAGAAAAAGGTTTTCATTAGAGAAAATTTAAACATGATGTTTAGCTCAATGTAAAGTTAAATTGTGCATTTACTGTGCTACTCTATATGGAAAAAGCATACATTACATCTGGTTATAACAGCTTAAGCCAATTTTTTCCCTTACATTTCCTGTCAGTACTGTGTCTAATATAAATATGAAATAGCTAGATACATAAAAGGATGAATCAATAGACAAAGAGATTTTGGTAAGTGACATTTGAACTTTAGTTTTTTCTGGAGGAAGAGAGGATTTCTGCAAATTTAAAATTGATATTCTCTCTATATATCAAGGAAAACAGTCTTTGGTGGGATATTTTGGAGGAACTGGTCATGTACATTGTTTTATGTTATGCATACAAAAGATTTTCTGTACAATGCAACAGACACAAAAAGGACAAAAGCCTATGAAATATAAACCTGCTGGAAAACAGAAACAGAAAAAAATAAAAGAAAAAAAGAGGAACTTTGCAGGACTTGGAATATTCCTTAGGATTTTAATGAACTGTTTAGATTTTTAGTGAAGAAGAGATGTGGCTAACTGGGGGCAAGATAGGTTGAGATTACTCTTCACTATGATAGACTAGGAGTGAGGTGATTGTAGTGGAAATCATCCAAAGACAACTACCTAGCTACTAAATTGGAAATTATTTATTTACATTATTATTTACAGTCCTTGAAAAATGTAATGTGTGAAAGATAAATACTGATAAAGAGGTATTTTCAAGAAAGTGATTAAAATTTTTGATGCAAAAATAATCATAGTTGAAAATTAAAAATCCCTTTAGGAACAATGATAAGCAGCCCCATTTTCTTGTGTGGGGGTTGGGGGGGGTTGTTTGTTTGGTTTTTTGTTTGTTTTTTTTTTTCTTTTAAATTTTTTCTTTAAACCATATTATGGACTAGTCTTTGCAAAGAATTAAATGTATATCCAAATTCCCCAAAGTAAAATGTTGATTAAATTTTCCTGATGATTAGCGGCTTTGTTGTTCCCCCTCATGTGTGCTGTAAGTTCAGCAAGCCTTCAGGACAGCAAATAATAAGCTTTCTTCTGAAACCCCTGCAAACCAACAGGACAAAAAGGTGATTAAATCTCTAGTTCCATATTTGCTTAGACTATCAGATCCAATATGTAGTTCTTAGCACATGATAAAAAGAGTAAGTCTTCCTTAGGTATGCAGGTAAAGAGCTAAAGGAGACCCTAGAAATACATATTGTCACAAAATTCTCACATGTCATTTGACTGCAAAACATGAGCTTAAATGAAAATGGTAGAGCTACTAAAACACATGAAAACAAAAGCACAAATTCCATGGTATTCTACATCAGATATTCATTAAAATATAGCACAATACTGTGGAAGAGGAGATGCTCTTTTTGTTTTTTTTCCTCTTGTTGCTGAAGTAGAAGGCTAGGTAAAAAAGAATAGTTTGCTTTTAAGGGAGAAACATCAAGGCTTTTCCTTTAAAAGCCCAGTGAACTCATCAGCTCGGCATGACCTTTGCAAAGCAGAGGAGAAAGTCTTCTTATTGTAGCTGTTTAAACTCAAGGGTCAGATGACTGATAGAGTGCATTGTCTGGAGACTTTCACAGTTCAGGTTAATGCTATCAAACCCTTTAATTACACCAATATACAGCTGATATGAAGCCCTAATGGCCCTTTCATATCTGTATGGTAACTAGGATATGCACCATATATGGGTGTAAGATTGATACCTATAGGACTTTGTTCTGATAACTTGACTTCCTGTCAAATGATGCATTGCAGAAGCTTCTTCCAGCTTCTTACCTCTTTTCCTTTACTGTTTCACACCGCTGAGAAAAGTTTCAGATATTTAGGAGTGTCTATAAGCATGAAAATATATCAAAGATCTACTTTGAATTAAGGGAAAAATGTGGCTTATTGAAGCATGATTTTCAGAAACATATTAATCCTGTCAGCATGCTGCATTGCCAGGTTTTTTGTTTATTTCTTTACAATTAGTTACAAACTGCAATACAGAAATTAATATTTCTAATGATTTCATCACAAACAAGTCATAGCTGCAATACTGTAGCATCAGCTGTACTGTTTACTCTGGTCATGCATTTTCTTAGTGAAGAGAACTGGCCCTATATACAGAGACACACAGACACACAGACACACACATATGTTTTAGGGGGTTTTTTGTGATTTTTCTACCTTGGGAAAGCAGTGAAAATATGTGTTGGACTAAATTATATACTATGAACATTAAGCTTACATATGTACCATCTTCTATTTAGCATTTATGGGCTGTGTGATTGGTGAGCAGGAGCTCTGCACTCCACTAAAATATTCATATTGGGTTAGGGACAAATTATATCTTCCACTGTAGCAGGGAATTTCACTCAATGGCAGAACAAGCTCAGAGTTTTGAGAAATGGAGATGCCTCTCTGCATGTTATATATGCCACTTGCAGGTATGTGCTCCTGGAAGAGAAAAAAAGTTCTATAGGAAACACTGGTGGCACTTACCAGTGCACCTCTCTCACAGAACCAGAGTGAACAAGGCATGTTCACTGCACCTTCTGACTTCAGTACATCAAAGCACATTTAGTGTCTGACTTCAACAGAGTTTTATTACTTTATTGAGCAATACCAGTGTCCTTAAATGTGTGCTGAAGTGCGCCTTGGCTGGGGTCTTCATGTAGACTTGGCCCACTGAGTTGTTTTCATCAGGCAAAATGCAACTCTTTAGAAGAAATATTCCTATAAAGATGTATGAAGTGGAAGTTCTCATCCCCTGCTGAACCATTATAAGGTTTCTCACTGGCTGGGGAATTTGCATGCAAAGTTGCTGGCGTGCACATGTAAAGTGAAATATTATTGTATTAAAAACTACTTTGCCCCAAACATTTGTTACTCGTCTGGCATCAAATAGTGTTTAATTGCAAGTTGTTTTATGTCATTTTCAAAAAGATGCGCAGGAGGTTCCTAAACTTCCCATGTATACACATCTCATTATATCTCAGTAGGGTTCGTGTTTGTACCACCTGCTCACAATTGGGAACACTTACCCTAATGTCTCTGTAACAAATTTTAGCACTGGGCTCCTTCTGAAAATGCAGTTACGATCTTCATTACATGGCTTTGTAAGCCATTTACAGAGGGTTATGTTAAGAGGAGAAATGTGAATTTCAATATTTTCTTTGATTTAAGAAAATACAACACAGCAATTTTGCTATTTTTATCTAATAAGCAAGACAAGCAAAGTTATCAGGTTAAAATCTGACTTACAATTAGTTACCAGCTGTTTACAAACTAAACAGCAGAAGCATGAGTACCAGATTATTTATACGGATAAAATATCAGGTTTCATGGAGTGACTGCCTCCTTCATGAGTATTTTCTAGTGCTAATAGGAGAGGGTATAGGCTTGGTATTTTTAGGACAGTTTTGGATGCTATACATGTTAATTCCAGGATTTATGTGTGTTTAGCCCATTTACAATATATTGCCAGATTACTTTTTTGCCTGTGGGCCAAAATAGTGAGTTAAATCCAACACCAGGATTTGGGCTCAGATCCAATACTAATATTGCAGTGTAAGACTAGGAGAGCTGCATTGCTAGAAGAGCTGTGCCTTGGCTAAGGTGTTGAATGAAGGTATCTTCTGCTTGGCTCTGACGATCAACCAAGTGGCAGTCAAGAACTTTCAAGACCTTTGCAGGAGGACAATGAGATGTCTCTGAATCCATGGACGCTCGAAGCATCAGATTGACAAGACCCTCTGCAACACTAATTCTGCTTCATACACATCTGGTAGAAAAATATGGCATTGTAAAGCAACCAAAGACTGTATTATAATGCACATGCATATGAGGATGAACATGACACTTTTCCTTCTCCCTCTTCCAATTTATCAGCAAAGGGAACTGGCCTGTGGGTGTTTACTTCCTTTCCCCTTCCCAAAGCCAGAGATATAGCAGCAGTATAGACAGGTGAATGTTGAATTCAAATCCTATTTTGGGTTGCATCTACGCAGAGCACACAAGCTCTGTCTACTGTCTCAAGTGAGTGTCCAGAGCAGATCTGAAGCAGCTCTGGACCTGTTTCCCTATGTTTTCTCACTCCAGCTAGAGTGTTCCAGGCCATATTTGTGCTTTTCCCTTGCAGCATATAATGCTGCTAGTACTGCTCTGGCAGTGGCAGAGGTCTGGGCTTTGATAAGCATATTAATGTGCAGCTATTGCTTTTGACAGGGTGCTCAAATTTTCTTGAGGAAGACAAGCCACAGCAGATAATTTTATCTCAGATATTTTTATCTGGGACAAAGGTTCTTCTCTATCCCAGAGTCTTTCTCCTTGCCAAACACTTGTTTCCAAAAGAGGTGTTAAAACTTCTCAAACTTTTCAGGAAACCTCGCAAGTATCTTGCATAATCAAAAGCATTAAACAACCAAAGTGCAGGAGCTGGGACTGGCTGCTCCAATAGGATGCACATTACTCATCAGCTTATCCCAGACAGAGGGGATTCCTGTCTCCTCAGTCTCCAAACAAAAAACTATAGAAAATCTTGAAAATTCCTGTGGAAAGCAAATGCTTTACCCATGTTCATGAAGCTTGAAAAAAAATAAAAATAAAAAAAAGAAGGTAACTGTATATTTTATTTATTTTTAGGAGGTGTAATTATTTTAGTTGCTTTGTAGATGCCTCAAATGTTTTTTGTAAAAGAATCATGGTTTTGAGACAGGATTGCATCCTGGAGCAGCTGCCTTGCAGACTGCTCCTGTGGTAGTTTTGGTCCATTGGGTTTTCCAGGGCAGCTATGGAGTTCTTTGCACTGAATCAGGAGTTCTTTTGCAGTTTTGATGGGTTTTCAGCACACTTTAGCCACTCACAATGACAATTTCCAATCCAGCTTTCTCCACACAGACATCAGCTGCTTCATGAGCTGATTTACAAACTGGTGCTGTGTGCAGAAAGCACCACAAAAGCCTCTTTAACAAGTTCTTATGCTGATCTAGGCTTTTCTTTGTTGAGTAATCATATCTTTGACATAAAAATGTACAGTCCCACAAAGAAGTAATGTATAGGATCATCACTAGTAGCAAAAAACAAAACCACAAGGTTTTCTGAAATTATTTTATTCTTCTCTGTGTTACCTTATCAGCCCCACTTATTACTATGGCCAGAGTTATCTGCATGTGTCATGCATTTGTTTTTTCTTTCCATCCCACCAGCTGAATACCAAAGGTGTTACCTCTTGTCCTTCCTAAAGTGAAAAGTGGCTGCTGCTCAGTAACCAGGTGACAGGGATCAGAGGAGAAATGAAGTAGTCCTCCAGGTGAACACCATTTGGGTCATCCACCTAAGAGATTCTGTTTGAATTAAAGTTCTTTAGTTGCCTTCATGTGTAAAAATTCTTGGTGGCATAAGAGAAACATATTGTTAATTAATTGCAGTCTGAAACACATGTCAATCAAATGCATTTGCAGCTAGTAATCTTCATGCTAATCACTTTCTCGAACAACACCCTGGTCCATCTGAATTATGTCTAAATTAATCTAAGCAAATCTGTACATCTTCTTTTACCATAAAGTAGTAGTAGTAGCCAGTGATTGTTTAAACACAGAAAGACAAACTTAGGTAAGTAGAGAATGATTTGAGATTTTTCTCTAACTAAAACGAAGTTTTCAGCTTTCAAAAAGTGAAAAAGTGGCTGAATAAGCCACTGGCTAAAGTACAAGTTCTTATGTAGACTTTATCAATGCCCAAAACCCTGTTGAATGCAGGGCTTAGCCCTGAAATAATTAAAAGTAATTATTACAAGGACATTAACTTGATTATAGGCTGAGAAACATCTATAACTAAGTAGCTTGGACATCAGTCCTAGGATTAATTTAAGTAAATAAATGTAGTAATTCACTGAAGAAAAGTTGTAAGTTTTACTGTAGAGGTGATCCATACCCTGTGATGTGTCCTTTCAACTCCCCTTCATTTTAAGTGTCTCATATGCAACAGAATTCCAACAGTACTACTGAAATGTAACCTCTGCATCTATGGAAAGTAAAACTAATCAAATCAGCTCTCTTTAAAAATAATTAATAAAGGGAAAGAGAACACAGCAATTTGGGTAAAACTCTCTTTAGCTGTTCAATTACGACCATGGATCAAGCTCAATCAGCCTAGGATGAGGTTTCATTCTTGGCCTAGACAGGCTCTTAGGTTTACAAATTGGTCTCTGAAGACAAGAGGCTCAGCATTCATCTGAAGTTAAATATTCTTCACTTGAAGATCTAGTTTATCTGAACTAGAAAAACAAATTGTATTTGACTTCAGGATCAATATGGCAGAAATCCCAGAGCACTCCACCCATATGGTAGGAACATATGTGTTCACTCCAGCTACACTTCCTTATTCCAACTCCACTCGGAAAAAACCCTCCCTTTTCCCCATTCATTCTCTTCAGGACTAAGCCAAAGCCTATTAAAATCTTTAGAAATGTTTTCACCGATTTCAGCAAGCTCTGGATGGTGCCTTCCAGCTTCCAGTCATTTCTGCCATCATTGCTATAATGACCACCAGCAGCTTGATATACCTCCCATTGAAATCTTCATGAAATGGTTATTCCAGCTTGTCCAGTCCCCAGAAATCGATTTCTAGAGCACTTTTTCACTTATAGACCTTCATGTTTATATTATCAAACACTGGAGGTGGGTTAATTGGTTTGAAAATCCTCATGTAATTTTGTCTTAACTCCTTTCCTGTGCGCATTGAGTGATTCGAACAGAGAAAGACTCTTCACTGTTGTAGACAAATGACACACTTTGAGATGTCAGTCACAGTACATCATAACACAGCACACTGTGCAGCAGTGGTACCATAATTTTGGGCTCCCTTCATGGCTTATATGCAGCAGCACTGACACTGGACACATCTGGTCCTGTAAAGAAATACCTTAAAAATGCCTTTATCTCTCACCCAAACTTGCTAATACCAAGTGAAGATGGTTAAAATACAGGGTTTGTTTACCATGTAGTGGAAAGGGGTTCTGCATCTGGAAGAAAAGTTTTAAAAAGCACTCACTCCTGGTCTTTTAAACCTCAGTTACAAGTTCAGCATCAAGAGATTCTGCAAGAACACAACCTTGATGGGCTGTATAAGACTATACTTAGGACTATGCTTAGTGCAAAGTCTTCCTTCGCCCGCACAGAAAAGATCCTTCCATACTTACCTTATATCTAGACTTTATGTTAATATGCTTTGATAAGTTAGTAGATGGAACATTTCACTAAGCAGTGTACGCAAACTTAATGAAGTCTCCTTTTTGTCTGTTTTAACAGGTGATCCTGGTGAGTCATTCTCCACAGTCCTTTCCAATGATGTAGTACTTAGTTCCCATTCAAAAGCAAGACAAGATATTTCATCTTTTTCTATAAATTTCTTCCTGGCATAGCAATGACTTCCGTAAAAGTTTCCTCTTATCCCTTAAAAAAAATGTCTAAACTTTCTAGCTCACCTTTGTAGAAAGACCTTGCTATAGCAAGAACCTAAGTGGCAGCTGCATGGCAAGTAATGGTTAGCAATGCAGTTATTGAGGCAGATCACAAAACCACACTGCAACAAGAGGAAGTATCCTTGCAGAATTTAGGGCAGTGCTATTAGAGGCGTAAAGTGCTATGGAATGGAAACAGAATTTCCAGAGGAAAAGGGAAAGAATCTGCAAATGTGATTAAAAAATATTATTTCCACAGCATGTATTTCAAAGATTTCATACCTGTGGTTTGGATTTTTTTTTAACAAAAAGAATAATATTTCCATAATTCACATTTGGAGTCATTCCTGGGCTTTGGAAGCAAATTATTAAAATTGAGCATATGGAGGTCTTAAAGTAGAACCTTATGGGAGCTCTTCTTTATCATTTTAAACTAAAATAAATTACTGCAAAATCATGATGAAATAAGATTTGTTCACTGCATGGTTCTTTTGCACTCTCCATTTCAAGTTTATTGCATGAAATAAGCTGAAGATTGCATTGGAACTAAATTCTTTCACCTTCAAACAAGAATTTTTATGCCATTTGCAATTTTTTATGTTTTCTATATTACTTTAGAATGTGGAAGGTTTGGCTGCTTTTGTATAATATTCAGAGAAGTCTACAATGAGAGTTAAATATAATTTATTTTTATACCTCTTACTTTGCCGTTAGACTGAAATTATGGTGTTGAATTTTAATAGTCAAACAACCATCTGTGTGAACCTTAACTCTGCCCATTAGAGACAACTATTAATTTTTAGTGCTGTGAGCCTGGATTATGTACTAGGCCTCAGGTCTAGGTCCTCAAGCTATTCAGGCATGCTCGTGTCCCAGTGTGCTTTGAGGATAACTGCATTACAAACGCTTTCTCTAAGCATTTGATAGTGTCATGTGAAAAGGAGAGGGGCAGAAATGCAAAGATTTCTAGTCCCACCTGTATTAATGTGAAGTTATTAGCTGTAAGCATCCTCAGAGCAATTAACACTGCCTGTCGAACAATGGACAGAACACAGGCTGGAAAGATTTTCAACCTTTCTGTGATGACCACACTTAAGCCAGGAAGAACTTACTAGCTATAAGCATCTCCAGAAAGTCGGAGTCTTACAAAACCACAGCTGCCTGTCGAACAATGGACAGCACATAGGTTAGAAGGGTCTCTGACCTCTGCTATGAGGTCACACTTACTAGCAAGAAAAGAACTTTCTCCACAACAGCTGCAGAAATAAATTTATTAATACAAGTATGTGACAGTTATTGTGGGGTTTGCATTGCTGGTGATAACGTTTAGCTGCAGGACTGTATTTAACTGATGACAAAAAAAATCCCAACAGAAACCAGCACAAAACACATTCTACAGAGTCAAGCACACCAGACTTAAGTTTCAATACAGTAGTGTGCCCCTCTCCCATAACAGACAGAAACTAACAACAGAAAACTAACCAGAAACACAACTTAAAACACAAATCTAGAACCCCCCTCAGTAACAACAAAATGACTTGCACACCACCTTCTCTGTAACACAAAGCAAAAGGAAAGAATAGAGCTGTTTGCCATTAACACACATTTTCAAAAGGAACTACACACCTTAAAGGAACACAACGACTAATATAAAGTACTTGATAAAGTATAACATAACAGGCATAGTATAACATATAAGATAGAATGTACAAAAGTAATATGCGTTGTAAGAGAGTAAAGTATAAGATATAAAATACAGAGGAGCACATAGTTTTCTCACCCCTGCATTGTTCGAAGAGGTGGGAGGAGACAGGGCAGCTGCTCTCAGCTACCCCTGCAGAGACAATGGTATTTCTCTCCTGTTTTTGTTCATGTCCAATCTCTTTTTATACTCTTTTTTTCTTTAGGTAGGTTGAGTGATTATAGTCAATATTTTTGGAGTGATAGACAGATGCCTGAGGAGTGGCTTCTTGGGTCTCCACAGGGTGTCACAGGATGTGGGTAAGAAGGGCCAAGTCATTTCCGTAACACTCCATTCTTCAGTAACCCCATCAATATGATATAAGCACTTTTAGGGAGACACTGGAATCTCTTTGTCCCTTGACAATGGTTCCTGAGACTATCCATCCAGGGGCTAAGATGTTCCCCTTAAACTATTATCAGGACTATCACCTCACAGATAGCATCAATACTACTTAAGCACAAGCAAAAAACCCAATAGCCTAAAAGGTCTGAATTAAACACCCTTCTCTGCCCCAAGCTCCCCAAGTTTAATTCGGTCTGAGTCCTCTATGTAAATGTTAATCACATGAATTACATGTTTGTCTAGTCCAAGTCACCAACTTGAAATCCACCAGTGAGTTCTCAACATAGCTTTTTCTGTCTGTGCTTCAGTAGGATCATGTATGATTTACTAAGTATGAATAATGCTTGCAATGAATAAAGGTACTTGCGGAAAAAAGGAAAGGCTATGGATATGGGCAGAAAGGTAACACACCTGGGCATTTAAAGTCCCATTTTTTATCCACATGCAGATTCTCAGATGATGCAAAGTGTATCACATTAAAACCCTTTAACACCCACTCTATCAGTTATACTGATTTAGGATAGAAAGCTTTGTACTGAATTGATATTAAGACAGTAGTCTTACTGTTGGCAAAATGTTCCTATGAGACAGAAACACTGCAGTCTATGTCATGAGCTAGCTGTAATTTGTGTGACTCCGAGTTCATTGGAAGAACAGAAAGTCCAGGTGAAGTTTCTAGAAAACCTCTATGTGCTATTAGAGAAGGGAGAGTCCCGAATTCTTTGCCCACTTTAATTCTCACATGAAGTTCATATCCATCTAAAGACTAGAGGGATAGCTTTCTAACAGGTGCCTTAAGTAAGAATTTATTTTATTTTATTGGTGACAGTTACAAGTGTGTTCTAGTCACATATTCCCATTTCTTTAACAAATCGCACTCATATGAAAGAAAGAAACTGGCAGATCAATGTGTCAGTATTTGATTATTCACCTATGCTTATGTAGGTAACTGAGTCAAATCTTTTCAGCATTTTTAAGGGTTTGGTTGTCAGTTGCACAACTGTCAGTATGTAAGTCTTGCTTAAATTTACATTATGAATTTGTAATCCTGAGAATAATCAGATGTGCACATACGTTTATGTTTTAGGACATAAATGCAATGCCTTCCTCTCCTTCAACAGTTCTTTGTGACATCTTTC
>JAOXXN010000383.1:439202-469251 GCA_026770055.1 Myrmophylax atrothorax
GGAGCCCTCAAAAAAAAGCCACAAGACTGTACAAACTGGCAACTGTGGGTTGTCTGTTCTCTATTGATTCTATTTCTGGAATAAAAAACCCCCATGAACTAGTGTGTGAATCATGTGACTACTGAACTGAGCAAGTACTCACCAGCAAATAAAGCTGCTCCAAGACCTTTTGTAGCCTGGTTTTGGTTAGTACCTCAAAACCTTTCTTCTACTGTTTTTGAACTACTTGCTTTAATCTTTTGCTTTGAGAGAGAGAAAAATAGCCAATTAAGATTCCTAAAAAGGTTTTGGAAATGTAAATACAATCTCTAGAACTGATAAAAAAAATCTCTTCTGTAATTTTATTTAAAAACAAAAAGAACTTTTTTGTCTCTGGATGGTGCAAAGCCTTCACCTTTCTCTGTGCAGAGCTGTGTTGACCAAATAACAGTGGGGAATACTGTGTAATTGCAGGCACACTGACAAAGGTGTTGTTTTTCAGAGGATCTTTCATTCATTTTAAGGTGATTTCTGCACAACCTATTCCAATTGTATGTTTTGAATTCCACAGTGTTTCACTCAAATTTGAAGATGTTTATTAGCAAGTAGTTAGTTGCACTCAAAAATAAAATTTGATTCATGCAATCTTCTCTGCTGCTATATCACAGTGGATCTAGAATCAAAGAACCACAGAATGATTGGGTTTGGAAGGGAACTCTGGAGAATGTCCAGTCCAACCCTCCTGCTCAAGCAGTTTCACCCAGAGCAAGTTGTGCAGGATCATGTCCAAGTGGATTTTGAATAACTCCAGAGGAGACTCCACAACCTCTATCAGCAGTCTGTTCCAGTGCTCAGTCATCCTCAAAGTAAAGTTTTCCATCACATTCAGATGCAATGCTAGTTTTCAATTCATTCAATAATGTCTTTCCAATAAATAAATATTGAAGAATTATTGCCAACATTTCCAGCTTGGACTGCAGACTTTTATATGTGTGCCACAACACCTTGTCTTCCTATTCAAAAGTCTTCTTTAAATTCATTGCCTTCTACCTACTGCTTTTGTTATTCCTAGTTCAGCCATTTTGGCCCTTTAGTGTATTAGTCTTCAGCACCTCATGCTCTACAAGATTATTTTTATTCATTACAGTTCTTCAGAATCCTGTATCTTATACCTCTAATTCTGCTCTGAGACTGGTTCAGGGCTCTGAGCAGATAATCAGACAAAGGGCAAAATCCAAACATGCACAGGCAATAAAAAAAATGTAGAAAGACAAAGACTGTACTGCCAATTTACATATGCTTCAAACATCCCTTGTTCTTTGCTACTCAGCTAAAAGAAAAAATATTTTTACCTCTAAAACTTCTCTCTCACATGTACTGTCCTTAAGGCTGTCACTCAGCAGAAGGAAACACATATGTCTCAAGAGTACTTTTGTGCTTTTCACAATTTTATCAAGGGAAAATATGTTGCACGTTCTCCTGACTTTCCCAGATTTTCAAATTCAGTTTATCCTAGTTTCTTACAAACTTTCAAAGTTCCCTGTTTTTCCAGCTACAATATAATCACTTTCATAAATGAAGGGACAGAGGGAAGGAAAAAAAAAAGCTCGAATGGTTGATTGATAGAATAACAGGATTATAGATGGATGGAAGAAATGTGTGACTTGTCAGGGTATATATCGGTGTGTGTTTCTGTACTCTAGAAATGTATAAAGATAGCAGAGCCACCTACAATTCCCCTGCTTTGCAATTTCTTTAGCAATAGCAAGAGGAGTAGAGCATTTCTGCTTGCTTAAATAAATTCCTCAGTTCTTGTAGCTGGTTGATCATATCTATTATCAGAAAAGCTAAAATGAGTTCAAAATCAAATGGAAAAGCTGACAACCTCTATTCTGTCGCCCTGACCATCTCCAAAAATGAATAATTTTGAAATTCTACCACAAAATCCATTTTCACATGCAAATATGCAAACATTTAATTTTCCCAGAACCCTCTTACTGTTCCTCTGACTCTTTAACGTCACAGCTGGTGCTGAGCAGTCATAGATTTAAAGTTTTTCACAAACAAATTTTAATATTTTTGCTAATTTTAAGAGACACTAATCACAACTACTGAGAGAAACAGCCATAGTCCATATAGCAACTGAGCAGTACAATCCAAAGTAGAATAGTGGAAGCTAATGCTGAAACTGTAAGCAGAAAAATGCTTTTGATAGACCCAAAGTGTTAACACTGATAAGACAGGGAATGTAGGAAGATCTGGGTCTCAGTCAAGGCAAGTGTATGCTTTCTGGAAAGAAGAAAACCAAGATACTGCTTCCACAAAGGAAAGTGCCAAGAGGTCTCTTCCTTCCTTTCTAGCAAAAAACTAGATAATTCTGATTATCACTTAGGTTTTTCAGGAAATGAGTTGGAAGATGTGTGCTGGTCTTTCCCCTATTTTCTATAATAAGAGTCACTGTGGAGTAAGAAGAAACTTTCTATTTTGCAGGATAGTGGTGTTTAGAACAATGCAACTCCACAGCTCATAGCTTTAAAACACTTTAAATGAGTTTCTAAATATGAAATGAACATGTGAAAGTTGGAAAATAAAAAAAAAAAAACAAAGGGTAAACTGCTGCTTTTCTAGCAGATGAACAGAATCAAGAATAAGATTTAGTTCTGTGACTAATCTATAAGCAACCAAATAAGAGGTGAGTTTAAAAAAAATAAAATCTGAGGTGAGCTGTCTGAATTCCAGCCTCATCTTCCAAAGGGCTCTGTAGCCAGTGTACTTCACAATGCATTTACCTTAAAGATACTGAATCCTGTATAGCCATTGGTGATTTAGTTTTTGACAGGACTTTCAGGAGCCAGTTCAATCCTGTGAGCAGGCATCAACAATCTGACCTGTGTAACTGCCTGATCTGTGCATGTGAACGAGGTACCCACATTTCAGTGTATATTCAGTGTGGCTGAAATTCAACAACTTTAACTCTTATACACCAGGATTATGTGGAAAGATTTCAGTACATTGGTAAATCCATCAGATCCTACTTTGCTGTACTCTTTACATCTCAGGCACTTGGTTAGGGAGTTGCGTTAGTCAGGGAAGCATCACATCACCTATTTATGCTGGCCAAGGAGCTGATCCAAGTGCTTTCCTTGTAAACTGGTTATGTCTGTCGAATAAAGGAAGGAGAGAGCCTAACATCACAGCATGGCATGTTGGGAGATCATTGCTTAGGCTATAATCACATTTTAGGATGAAGAAAAAAGCTTAAAACAATATAGAGATGGAAGCAGTTCTCAAGCTGCTTTAGAAAAAAAAAAAGGAATCTGGAACACCCTTTGGTTCCTAGGTTATAGCAGAACTATGTAGCAAGCCTCAGGCTTCTCTTCTGCTTCAGATATCTTGCCGATGTGATTCGTAAACTTAGGCACAATCAGTAAGATGATGACTGCTGAGTCTTATTTTAGATGGACAGTTTTCATGTTGAACATATTTTTAAATTAAAGCAATTTTTAATCAGTCCTTTAAAAATAGTACTGTGGAGTATTGGCAACTGTTGTGTATTATGAGAATATATTTATCAAGCAGGCAAAATGACAAATGCTTTCAAGTATTTGACTGTCCACAGACGTTTACAAAAATTTCTAGACTTTTGCAATCACATATTCTGATATGCAATTTGATATGAATTTGGTAGCAGGGGGCATTACAATGTTGTAATGGGGTTAAATAATTTGCACCAGTACAATGCCCTGTCAAAGCACTTCAAGGGGAAAGTGGGCTATTTCAGTGAAGCAAAAGGGAATTTGAACTTTATTGAAACCTTGAATTGCTTCACTGTCTTATCTAAGCACCTGGAGCAACCCAGTGCTGAAGCTGGGGCCCTGGACACCACTTTGAGAAGAATTAAAAAAGCTTAGATCATTTTAATAACAGTATCTAAGAGCCTGATCACTATAATGCTGCATCAAAGTGGTTGGATTACCTCAGCACAGTATCAAAGAGCTTATCAAAAGCTTGGGCTTGAGCACATCAGCCATGATGACAGCTGCTATATTTTAAATAAATTCTAACTACAAGTTCATTTCCAGCTTTCCTATCCCTCAATATTTGTGAGAATTTTGATGTGATATACAAGAAGGTATCCAAAATCTGTAGCTGGGCAAGTATGGCACCAATGCAATGCTCTAGCAGCCACTGAAATGAAATAAAATGCTTTACAGATGTGACACATTTCAGAAAGTATAAGGTTAGGATAAGAAACAGAAAGACTGTGTGATCCTCTTTTTATTCTCCTTCACTCCCCCACATCCACCTCTCTTTCTATTGCCAGTCTTTTATGTCTGCAAAGACTCAAAGTAACAGGAACAAGAGAGTGAAGGAGAAATATTTATGTCAGAGATGCAATACTTGGAGGAATTCAGTACCTAATAAGAGCAACACTTTTTTGGTGAGCTTGGGAAGGGTGAGAAATAATAAAGGCACTAGAACAACAGGGGCAGTCTGAGGTTAGCAAAGTCCAGACACAAGGATATTCAACCAGCAGCAGAGAGGAAAAACAACAGCTGGCATAAGCCATCATCATATGTCTTGATCTTTGCCAGAGACAGGTGGTCAAAGCAGCTCCACACCCTTCTCTCCATCCGATGCTTTGGAGCCGGACACACAAGTATCTGGGCCTGGAATGCTGCTTTAGTCCATACTTTCACAGATTCTTCTGTTTTATTTTTGGAAATGCTCAATTCCCATGCTGCCAGAGCCTCTCTGGCTTGCAGCAAGATGCTAAGATGTTAGGGATTGGATGCTCTCCATATCCAATGGGACACTGTCTTCTAGCAGTAGGCCAAAGAATAATGTGGACGTCCTCTTGAAGTCTCACTTTATGAGCCTCAGACTGGACAGGCACCACAGCTGCGGCTGGAGGGGAGGGAGCATAGGACTGTGTTGGGAGACAAATGTAGTCTGGGTGGATGGGGTAAGTGGGAGCCTTAGCATTCCTCCCCATGACAAATCTATTTGTGTCTGTCACCATCCAGACTTCTCATGGGTCACACTGACATCCACATTCCCCAGTTAGTGAGCTGTGCACACACATCTGTGCGTGTTGTAAGAAAAATCATCATACTTACCTGATGAGTCCTGTGAGGCAAACATGCAGTCTATACAGGATATGAGAACACATCCGGCTTCTGTTTACCAGCTCTGTGTGCATGGACTTTGCCCTTCCACTTTGTTGCCTTCAGGTTTTAAGACTGAAATACCCATGTTGGATAGGAGTACCAAGGGCAACAGGGAAAATGCAGGCCTGTGTTTTCAGTAACTCAGAGCCAAAATCCAATATAAAAGGATGTGTCAAAGAGGCAAATGGAGTTCAAATTGTCACCAAAGACCGCAAAAAGACAGGTTGTCCTGGACATACTGCACAGAGTTGGTTCTGTACAGGCATGTATGGTGTATCTTAACAGGAATCACTGACATTTAAAAATGAGCAACAACAGATTTTGGAAACTATATTTGTGATTATTGGACAACACTATCTTTCCTATAGCTCAAAACTTGACACTTACTGACTTTAGTAAGGTTGTGTAACCCACCAAGATAAGAAGAAACCCCACTGCAGAGCCACATGTGGTGCTTCACATGAGCACCAAAGAGCAGACAGGTGCCCAGAGGACTTTCGGCCTTATGCAGACAGCATTTTCCATCCTAATGCAGAGCAAAACATGGGTGAAAATTCTGGTTGTGCTGCAGTGAGTAGACCATTCAATACTTAAAAGAGTGGAACTGGGTTGTGCTCACAAATTTTTTAATAAAGGTCAAAGAAACAGGATATGAGCACAGAAAATGTTTCAGTTGAAGGGGGCAGAAAAGCAGTCTGCTTTCTCTGCTTGGCTTTGGTACATTTGTCTTCCCTAGTGTTTGACAAAGAAATAAGCATAATAATGTAAGAGAAATAATATATTCAAACCCATAAAGTTTAAGTCATGGGCTTTTTGAGGCAGGTTTTGGATGAAAGCCTCAGCTGCTTTAGCACAGACCTAGCAAATGGGAATTCATTCTTGCTGTTAATGCTTCGAACCAAATATTGTTCTTGTTAAAACTTTTGTGTCTACTTATAGTTGCTCTAAAACATTCAATTTTTCAAGATGAAAATCTGGTGCGTGAAACAGACCAGGCTAATATATGTCTAAATACTAAGAGCTACATAGATGGATAGATTAAATAGAGAATTATATTTAGACAGACACAATAACTCTTTCAGAGATGTCAAGAGCGCATTACTGGTTATCCATTTTCAGAGATGAAGAAAGAGGCACAACAATTGCAAACAGTTAAAAGGAACAGCAAAATCACAAATATAATTTAGGTATGCTAAATCATAGTGTCTTGATTGTTTGCCAGACCACATAAACTACTAGCAGAAATAACCACTATCTATTTTCACGTGTTGCTGTAATGGGGATTTTCAGTCATTAGATAATTTTTTATAGTAAAAATATTAGAATGGGTATATAGGAGTAAGGTTCTGGTGCCAGAAACAAAGCATCTACTCAGGCCTTATAGGATTGACATTTAAAAAGTTTATCAGTCAGTTTTGGTGCCTCTGAAAGGACCTTCCCCATGCCTCACAGCAAAGGTATCTGTGCAGGTGAGCCCATGATGGTAAACACAATTACCCTCAATCAGCTAAAATATCAGGGATGGGTTCTTGGAGGAAGAGAATGCCGGGCAGGTGAATTACATATGGGAAACATCTCATCAAGTACTTGCTTGAGATAACTGGACTTGATCCAGCTCCTTCTGAAGATGTACAGCTGATGATGAATGTTGTGCCCTCCCAGAGGTGGCTGGATATGCTAATGACTGAAGTTCTATACTAGATCTGGATCCTGCATGGAGGAGTGTGTAAGTCTTTCTGTAGACATACACATAGACACCACAACTGTCAAGTCACGTGCACATCAGAAAGTGATTTTTTCCTGGGATATTCAAATGGCATTCAGTGTTCAATTATACGTGGAAACCCAAAATATGGAAAATAAAATCCAAGAGAAGGTAAAAGCCATGTACTCTTTAGACAAAATCAAATCTTATTCACTTTGTGACATACTTATTCTCTTGGTTCTGTAAAGTAAAATGTGCAGGTGGGAGGAATGTAGTTTCCAATAGCAAATACTCTAGAGAAAATGTGTGAATTCCTGTAGAAATACTAAATACTCAAAGTACACCAAGCACCTTTTTCATTCAGCTCCACTTGTGACTTGTCACAAGGAAAGTGGGGAAACTGACTCTGCCTTTTCTTCCTTTCTCTGGCCGATTCCACTGGCGGCCATCTGAATCTCCATTGAAACTGCAAACTGCTTTCTGCTCCTTGCAACAGACAAAATATTTAACCAGAAGACCTTAGAACTGATTGTACTTTAACCCAAACCTCAAGATGCAAAATGTTAATTTATGGTTAATTCCACCAAGAATATCACAACATTGTTCCAGTAGCCAACACTAACTTTGATATATTGAGAATGTGCACAGGATATGTGCAAAGATTAATTTCTCAAGATAGTTGGAGCTTATTCATGATAGCGTACTTGTTTCAATGTCTTCCTGGTTGAGGACAGAGATTATAGCTTTTGGTCACTGCTGACAACAACAGGAATGAGGGTTGTAACAGAGTGATTTTAGTCAGAGACATGGTTTAGTTTGCTGACAGTTTAAGGGACTGTTGGGATAAATGTAATACCAGAGTGGTGGGGCAAGAGTTCCTGAATAGATAGAGTCTTGTGTTATTCAGTTTTCTGGAATATATATAAAAAAGGAGGTGATAAACCCATTTCTGTTATTTCAGCTTACATAGCTTTTTCTTGCTTGAGGTTGAATTCTCTTTTGCCTTAAACTGGGAAAATCTGAAGTGACTCCATCAAAGAAAATTAAGTACAGACATGTAAAATGGAGGTGACATCAGAAGCAGGCCCAGTTTGTTAAGAGAAATCAATGTAAGAGTAGTTCAAGTAATTAAAATTGCAAGGTAGCAATCCCTACTCCTTACGACTTCACAAGGAAGTAAACTAAGTATTTCACAGTGTTTTGCACAACAGAGATGTGAAAATACAACTTTCAGCGAAACACTTTTAAAATTCTTTCAAAATACTTACAAAACCAGTGCTTCTAAAACTTTCTTCTCCACCCACCTGCCCCAAAACCTTTTTGATGGATTCTGCTCTTACAGAAGTGTGTTGCTCTTCCTTCTACTGCAGCAGCCAATCTGAGAGTATTACCTTATAAATAGTTTACTGGACTAACTATGAGATGACCAAGTTGACTTGTAGATCTTTAGTTGCTATTCATTATGCAGAAACTTTGGGAAAATATTTACCATCCAAATTAAGAAGTGAATGATCTCAAATAAAGTAATTTCTTTTTAAAGATAGACACCAATCTCAGTAATCGGATGGGCTAGCATAGAATTATTACCTGATTTACTTGTGAGAGGTCTCCTTGCCTGGATTTAGGGACCAAGTATCTGGAAGACCTTAGAGTGAGAGCTATACAGAGAAAATGGGTAACTAGAGAAAATAATGGGCAGAGAGCCAAATATTACCAAAATTACTGTGTTGCTTAAAATGAGTTAATGGTTTTCACCAAGGACTCAGTTTAAATGCATTATTTAGCCACCTCTGTAAAGAAAACAGTTCAAAGAAAAGTAATCCTGAAAATTCTTCCATAACTGAACAATAGCAATGATTGGGAGACAGCAATTGTGGAGACTTCACAGCAGAACAGGAGTTTTATCTGCTGTATTTGGTGCTGTACAAAGAAGTTCAGGAAATACAGTCTATCCTTCAAAAGAAAGATATTTTAATAATGGAAAGTATTATCTTTTTAACAAAATAAAATAAGAGAATTAAGGATAGTTACCATGTTTTATTGTCTCCTTCTGTTTCTAATAGAATCCTAATACATATGTGTTCTTTAAAAACAGGGGACTGTATGCAACACTTCCATAATTCATGACTTTAAAATGAAAAGGAAGTAATTTTTCAAGAGTATGAGAAATATATGGTATAGTGATCATACAGAAGTAGAAGATCTTTAGATATAAGAGGGAAGGGGATGCAGGATTAGCCAACAATAATATTATGATTAATGAAACTGTAACTGGGAAAATGAATTTTCTTCCCCTCCCACTCTCCATATTGAGTTTACAGTTTGTGCCTTTTTTCCACGCATTTACTTTCTTCCTAATACAGTTGTTACCTGGCTCATTTTAGAAATGAGTTGAAGGGCTGAAAAACTTAGGAGAAACAAATATATAATCTAATATTTTATATATTACTTAAATACTATTTTTATATGTAACATATATTTAATTCCAATTTAATGACTACTCTTTTAATAAACTCATAGAACTTTCAGTACAATGTTGTTCATTTAAGAATTAAAGCTAGACTACACTCAGAATATGACTTGATTTTTTTCCTATTTCTTCTTCTTGACTGTAACTGATGGATCACTGTATAAATTACTTTTCTTTCCTCCGGTGGTTTTCTAGAGGGGCTCACAATGTCCCACAGATTCCTGCTCCTGCAATTTGATCAGTCCTGCTCTAGGAGACAAAGCTCAGTGAACAAACAAAAAAGAAGGAATATTACTAGAATGCACCTTTTACACTGAGTTACCTGGGTAAAATGATGATAAACTGAATAAAAAAATTCTACCAAATGAGAATAGTCATATTTCAAACTTTTCCAAACTTAAATGTACTCTAGAAACAGATTCTTATCAATGCAATATTAAAGTCGTTGTTGCATTATAATTTCATAGATTCTAATCTCCTACATGCTCATTGTTTAGCAACATATGTACAATACCTAGATTTCTCTGTTAATTCTTTTCCTGCCAGTATATACACACTAAAGTCATTAAATTTAAACTAATGCAAAAGGTAGAGTAAATTTAGAATCTAAATAATTTATAACAAGTATCACACTTTTTCCAATGACACTTCTTTTGGTTGCATTTATTGCTGCTGGATGAGTAGCTTTCAGATAGACTACTGTAGAGCCCAGATGTAGTTGTCTGCATTCTCCCTGAAACCTCAGACTCTGTAGGCACAAGAAAATGAGTCTGGGCAGAATACACGATCATTTCTAACCCACAGAAAATGGATAAGTTGAAAGCCACATCATCACCACTCATCGGGCAGATGTGCAACGGCAAACAAAACACCCATTGGAAAAGTCATGTAAATAAACCCAGAACAGAACAAGAGTGGCATGTGCTCTGGGACAGAAACCTTACCCCTGACCCTTTCTGCTGTTTCTCACTGGGCCACTGAGTCACCTTCCAACGGCCAGTAGAATTGCTCCAGTACAGCCTGATGAGCACATTGTTCCCTTCTAACACAAATTGCCTATAATTTGGCAGTTCAGCTACCCTCATGAGAGATGTGGGTTGGAAACCTCAGAGGCTGAGAAATTAATTGAATCTTGGTCTCCCATATGTTGAGCGAGGGCTCTAATCACTGAGCTATTGTGTAATGGAGAGCCTGCCACCTCCTCTGCTATTTGTATTTCTCAAGCAATTAGCAAGCCACTCTTCTGTTGTGGTTTTTGCTTGTTTTGTTTGTTGTTTCTGTGTAATTTTTTTTCCTATTTCTTTTTTCTACAAGAAATTACATCATTGTATCCCTTTAGGAAAAGTTTTTGGACTGTAACAAAGGGAATGACTAACTGCTAACTTTGATAAAGGCTCCTAAGTTGCATGCTAGAGCTGCTTTGAGGATACCCCTCTGTTCTCTCCCTTCCTGCCTACAGTTAATCTCTCCTCTCATTTTTTAGCCTTTTCTACCTGTTTGATGTACTGAACAAGGAGTTATGACCTTACCCAGAAAGGAGAATTCTAGTAAAGATGCCTAAAAATTTTACAAAAGAATTGAACCAAAATGGGTTTTTTCCTCTGCAAGGTATAGAGCTCAAACAGCTGTTTTGGATAGTAATTTTGATTCCCTAGCAGCATCAGGGAGACAATAGACTGCTCATCTTCTACCATACATACAGAACTGAGCTTGCAGTAAATGAGCAGCTCCATGTCAGCTTTGAGGAAACCCTGGCAATGGATACGTCTCAAAGGGATCTGAATAACTGCGCTGCTTCACCTGCAGGTGACAGTCTTTCTTGAAACAGCTGAGGATGAGCCAAATATTCATGTATGGATGGGAGGGTCCTAGTCTTCACTTGCCAACGGACTTTTGGTTTTTCTGTTTAAATGATATTTCCAATATTTGAAACATAACATTGGGTGGCAAGTTTTTTTGTCCAACAACTTGTTTTACTACAAAATTTCACAATAGTCTATCTGAAAACAAAAGAGGAACTATTGATATCTGCTTGCTTTGCTTTCAAATGTGAACTTCCAGGTTAAGGACTGAGCCACATCCTCTGAAAAATGCCAGAGGAACTCTTCAGCAAGTTTCTGTTTATTTTCTTTTGGCACTGATAGCTGAGCTGAGAGCACCTGAAAAACTTCAAACTATGCTATGTGGGTAAATTCAAGAGGTTATACTTGTCTAGACTGTTTATAAATAAACACAGCTAAAATAGTATTGTAATTTCATAGTATTTTTAGTGGCTTTAATTGCTATTCACTTCACTGGAGAACATTTAAGGGGTTTTTTTTTAATTTCTTTTTTTGTTTTTTTTTTTGCCTTTGAGGGGATGATTTTCTTTTCTTGGTTATAGTCTTGAGAAAGTTTTCATGGCTGAGCAAAAAATGGAAGAGTTGCATTTGTAATAAGAATAAAGCCACACTTGAATCAAAAAAGTCCAAATGCTTTTTCTGAATATGTGATATTACATGAATTTTACAGGTTACCAAATGAAAATTTCAAGGCATTTAGAAGTTAATGAAGATCTATCAGACTCTAATCCAAAAATGAATAAACATATCAGACTATAAACCTTAAGTGTGTTTTTCTGACTAAATGCACTCTTAGTGAAAGTGATACATTTTTAAGGAAATCTTCCAATTTATCTGAACCCTGATTTGTTTTTCTTACTATGTTTGAAGAGGGACTTAATGATGTATCTATTATTTTTAATACCAATGTCTTTAGGGCAGTTATCTTGGTCTTCCATGTAGTGGCCAACATTACTTTCTCCCACAAGGGCAAGTATTTCAAGGAACTCGATTTAGAAAATCACCAGTAAACCTGAATGAAATTTCGAGGCTGGCCTGATATTAGGAAAAAGCCATTACTGGAAAATGGTAGATTTGAATTCTCTTCACAGTCTCTCTACAAATCTGCTGGGCTGCTTCGGCATGTTATTATCTATCTGTTTCTTTGGTTACCCTTTGCAAGGCTTTTGCTTTTAACAGTTAATCCAGATAGTATATATTTTATTTATATATGTTATTTATATACAATGGGATTACTTGATCTTCCATGTGATGGTTTAGCATTAATAATATTAATAACTATTAACAATGGTTTGATTAGGCTTTTGAACAATAGTATATTTGCAATAAATCTGCGAACTGGAATGGTCACATTTTCCTAAGCCTACATGCTTAGGAACAAGACAGACAGGGGTTTTTTCCAGTCTTAGCAGTAATTTGAGTGAAAAGATCTCTGTCCATGTTGGAAAATCTTGCACTTAGTGCTCATCTCATCTTCCTAAATATGTTATGTCTTTGCATGTGGGTTTGGTGCATTATAATATCTTGGTAATCAAATATGAATATGAAATGTATCTCTGATGATTTGTGAGATTTGTGACAGTTATGTCCAGTATTTCCTTTTTTTCTGCTGTTCTTTACAAATAACATTTGAATCAGGAGAGAAAGACAAAAATCACAAGGCTACTACTTTTCTAAGTATTTTTTTATCTTCATGTTTTATCGCAAAGACAGATTGACAACAAAATGCTGTAAGGAGTGGATGCCAACTTTCAGAACGCTTTACAGAATAAGAGTCAAGAAATAACTTTGTCTTCATATGAAATATGATTTATAAATTGGGTAATGAGTAACCACCATTTAAAAGCTCTGAAGATGGACTAATTCAAGGGACAATTTATGACATGCTAGCAAAAAAACAAAATGAAGCACCACATGAACATGGAAAATATGAGTTACAGCAGCAGTATAAAACACATGAAGATTTTCATTAACATGAAGGGACTTTTTAAAAAATAAAACAATTTTTTAGGGTTTTTTGTTTTGTTTGTTTGTCTCTGTTTTGGGGGTTTTGTCAAGCAGGCAAACTAAAAGCATGTCAGAGTATTTTTCTTGATAAATTTTGTTCATTTTTTTTGTTCCTCTACAATCTAGGAAATGTCATCAAAGCAGATATGTATAAACAACAGATCACTATACGAGATACCTTTATAAGAATGAATTTGGTTGTATCTCGAAATCAGTAATCCTAGACTTAAGTATATGCAAAAATGCACAACAAAGACAAGAAAGTGGTGCTCAAGAATATTTTGCTGTTGTCATAATTGATTTCACACTTCTACCCATACCTCAGTTCTTAAACATGGAAGCATGAACACAAGATGTTTTCCCCATCATGCTTTGAAAGTTTCACTCTAAAACAAGCTAAATGCTCAAAGAGATAACTTGTAAATAAGGAAGGAAAAAGAAGGGAATCTGAGAGCTACCACTATAAAATTTTAATATCACACAGTAACTGAATATTTTGATATGGTTTCGTGCTAATTATGATGAAAATGAAGAAAGAAGCTCAAAGTCCTTGCAGAAGTTTTCTCAAGTTATAGACAGAAACAGTCTATGGACGGCCATTGTACATTGTAATCAACTTAGATTGTGACATATGGGTTGAAAAGGTGTTAAATACAATATTTGACTTATTTCTTTGCACAACTGACACACAGTTTCTCCATTAAGTACACAGAACTAGGTTGGAGCACCTTGCTCCAACAACAGGTGCACACTGTACCCAATCTTGACACAGTTTTGTTCCCATCCTTTCAAAAAATGCCAACAGTCCACAGGGAGATAGAGCAAAGAAAACTTGTCATACTTTTCCCTTTTTTTCTCCTTGCCTCAACAAATTTTTGTAGATTTTATTATCTGTCTTTATTACTGTCTTTTCATTACTGTATTTAAAATATGATTTCAATGCAATCTTCAATGTGAGCCCTTTACAGTTACAAAGCTTAGCATAGGCATGGGAAACTAAACTCTCAGCAACTTTCTTTGCTGTCCTTTGCAGAAGACAAATGTAGAATGATATGATCCAAAAACAAATGAAAAACTGATTCCAGAGGCTGGAGTGAAGACATGGCTTTTTGTTCTGACATGTGTGTATGAAAGGAAAATATGCTTAAAAACCTTGGTAGCAGTGAGATACAGGAATAGCTGGTGCTACTGGGAATGAAAGCATTCCTAATAAATCTGTGGACATTGCTTTACCACAGCAACAGTAGATTTTCTCACATTCATATTACAGACATCAAAATATGCCTTTTATTGAACTTTCATAAACCCTTCGGTGGAACAGAATCAGTCAGCAAGAAAGCATTCTTGAAATCTCACCTGGGAAGAGCCGCTGAAGGGATAATTTTGTTTAGGGGACTCTCTGCTTCCACTTGTCAAACAATTTTGATAAAGGATTCAAGGAGTGCTAAATATCATCTCAAATGGCATGGCCATGTGTTTGCTACCTTGAAACTAACAGAGAATCCTAACTTCCTCCTAGCTCTGATTTGCTTTCCTGATTGTAGTAAAAACATACAATCCAAATGGGAAGGTTGTTTGGGTTTTTTTA
This sequence comes from Myrmophylax atrothorax, assembly GCA_026770055.1. Lineage (NCBI taxonomy): Eukaryota > Metazoa > Chordata > Aves > Passeriformes > Thamnophilidae > Myrmophylax > Myrmophylax atrothorax. The sequence continues at coordinate 453,964 of JAOXXN010000383.1, forward strand.
TCTCATCGCTCATTTCCCATCTTTTATAATCTTGTGGATTAACACTAAATCCAGCATGCAAAATTATCTTTCCAGAGGATGTAATCTGCTTAAAGACTAAATGGTTTTGGCCTATAGCAAGGCTTGAAAAGATGGTGCTGCCTCCCTCAGGCTCTCACATCTGGCTCGTTCTCATGGAAAAAAAAATAAGAAAAATAATCCCAAAAGACTAGCTGTCTTATTTTTTTACTCAATATTGAACACTTACAAGCCAACTCATCATAGAAATTTACACATATGTAAAACTGCCTTCAAGAGCTACACATTTAAGAAATTTATGCAAAGAATCAAAACACAAGTTTCACAGTAACTATTTTAAATGCCAGTTCCTTTTATAAATCATTGTTATATTCTGATTCTGGGCAATAATTGATAAATGCTCATGATGCAGCTGTATTCAACTTAATTTGGAGACAAACCAAGTGACTAACTGACCCCATGTTTCTGGCACAGATATGCCATCACCTACACTATGAAAATATTCAGTGTTATTGCCTTCACTGGAGCATTAGCAGCTTTGTTAGTAGAGTTTCAGGACAGAGTATGGATATCTTTGCCTTCTTTACTATGTTTTAGCAACAGGGGCAAGCATAAGTTAACTCTGAAGCTGTTCATCTCTAAGACCACAGAATAGCTGAGGAAACATCAGTTCCTCCAGCCTGGACAGATCCATCACAGATGTCACCACATCATACTTGCCTTCCCATCTGTCTTGTGCTGAATGACACAATGGATGCACCTTCAGGATAGCCCTGAAGTCCTCTGACAACCCCCAAAAGCCACACTAAACTTGTCCTTCAATAACCAGATTATGCAACATCAACACTCATCACTGCACTGCTTCAATGGTGCTACTGAGTCAGCTCAAGACTGCAAACAGTAAAACCCTGTTTTAATGACCAATACCACACATAAAATTTATGCTCCTCTGGCTGCCTATGGTTGCTGTTCTAGCTGCTGAATAAGTGGCTCTATCTTCAAAAGATCTTGTTGATCTGCTGATTTGAAACTGCTTACCAGCAGCAGTTAACAATGGACCCCCAGCTGAGATCAAAGGTGGCCCTGTCTGCCTGCAAAAAGGCCTTTTGAGGAGGCTGGAGCATGAGCATCTCTGCCATCTGAAAGCATCCAGGCTGCCCACCTCTGCCAGTAAATAATTAGGGCCTGATCCAGCACCCTTCAAGACCCCAGGGAGAGCAATTGCAGAGAATGCTGCCCTGGTCCCTCTATACTATTGCCTGCAAAGTTTGCTTTAGAACAAGAGACAGAACTCACCTGTCTTCCAGCCCTATTAATTTACTATGCTCTTTTCAATAGAACTATGAGATGACCTTGTTTAATTTTCCACAAATGCTGCACATGCCAGGTCTTCTCCTACATCTCTCTAACGTCCCATCCTCTGTAGATCCAACCCTCTCTTTGAACTTGTATCTTGGGAAAACTACATGGCTGTGGCATAAATAAATGAGTGTGATTAAACTCCATATTTGTTATGAAATTTTGGTTTAGTTCACATGTAATTTTCCTTAGTCTGCATCTACACAACTTTCCTTTAATGGGATGAATCATTAGTGAGTTGGGTTAATTTAGAATGGACTACAGGAGAAACAGGAATTATATGTCTTTTTTTCTTTTGTTGAAATTTTTTGCTAAATATATTGTATGAAATCTTGCAGTTTTAAGAACTAGCTAAAAAATACAGAAAATTATCTCAAAATGGTAGGAAATTTTGAAAAATATCTAGCATTCCACCTAAAAATTAACCCACAGCAAAAATAAACAAACAAAAAAACAAAGAAAAAGCCTTGTTATGCTTCTGTCTAAGTCAAAGGTTGCAATCAGAAAAATATCTATGATGTCAACATGAGTTTTCCATTTAGCTGAAAAAAAACCCCAAACAAAAAACAAAGAAGAAAAAAACCAAAACCTAAATATGTGTGTGCATTCATGTGAAAATCTTTTATCTTTTTGTGGCAATTACCTCTGTCCACTTCTTGGCATCTTTGGATACTGCAATGAATTCCTAATGAAAACATTTACAATTATGCAGATTCTAAATGAAATGTTTACCATGACTCCCTCTGGAACAGTTACCCCAGTAAACCTCATGTTTGAATATTTGATGAAACTGACCTCTGAAGAAATATTTTACAGCCTACCTCTGGACAGAGGGTGTCAAATATAAATAAACATCAATGCCTACATTATTCCCACTATTCACTTCTAAACTTGTCATGAAACCAGTGACCTGTTTTACATTCAAGTGCCATATTTATTTTTATTCCTTGGAATTTTATTTATGGGATGTTATAAATATAGTAGCCCAGACATTGATAAAAAAATAAATTACTCAAGAAATTATTTTTTTCCCAAAGTTTCTGAATTACGTCTTAAAATTTATAGATAAAAACATACCTATAGCATTTTCTCAACTTTAAACCTAAAGTGAACAGTGAATAAAGGTATTCTCTTATGAACTTATATCATGTCCAGAGGTCATTAATGACCTGCTGTGATTGCCTTCTCTGATCATGAGAGGTATTGGACTAATGCTGACTTGAGAATTGTGAAAGAGGGACATTATCATTTCTTGTAAGGCCTAAGGACATATGGCTTATACCCTGCAGAATATCACAGCTGTTTTTTTCTGGGACTCCGTGAGTTTCTCCAGTAAAAGAATGAGGCCAGACTGTGGAAAAAAGATGAAGTGACTTTGGACATTATTTTCCATCATTCTTGCTGTAGCTCTTGACAGCACTTGTTTCTGGAGCCTGAGCCTCTTTGGAATATGGGTCCACTTCTCACAATTTGAAAATATTTCAGTCCAGTGTGGTGGATAGACGATAAGGAACTGCCTACACAGAGTTGAATTTTAAGCAGGCAGAAATCAAAGAATCAACAGAATATTCTGAGTTGGAGGGAACCGCAAGGATCATTGAGTCCAGCACTTAAGAGAATGGCCCATACAGCGATCAAACACACAACCTTAACCAGTTGAGTTAATGTCAAGGTCAAATAATACACATTCTGAAAATAGAGGGAAAGCAAAAGATGGTCATGCCACTAAGATTTTTTTCCAGATACGAAGATTCCTGGTTCTCATATAGTATCCTCATAGAGTCATGGAATGAGAGCCATGGAATCATAGAATGGCCTCTCTTGGAAGGAACCAAAAAGCTCACGTAGTTTCAACCCCCACACCATGGGCATGCTTTAAACAGTGTCCATAGGCTTTATGTTTAACTAATATGTGTCTTGTACCATGAGAACCATACTTTTGGATCACAGCCAGACTGGCTTAGTGGCTTAGTGGCTTCTTTTGGTACTTGGTTAAAAAATTGGCTGGTGCACATATCAGGAGGCACCACATTCACCTGCTTCCTGTTCTTGAGGTATATCAGCTTCAGCAATAAAGGTCTTAACATGCAAAAAAAAATATTAATAACACTATCTGAAACCCATGAAAATAGTGTTCTTGACTTATCAAAATCACTTAGTATTTTGCTCTCAGAAGAGAGTAGGAGAGGAAAGGAAATACATAGATGAATATGATCAAAAGTTAATCGTCAGCCAAGTAATGAACTGAAATCTAATGGAAAGTATCAGGCAACATTTATTATGTGAGCAACTGCCAGTTTCTCCAGAATAAGAGTTTAACCTGTCATATTTATTCTTTTTTCTTATGAAGACTTTAGCTGGTGATGTGCCCTGAAAGTCAGGACACTTGACAACAATGAAATTAATTCTATAGTTGAAAGTATTCTACTGAAAATTCCTCTCTTTGCTCCTGTCAAACAGGTAGCAGTCACCAGACATGCTTTACCCAAAGCACTACTGTTTGGTGGGATAGGTGGAGAACCTTTTTGGAAGGGCAGCCAAAATCTTGAGTCATTCAGTGGATGGACAATTAACTGGGGAGCCTCTCAGTGCTTCTCTTAAGACATTTTGCTGGCAGTTTTGCAGTTCTGTCATCAGCCACATTTTTATAAATGCACCTGTTTAAGTGCTGTATTTTCAGCGTTTATAGCACGTGCACTTCTTATGGTTCATCTCACTCCACAGAAATAAACAAGTAAATAAATATTCTCAGTGTTGCATTTCAGCTTGTCATTATTCCCTAAGGAAAGTCAGGCCCTCGAGGAAGGAGGCGAAGAGCAGGTCACAGATGTTTTCCTTGGGGAGTGTTAGTTCATGGAGCAAGTGAAAGCTGGCAACCCAGCAGTCAGGAAGTCTGCATGTTTTTGAACTTGGGTTTCTACCTCTTGGGCAGTCAAAAATCAGGTTTAGTGTGAAGTTAGTTTCAACAGCATGGTTTAGGTTTTCTTAAACATATTTGATCCTATTTCCTTGACAATCTCACAATGCACAGACAGTCCAGATACCTAAAAATACTGAAATTTAGACAAACTCCAGTAGTGTGATGGACAACAAAACCAGTAATTACAGAGCCATTTTGTTGAATCTACCATCTCAGGGATGAATGGAGTTGCTTAAAAAACCTTATTCTTCAGCTTAATTTATATTTCTGTGGGTCAATATTTGTGTGAGAGACCCACAATCTGTTGAATAAAAGGTAAAATCTTGCTCTTCTGCAATGAAGAAACCAAGGGAGTCTGTGAAACTGTGTTTAGGAGACGTTATTTCTGCAGATCATCTTCTTATGATGATTATTACAGGATTGTTCAACTTCTTACAGTCTTTTTGTCCTTACACAGCTTTTGATGATTACAGCTTTTGTTAAAATGCTGAGACTATGGCAAAATACATGAAGAAAAAATCCAAAATAGTTTTCATAATATTCAGTCTTCTATAAAAGGAGTAAAAGCATAAAATTTATTGAAATGAGGGATGGATTTTATTTATTTGCTTACAGATATGACATTCATTTGAGAAGTCTATGGAGGGACTCTGCAAGCTTTTGTATGCTTGGCTCATTGGAGCAAGGAATAATAACAGGAAAATCTATGCTCTAAATGTGAAACAGTATAACATAAGCCAAGCATAACTAAAGAGTTAGGCAATGGGTCATTTTGCAGTGTGGTTATTGGAGAAACACCAGTAATAGCATGGCTATCTGAAGCAGGATCATCTATTCAGAGAGGATTGAGTATTGGGATACTCCACTTTCTATATATTATAACACAATAGTTAAACATATCTCAGTTTAATGTATTTGTTTTCATGGTTTGGTGAGATGGAGGAATCTTCATAGATCACAGAATCATTTGGATTGGAAAGGACATCTGAGATCATCCAGTCCAACTTTTGACTGATTAACACTTTGTAAACTAGACAATAGCACTAAGTGACACATCCAGTTGTTTATTGAACACCTACAGGGATAGTGACTCCACCACTTCCCTGGCCAGTCCATTCTACTGCTTAACAACCTTTCCAGTGAAGAAATTCTTTATGATTTCCAACATCAACCTCCTCTGACCCAGCTTGAGGCTATGTCCTGTCGTTCTGTCACTAGTTACCTGGGAGAGGACACTGACCCCCACCTGACTACAGCCTCCTTTCAGGTAGTTGTAAAGTGTGATAGTGATAGAGTTGTGGAGATTGAACCTCCATTGAACCTCCTTCTCCAGGCTTAACACACCCAGCTCCCTCAACTGCTCCTCATATGATTTACTCTCTAGACTCTTCGGCAGCCTTGTTGTCCTCTCCAGACTCGCTCCCACACCTCAATGTCTTTTTTGAAGTGAGAGCCCTGGAACTAGACATAGTGCTGTCTCTCCAGTGCTGACTACAGAATGTAAATTTTTATATGCATGTATACACACATACATACATAAATATCTATATACATACATATGTATTTATGTTTATTTTTATATAGTATAGACAGTATATACAGAGGGCTTATGGACTTACAGGCTAGATTCAGTAAAAAATATTACAGTTTGGAGGTACCCAAGCAATTTAAGTGGTTTCCATTTTTTGTGGCTCATTCTTTAGCTGTCAGGAAGAATGGTCCTTCAGCAAAATTGTACTTAAGAGTTTCAAGCCTTTACTCCAAGTGCTCAAACTTGTGTTCTTTCGTTTGTAGATTCTTCATGGTGGAGTACCTGAATCAACATCCTTACACTGATTACATTATTTCCAATATACAATAAACTGTAGATAACATACTTTGTGTGACAAATTTAATCACAGGCAGACTGTGATCAAACATTGGAGATACATGCAGAAGTTTTATTCAACTAAGTGGGAGCAAGAATGCCTCTTGCCAAGACAGTTTCCTTCATTCATCTAAAAAATCTAAAGCATTTCATCTTGGCAAACAATCCCAAGTTTTCTTTATCTGCATACTTACAATCTAATTAGATTTGTTACCTTGCAGATGTCTGTCAGGATACACTGCAGTACTACAGGACAAACCATTGTAAACTATAACATGATGATGATGTGTTCTACTGAAATAGATTTGGACCTCTAATTTTGGATGAGCTACTGTGTCTTTCTGTGAATAATATTAACACTAATGATAAAGCCGTAGTAAATGTAATGGTTCTACTGAACTTGTCAATTACTCTAAGTAATTAAACAATGCTGCATCAATCTTTGCACATTCTAATAAGTAGAAATATTTCTTTAGTATTATTCTGTGAAATACTACAAGTAGTGAGGCAATGTGAATTTGGGTCAAGTTGAGCACATTATTGCTATACAATAGTATGTAGAGACCACCTGGTGCTAGGCAGACCTGCATAGAAATCTGGGTTTCCAATTTGCAAGAAAAGCTGTTTCTTTTTGAAATACCATTTCTTATAAATCCCACTAAAACAATTTTTATCAATTTCAGCAATGGAACAAAGTGACTGAAGTAAAATAGTTTCCCTGCAGCTGCTTCAATAGTGTTATCTTTTTCACTAGAGCTAAAAGTGGATACCCACCTCACAAGTTCTGGGACTACAAGCCAGATTGTCCAAGAGGACCAGGCACAAGCTGATGATCAAATGTTTTTTGGGTTATCTGTGGTGACTTTCTGAGAGCACTGAATTCTTGGTTTAGGAAAAGTCCACTAAACACATCTCAGGAGTGAAAACGTACAAACCCGCTGCTGCTGAAGTAATTCTCCAAGTGTATGAGCACAATTCAATGAAAATGCTACATCAGTTAAGGTAAAGTTTATTTCAATATTTTTAATCATGTAGTATGGCATTTTCTAATAAAATGTTACTTTATCAGAAAATACCTAACTCTGTTAATCCTCCTTTTAAAAGGAGGCTGCAAGACAACTTCTCTAGCTATAAAAAAGAATAAAAGATTTAGGACTAAGAATCTACACCTTTAGGCATTCAAATACATCAAAAAATGGCTGAAAGTGACTATCTGCAACTTCACACAGTTCTTGTATCAGTTCTCATATACCTAGAAGCAGACATTGTCAGTTGTGCCCTTTTCTTCAGGTAAACCTAGACCGACAAGTCCTCTATGACAAAGTTCGTGGGAGCTCAGAAATCTATTTTTTTCCCTTTTTCCAAACTATAAGAGCTATCAACAAACTTCCAGATTTTGTTTATTTCTAAAGAGCTTTTTTTCTATGTGTGACACTGGTTATGAAATGCAATCAACTAAGTAGTAACTCTTTTATTACTATTTTTAACCTGATTTTGCTTATTTAATTCAATTGCATATTTATTGCTCTGACATAAGGGGGAAAACCCCAAATCTTTACTGAATACTTAAAATGTACTCTCTGTAAATTTTCATTCCAAATGAGGAAATTTTCATTCTCATCTACTCAAACAAGTATTAAAGACACCCAGACTACCAAAGTAACAAAAAGCCCAAAACAAACAAAACCAAAAGGAAAGAAAACCAAAACCAAACCCAAACCAAACCAAACACACACATCAAAAAAACCCCACCAAAAAAGTCCAGCCAACCAACCTAAAAAGCAAATGCTCCAATGCTATGAGAAAGAGGAAAACATTAACAGCATGATAAATACACATGGCCAGAATTGTTGTAAGTGTGAAGGGGAAACCATGCCAGTGAACCTGGCTCTTCTCATGGCATGACAATGACAAGGTGATCTTTCAAAGGGAGGAATCCCAACCCAGGTTTGAGGAAAGTCACTCAATTTAGTCTTATTCCCTCCTAAATCATGCCTAACACTACTAGAGGACAGATGCAGTTTTAATTTCTTCAGGGCTCAGAAGCTGGGGTCTCCCCTCAATTTCTCAAAAGTCTACTTGTAAGCTGATTAATGGCACAACTACACTGAAGATTTTACTAAAACCATGCAAATATGACATTTCAGGTGCTTGAAGAGTGAATAAAACTATGCTTTATTCTGGCCAAGATCCTTCAATGAATTGCTGATCATGATAAACTACCTTATAAAAAAAGATTTGCAGTTAAATAACACAGAGTGAGATGAAGCTTATGAAAGCATTTGGAAGAGGATTAGAATGACATGAAAAGATTTGAGGTATATCAGTACTGACATTTTCCAGCCAGCACTTGTTGTGTAATGAAGCTCTCTTGGAACTTGCACAACTCAATAAGCATTTCTAATCAATAAGTGAAATAAATACAAATGTTACAAAGATATATTAGAGTGGTGAATGTCCTAAATTCTTCATACCTTTGACATTATATCTTCATTTCAAGTAACTCAGTATATATAAAGCCATGAGCAGGATGAAAACTTTATTTATAGATATACATTGCATAATGTGTTATAAACAGTGTTTCTTCTAAATTTTCTCCTATTTTTCTTACATTTTTTATACCTTATGCTTTACATATTCTGCCTATGTATGTGCAACAATATTGAACTGCTCACCAGTATTTTGCTAGGTACAACACAAAAGCTCAGATTCAATCATATTTAAGCAAAAAAGTTCCTACTAGAAAAAAGTCCAGTAGAAGGTTTTCATTTTGTCAAACTAAAGAGCACCCAGTCTTTTCCTTTAGAACTCTCAAAAGCATGAAGATCTTTCAAGCATTGTAGCTGTGATGACTAAGGGAACTTCACTATTTGAGCACAACTCCCTGGAGGCTCTGTTAAAAATTCGTTCTGAGCCCTAATTGTGCTACAAAAATGTGTTATTCAAGGAGCTAGGATGGAATAGGCAGAAGATAGCCTATGCAAGGGAAAAACCTTTGAAACAGAAGATTAGATTGGAAGAGAAAGTGCATGATGCTTTAGGTATCCTCAGTTTGGTTTGTATGCCAAGAGAAAATTAAGAAAAAGCTAATTATTACAACAAAAGGAATATGATTCCAGGACTGCCCAAGTAAAGTAAATGGTAACATGAGAAAATTGTCTTATGTTTAGTCTCTGTCACAGAACTCATAATTATGGTGAAATATTGAGCCGAGATCAGGACAGAGGTGGAGTTAAGAACTCAAGGATTGCTCTTCCCACCTGGATTGTGTTGGGATGTTCTCAGGACTGAAACATCTCTCACCACTGAGTAGAGTCCCAGACAGTACACATGAGTTTAGACAGTCATTTCCTCATCTTGAATGATTTTTTGATTTCATTAATTCAGAAAGATTAAACTGCTTCCTTTTTTTTGTCTATTCAATGAATATTCATTGCAAGAAATTATTTATTTAGAAATTTATTCAGAAATCACAGACTTAATGGTCTATCTGTATTAGGGCTGCTATAATGAGCCACAATTTTTTAGAAAACACTGTAGGCCAGCTGCAAAATAATGAGTTAAATAAGATTAAGGAGTCTGAACACCCAGTGTAAGTGTCTTACACTGGCCATCTTTTGTAGTTGTGGCCATTTTTATACTATGCAGAATTGCTTAGAGGAATGTAAAAAAAATGTCAGAGTGGAAAAAAACCCAAAAAAGAACCAGTATTTTTAAACAACTGCATATTAAACAATTGTGCTGCACACATGGGAATTGGCTGTAGGTCACAAAATAGCCTACCTTATGCACTTCCTAGCTCTGTCTTACTGGCCTTTATGCACAGCTCCACAGATGTTTTAATGCTGTGTTTATGTTTACAATATATATACACATATATATATACATACTCATATATACGTGTATATATGTATCATGTTACACAAACATATAAGTCTGCTCACTGAAGGTATGTGCTGCAACATCAGAATTCTTTTGGTCCATGTAGGTATGAACAGAGACTATTGCCATGAGAAAATCAGAGATAATTTAAGGCTCTGCTGAGGAGCCCTGAGTCAGCTCACATGTGATGCACAGTGGTTAGGTGACCCAGTTCATACAGCTGTTGAGCTGCTTCTCATTGATTGATGTTCTTCCTGAGAAATAATTTGGAAATATTTTAGAGTGTTTCTATAATGTTTCTGGGAGCATGGTTACTAACATCTCTCTTTAAAATTAATGCCCCTTCCTGAGAGTACAACTTCTAAGTTCTTAAGTTCCAAAAAATAATTATGAGTAATAAATGTCAAAAAACATCTAAGTGGCCTGCCTCAGCCTTTCTTTGCAAATACTGGTGCTACTTCAATCTACTTTGCCTCCTAGTAAGCTGCAGAAACACGCAGTTAAAGACAAACACTCTTCAAGAGCACATTATAGATATAGAGGCTTTCCACAGGGTTGACTGCACACAAGTAGCGTGGTAACCTATTTGAATATTCCCATAAATCACTTTATTACCAGTGCCCACTTTCTATTCTACAAGAAATAGCTCTGTTCCATGTTTCAATTACTCTCAAATCTGAAACAACGTTTTAAAGTTGTGAATTCACTATTTAATGTCCTTAAAGCCTATCTTAAAACTAGTCAGCTTTACTGAAACATTTCATTTACCACTGCTTACTACAATTTGCAGTAATTACAGTTTGTTTGTTTAATGAGATGGGTCTTAATTGCAGACACCACTGAAAGAACAATCCTGCAAAAATAAAGTTTCCACAATCATTCTTTTTAATCTAAAGAAAAGAAAGTGGTGGGGAGGAAATTGGTTTAGATAACTTACTCTGGAACATTTTCTGAGCAGCTGATATAGTGAGCTCTGATCCTTTGTTTTCTTGGTATAAATCAGGATTAACCCCCTCATCAACAGTTACACCAACATAAAAGCAGAATACATGAGAATAAAAGTAAGTAATTTTTTTCAAATCAGGAGACCACTAATCAGCTCTGCTACAGAATGTGTCATGCAGCTCTACTTACTCTGCAAGAAAGAACCCTAACCTTAGCATCAGTTTGTTCATGGCTTTTCAGAGACTGTTTTTTCAGCAAGGTAATTCTCTGTGACCAAATTAAATGAGAGACTTCAGCACTCAAGTAGGGCTGATGTCTTAGAAATCCGCAGTCACTGTCGAGTTTCAACAATCTCAAGCCCATGCTGAGTGAATGCTAGAGCATGAGCAGACTGGATATGAATGCTCCCGTCTCTCAAGTCATCTGTTCAGTATAGGACATTAAATGCCACTTCGAGCTTAATTGCAAAAGGGTAAAACAGATTCAAGTCTTCAAAACATTACTTGAAGCACCAGACTGGAGGAGTTGTGGGACCTCAGGGAATTGGAAACTTCAGGAAAAAATTAAAAAGGGTGTGCACAAACCAAGATGTCTGAATCCTCAAGCAGTGTGTGAAATTGGTGTCTTACATGAACCAAGAGAACACCTTGACTTTCAGTAGAAATCCAGCCCTTAGTAGCAGAGGTATTCCCTGCTGCATCTTATGGCTGGAAAGCCAGGATGACTACCCTGTCCCATCAGTTAGACTAGGCAAGACAGACAGACTCCTTTAAATTTTATCTTTCCTGCCTCACTTTAAAACACTTCAAGAGCTTTATTACAATACCAATTTATAACAATACCAATGTGATACACTTCATCAAGACCTCAATATCTTCTTGTGGGAATTTCAGAAATAACTTGCTGATGTTCACAATACTCCATGCAGAAAAATTGATTAAACCTGATATAACGTTAGCAGTGAGAAGTTTTCTGTGCAGCTATGAAATAGCCGTGTGACAGCAGAACACTTTAGCCCTTGGATAAATATTTGGGTCTCTGGTTCTGGAGCACAGAAACACAAAGTTTAAATTCTTTATCCCTATCTATTGAATTCTTTGTGTGCAATTTTCAGCAATCCTAAAGAAAAACTAAGACTGAGGTGGAAATAAGGAAAAAAAAAAAAGGGTGGTATTGCTGTGTAGGTGGTTTTGATTAGAGTTGGCAGCAATTTAAAATGAGATGAATCTTCCAGAAGAAAAGACAATTTTACTCAGGGAAAATTCATGTGATACATGAATAAGACCTTTGACTAGTGATGGGCAAATCTGTGAAATATAAGTGCATATTACACACATTTTCAAATCTTTAGAGTTTCCCTCAATTTCCCTCCTCTTTCTTAGAGGCAGTATAGGAATTTTCAGGTGGAGTTTTTTTCCGCTCTTTGTACACCCACAGCATCCCTGATTATAGGTGATAATTTATTCCAGAGTGAATTCAAAGGACTGCTGAAATGATTCAAATGGCACAAAAGCCATATAAACAAAATGGGAAGGGAGCCTCCATGATTTTTTCCTGGCCTCCTGCTATGAGGGGTTCCTGTAACCTGGACTATTCCTCTAAGATCTTCCTGTCACATAAAAAACCCCAACCAAACAAAAAACCCCCAAACAAACACCAAATCATTGAAAAAAATGTCTGTCTTCAAAATCAATGTGTCAGGGATCCACTGTATACTTAGACAAAAGACCAGATTTATTTTGCTGAATTCTAGACATTTCATGCAATTCATCTTTTTCCCGTAGTGATATTACCAGTCATAGGTAGAATTTCAAAATTATTTTAAAGCATTGATTATATGTGATTCAGACTATGTATATGAAACCAAGAATCAGGCTGGTCTGTAGTGTGAGTGATGTCTATCCTGGCAGCATATTGCCTGCAGACTGGGCAACCTTGAGCACACTCAGCCTTCACCCAGAGCTAAGTGGAGGCTGTTTACCTGCAGTAGCACAGTGCTGAGCCTGAGCAAATACATCCTGCCTTTTCAGCAAGGCTTATTAACCTGGGCTACATGCCTGCTAGCTGCAGCTACATGGCTACTGCTTTGAGGACAGTTTGCATCTGGCTGACTCAGAGCACAGGAAGAGCAAACTCAAGTCTGTTTGCAAAATACTTCTCGGATACTCTGTCAATTCTGCAGGGGAAAAACTGAGCAAAACGGTAGCCTCCTTGAAATCTGCAGAAGATTTGAACCCACAGAAGTAGAAAAAAAAATTAGATAAATAAATAAAAAGGAAAAATTCAAGTACCTTGGAGAAACTTGTGTTTCAGTGAATGCTACAAACTTGCTAACCCTTCAGTTATATGATTGTTTCACTGCACCCCTCCCCTTTCCTTCTTCCATGTCTGTGAGTATAAGTGACACTCATATTGCACTCCTACTAAATGCCAAGTTGCTGCAAGTCGAACAGCTCTGGCACTTACACCCACGTACACCTGTTTCCTGACCGACAAATAAATGATGTGTAACTTACACCACTGCTAACTTATGATTGAATTCAGCAGTGTTTTCTATTCATTTATTAACTTTTAAAAGTACTCTAGGGTCAATATAAACACATTTGCTCTCCTACTCTGGCCTCACTCTGTTTAAGCCTCCTTCACTGAGAGGTGAAATGACTGGATTTGCAGAATCCCCAGGTATGAAAGGACAGACTCTGCTTCTGCAGTTTAACTATCCACTTTCATGATTCAATGCATACAGCAACAGACTGGAGAGCCACACTGGTTTTTCCATACACCTATTTACAACTGGGTTCCTAGTCTGGCCATGCCAGACATGTTTAAATAAAAGTTGGCAGGATTAAAAAAGTGGGAATGTGTTGTAACAATGTAGAGAAATGAGTGTGAAAAAATGCAGCCTATGGAACATATCCTGAATTGTGCCTGAAACAGGGCAGAGTATGGGGCAAACTTGGAAAAGATAGAAGTTGTGGTGAAAAGATGGAGAAAGGCAAATTTTTAAATGAGAAATCCCATAGTTTGTTTTTTGTAGTGTATAAATAGCAGAAAACCTTACTGTTTTCTTTCTTCTCTGTGCTGTTTTGCTTATGATTTTTCACTCATATAAGCATAAGTTTCTGGAATGTATCAGTGCAAGCTCTTTAAAATAATTTTCCAATCAAGCTATATCCTAGAGATGGAAGTTAGGTCTATATTTAAATAAAAGGTTTTGATATTCATCAGTGCATAAAATATAGTTGTTCCTGAAATATATTTTCAACTGAATTCATCAACTTCACCTTTCAAACCCTGTCAAACAACCATGAAAACGGATATATAACTTTAATTTTTTGCTTAATAATTCCATGTGAACTTTGTATATAACAGCATGCATATACTATAACAAAAACATAATACACTTTCATCTGTGGGTGCATAAGTCAATGAGGTTCATCAGAGATGATATGCAGTGATAGCTTTTACTGTTTCACCTGTCATATTTCTGAAAGACATCTATTTCCCTCTTACATTTCTTCTGAGTGAAGAAGAGTTATCATGGTCAACAATGTGATTGAGGTTCACCTAATCTGTCAAATGTCATATTTCAGACACAGTTTCTTTCCTGCAGTTGTGTTTATCATATCTTCTTCATTCACCCTGTAGAAATAGGAGGAATGGATTTGCCTCAACCGGCAACCTTAGTGGTGTTGGCAGTAAGTCCCCCCAGTTTTGTTACATCTACACCTGGTCCAATCTTTTCTGGGCCTAAACATCAAAATTCTGTCTTTAAGCTTTATGCTAGCTAAAGCTACTCACAAAAGAGAACTTCAGCCTGAAAGGACCCTTCAGATTTCCCTTTAGAGTCATTGGTTCTCTTCTGGGGCACTAAGGGCTCAACACACTCCTGCCTGGGAGAGGACTGTCTCTCTCTTCCCTGTCTGGAGAGAAATGCGCCTCCTCCAAGCTAAAGATAACCTTTGTGACTATCCCTTGAATATGTTGATGCTAATCAGGCAAATACAAGGTGTACCTTGAATAGTTATGCTTGCTAGAAATTTCAGGAAAGCAGTACCAAAAATGAAAAGATGTTTTACTCTATTTCATGCAAGGCTCTCTGAAGAAAATTGTGATTCAGCTCCTTAGCCCTTGAAAAGAGAATACTTGTGGACTAAAATTAAACACAAAAATAAATACACAGATTGGATAGGAAAAAAAGGATTTTTTTTAATAATTATGTGAAAATAATAACATGGTTCATAAAAAGGATGTAAGGCCATAGCAACTGTTTGCATAAGCCCACGTGATGAAAAAT
>JAOXXN010000383.1:473024-485133 GCA_026770055.1 Myrmophylax atrothorax
AAAGTAAAGTATAGAAAAATAGAAAACACATGGTCTTACCCTACATTGTTCCAGGAGGTAGAAGGAGGCAGGACAACCTGCAGCAGCTGCCTCAACAGAGACATGGCATTTTCTTCTCTATTCTGGAGTTTAAACTCCACACTTTTTATACTTTTTTTGTCCTTCATATGGTTTTGTGTGACTAAAAGTCAATCTTTTGGTGAGGTGATACAGATGCCTGAGGGGGGTGAGCTCCTTGAGTCTGCAGAGGCAAGGTGCGGCAAAGAAAGGCCACATTAACTGTTATCATTTGAGCTGGCAAAATGCCAACTGCCTGGTACCCAGTCAGAAAATCTGCTCCCAGAAAAGGACAATGAGGGAAAAAACCAGAAACAAGGCTTTGAACACAGTGAGATTTTTATATTTATACACAAAAGAAGAAAACTTAAAACAGAATATGAAATAACACATAGTGAAAGGAAACAACAACAGCTTTACCAAGGCTGCCCCAGCTAATAAGCAAAATTCCAAACCAATCAAAATCCCAGGGGAAAAAGAAAACCTTCTTCCCAAACCTTCTTCCCAAAGGAAACCCCCCAGCAAGAGGGAAAGAGAAATTAACAGGAAAATGTCCACCTCCCTAGGTAATCAACCGCATGGACTGACAGCAGGGCCTAATTTCAGGAGATCAGGGAGCAGGAAACCCTCCTGGTCACAAGCATGGACCGAAAGAGAAAGAAACTCCTCCCTCCTTGCTTGTTATACTCCCCGACACTTCCTGATGATGTCAGATGATATGAAATACCTCTGTGGCTGCTTAAGTCAGATAATACCTGTCCCCTGCAATCTGCATCACATCCTTTGAGGCCTGCTAAAAACTGAGGTCTAAATGGGGACCTATACTGACTAAAGCCAAAACCACTACATTAACTTAATAACATTCCATTCTTGGGTAACACCCACTACTTCTCAGTTTGCCTTGCTTTTGTCTTCTGTGGGGAGCACCCCTCCAGGGGGCTAAGGCATTTCCCTCAACCCATCAAGGCTTATCAGCCCATCACCCCACAGATGTGTCAAATTATTTTTATATTGAATGGGGATAGAGACCCCCCAGATATGCTGATGTCAGATAAGGAGATCAGATCCATTCCCTACTAGATTGTGTTGACTGAAACAAGAGATTTCATATTCTGCAATGAGACAAAGGATTTTTAAATCAGGAAGTACAGAATTTGCCTTAAAATTAAGGCTGTGAGGCAGACGTGTCCTACCTCTGGCAATGGCTGAAGGAAAGAAAAGCCTTCTACAACCCACCAACCTGAGAACGTGCAGTTCAGAGGCAATTGGGAGTGAAAACTCTGATGATCTTAATCATTTTTTTACACCTCGAAGAAAGAAGTTTCCTGCATGTAATCTGAGGAGCTATTGACCACAGACACCCAATATTGTTTTCACTCTGCTCTTTTAGGCAGTGCATTTTACAGGCTGAAGTAGTGTGTATGCAACTGATGTGAAGCTTACCACCGAGCATTTCTATGCCAGTAGAAGCTTAAACCCTGTCTTCACTGTTAAGGAGTAAAACATTGATAAAAGCAGAGGAATTCATATTTTTCACACAATGACCATGTTATTGGCTACATTACAATCCTAATCTGATGAAAGACAATGAGCAAATTCAGCCAGCAATGTTAAATGATGCCAAGTGGGATCTAAATGGGATTTTAATTGAGGTGAATAAGTTAAAGATGAAAATACCAGTTTTGTCAGTGCTGGTGTATGGAGCTCAGGTGATAGGTGCTCCTAAAACCTGCACTGAGGCGCTTTTCTGCACAAAGGAGATATGCTTGCACTCAAAAATAGGAAACTCTGAGGCATTTTCACAGATCATTAATCACTGTTGTTAACAGGGGCACCTCCAGCTGTATTTCCTATTGTTTTCCTTTCCTTAATTGTTTATCAGAAGAAGAAATCTCTGACATCAGTGTGAACTTTAAAAGTTTGGACTTCGACATGTTCTTGGTATCACCTGTCTGTGTATTAAATGAAAAGTATATTTTAAAAGTAGAATGAAATAAGGGCTGTGCTAGGACAGTCTTGATTCTGTATGCTTCCTATTCATGTAGAGACAAAAGAGAGTGGTTGCTTTAGTAAGTATTTTTCTGGTTTTGCACAATGTTCATTCATTCTATGATCCACCAGATGTGCTGTTTCATTTCCAACCAGGTTCCCATCTGTCCAGAACACTGGAGTTCCAAGGATCTCATTACTGTGAGGGTGGACTACTACTTATTCTGCTTATTTTGAGTAAAAGGTGGGAAAGTCTGAAAGTGGGAAATGAAGTGGAAATTTAAAAATAAAACAAAGAATAAAACAAAAAAAAACCCAAAAAACAACCTCCACAACCTCTTCCAGTGATTTAAAAAGTGAATGCAGAGGATTGTGCACAATATTATAGGGAGACCTCGAACAATATATGAAATTAGGTGTTTGGTCTGAATTCAATGAAAGATAATGAAGGGTTTTGATATGATAATCCCACTTAAATGGTTATAGAGTGGGGGGTGTATGTGTGTGTGAGCTGTAAGGGGAGGAGGGTTGTTACAATACCCTAGCCAGCCAGTGCTGTTCTGAGTAAAGTGTCAGATCGGCTGTTTTGCTAAAGATAAATTTTTCATGTTCCAAATATTCTGAGAGAAAATAAATTATACTAATAGCAAGATGTGTAGTGATTTGCACATTATCCAAGCCATTGAGTTATTCCTGACTGTCCCTATTCTAGTTCTTGATTTGTAGGCCAGCTACGCTCTGCAGCTGGAGCAAATTATATCAACAGAAGTGCTGATGTGACCACAAGTTGACAAAAGGACATGATTTCTAGTAGCAGAAAAGCAACTAGATTTTATGAAATTGTATCTAATAATGTTGTTTAACTCATGGATCTTGCATCTGACGTCTACTTTTTATCCAGTCCTTTCAGCAGTCCTTTGTTAGCAGTCACTCAGAAGAGGAAATAAAATGTAGCCATTGAAATAAAAATTGCTCTACGTTTTTTAATAGCTCAGCTGCAAGCTCTATTGTTTTCTTTAATGGATTGTATAACTGAAGTCTTTCCTCATAACTATACTCATTTGGCTTCTGCGTTTCTGAAGTAAACTACAGTATCTTGGGGTTCCAAAGCAAAGGATTGAGAGGGAGAGATAAAAGAATAAAAAGGTCTTTATAAATGCAGAATACAAACTGCTAGAAGTAATGTGGCTAAGGAGTCAGAACAGTGATGGACAGTCAAGAATTTCTGAACTGTGTTTCCATTTCTGACATTGAGTTTTTCTGTGCCCTGGGTTATTAAACTCAGCCCTTCCAGCTCTCAATTTCCCAGTCAGAAAATGGCTTTAACAATATCCACCCAGCCCAAAGACATGTAGTGAGTGTGAGTATTTGCACTTTGAGAGCTGTGTGTAGAGTCACAAACAAGTGAACTACTGCTCCACTACATTTCTTCATCACATAGGAAAAGTTCGCTCATCAGTCAGGTTTTTTCCAAGTAAGCCAACAGCATCACAGAGTTAGAGAAACAGGATGCAAAAGTAAAATAATTACTAGAGAAAGCATCATATTACTGTTCTCTAAGCACTTAAGCATAGGTAGAGGACACTTAAATTGCTCCTAAAGTTCTCCCACTGCCCCATTGTGTAAATTTTCTTACACCTGTTTTTTTTTCTATGATGATTTTCTAGGGTACTGCCACTGACAATTTGTACAGAGCCTGGCACCATGGGTCTCGGAGCCAAATGAGGCAGCAATCTGATGAAAATATAAAGAATAATGTCATATGAGGGTTAACATGACATTAAAAAACCCTAATTTTCTGTGATTTTATTAGAAGTAATCTCAGTATAAAATTCCAGAGAGCTCTTGTAAGCCAAAAGGGTTCTGTAACACTGTTGAAAAGAATGAAATCACTGTATTACTGGTAAAAATTACAATCAATTTTGACAGAGAACTAAGAATGGCAAAGATTCATCCAAAATTTGTAAAGTCATTTTTTGCCAAGTAATAAAAGCAGCTTAAAAGTTAATTGACAGGTAATATGAACTCTGAGTGGTGATGAAGTAATATAACCAGAGAAAATCAATCATCACTTCCAATATCTTCTGAGTTGTCTTCAAAAAGATTCTTGTGTTATCTCTGTGGCCTTTTGAGATTGTTTTTTAGACTGCGTCTTGCACATACTCCTTAAAGAATTTGGGAAAAGTTTTCTTTTTCCCTCTGTCCCAGATGTACTTGTGCCTTGTAGGCATGTTCAGTGAAATGGAAAAAAAAAAAGCCTTATTAAATCATCAAGTGCTAAGAAGGCTTTCAGCTGTGGAAGATACGCAATGTACATTGCAGCTGAAACAAATCATGCAGTATAACCTGTTAAGGATGTAATTGAGATACATGTAATCATTAACCTTGGAACAGACTGGGAATCAGTTAATGAATCAAATCAATACCCTCTCAACTGATCCATAATAATTTGAAAGAAATGAAAAATTTAACAGTTGCTGTATGTGAGGTTATCATGGACTGCAATTAGCTAGCCTCCGGGAGATTATGTTACCTAGTTACCAGAGGGTAAGTGTAATTTCCGTAGATCTTTTGGAAAGATTGTTATAATGATAGGTGCCAGACAATGAAATGGGTCAGAAAGAGACTTTAGGCACTGGCTTGTAGCTAGGTCAGCTTTCTGTCTCTCCAAGAAGCATATCCTTCTGACATTTTGCGCTCTCAGTTAGAGCTACTGACTGATGAAGGCATTTCAATAGCCTCTCAGTTGAGTTTATCTGTTATGAAAACTACTGAAATATTATCTTTATTTTACATGCTGCTACCTGTGTAGAGCTCACTGCTTTGTGCTTCTTTCAAGGTGTAAATGAAGGCTAGAATTCATGCTTAAAACTGTACAGTTTTCACCAAGAGAGAGAAGAGTATAAATTTCTTTAAAATATACACTGGCCAAAGGAATAAATACAAATGAGAAACTAGATTCAGAAATACATGTGGAATATGCATGCTTAGATGGCAAATGTTAATGAGCCTATTTTATAACACTAAATAGGGTAGAGGAAGGAAAAAAAAACAAACCCTGTTGTTTGCCTCCACAGCATGTACTCAGTGATACCCTTGCACAGTAGGATAGTTAGTTAGCTACCACATGCAAAGCAGAAAGCAGATGGTATGGTTGGTAGAGATCACAGGAACGTGAGTATCTGTGAGTGTGCATGTCTTTGTATGTTCGTGTGTAAATCAGCAAGGAGTTTGACATTGACATACTCCATCAAGTCTAGTTTATAAGGAACAACTAGTGCAACATTCTGTGCATCTGGCAACATAACTAGCTCTGTCAATCTGTGGATACTGCTGACATTGTACTATTAGCATCACTTCCATCTGTTTTGTTTATATAGGGCTTGATTTACTTTCACCATGTGAATTGGTAGTGGGTAGAAATGTCCAAAAGTCTCTGGTTCCAATTAAACCTGCAGTGTATTTTGTTACACAGAATTATAAGGAAGGGGAGCATTGTTGCAAAGATTGCTACCTGTTTCTTCAATGGAAAATATCAGTGTAACTTACGGAAAACAGAGGCATGTAAATAAATCATAAAATACAATTTCTCTGAGGCAAATTTAATCCTTGTTCACTTTTCTATCTCCAGAGTTAAGGAAATTATTTTTGAGACAGAAGTCTGTTCTGGTAATTCATAGTCAGGCTGGTCAACCCTGTGTCAAATAGTTTTTCCTCTTTGGTGCCTCCTTGGTGCAACTCATTGCTTTAAAATAAACTATATCAATGCTCTCTTTGCCAGATATTGTTGCCCAGAATGACAGGTAGAAAATCTCAATCTCCTTTTCCTTTTCTCCTCCATTACTCCAGGTGCAAACAGATAATAGAAGTGTTCAAGTTTAGGCAAAACCTCTAATTTACCCTAGTTCTCTGCACCCACCACTGACTTTACCTGCCACTAATGAATAAGGAAAATCAAGTGCACTGTTTAGTCTTTATAAACTGACATAAAATGAAAACGTCTTATTCAAATGAAATCATAAGGCAGATGAGATGAGTATGTTACGTTAATCAACCTGGAATTTGAGCAGGTTGGATAACCTTCATTCAGTGTAATAGAATCTTTTCTGCCCAGGCATAGTCAGGCCTACACTTTTATATATCATATAATGAAACAGCCACAATCCTATTTAGGAGAACTAATTACTTACTTGGAGGGCAGACTGACATCTGTCAAAAAAAGCTCCGGTTTAAGTGATACATGACTTTTTCTGAAACAGCATCCTGTACAATCCTATCTTCAGAACTACAGAATGTACCTTATTAGAAATTTAACCACACAACAAATTATTTATTGGAAACCTATCCAAGATGGATTTCAAAGTAGCCATTATGAAATCACAGTGTTTCCCACAGTATTTGGTGCAATCACTAGCTCTTGTTCTCATGGGGGACTTTAACTTGCCAGATGTCTGCTGGCAATACAGTACTACAGAGAGAAGACAGTGCAGGAGGTTCCTGGAGTGTGTGAAAGATAAATCCCTGACATAGCTGGTGAGTGAGCCAGCTATGGAAGGTGCCCGCTGAACCTGCTGATTGTTAACATAGAAGGGCTTGTGGCACATGTGGTGGTCTGAGGCCATCTTGGGCACAGTGATCATAAAATGAAGAGTTTTCAGTTCTCAGAGAAGTAAGGAAGGGGATCAGCAGAACTGCAGCATTGGACTTCTGGACTCAGATTTTGACCTCTTTAGGAGCCTCATTGACATGTGTGATAGTTTTGATCCAGGCCTTCCCTAGTAGCCAGGTGTAACTAGGGAAAGGCCCATTTCCCAGGTATTCCACACTTGTTTTTTTCCTCCGACATGACAAGGGAGTATAACAGAGAGAGAGATAGGAAGTTGCGACTCTTCTTCCGACGAGGGCTGGTGCAGAGAGTTTGCTGTTTTGGTCCCTTGTTGGAGCCACACAGATCAGAGAGTGAGAACATGAGAGGGAGAGAGAGAGTATGAAAGGAGCTGACCTTCTTTTGAGGATTGTTGGTAGGATTGTGTTGTACTGGTTTCTTTGGGGTGTGGGTGGGGGTGTCTGATTGTATCTATTTGTTCTGTTTTGTCCCTTTGTTGTCCCTGTTTTCCCCTTCCCTTTCCCTTCCCTTTCCCTTTTCCTTTTCCCCTGGGAGTTTTTCTATTGTGTGTGCAGATTGCATACGTATAATTGTAAACATTTGGAAATATACATACATACTCTTATTTAATTCAGTTTCTTTCAAGATTTTTTTTCCCCCCCTTCAATTTCTCTCCCCCACCCCCATCCCGCCCTCACTTTGAGGAGCAGAAGGACAAAGAGGGACAGCTCGGAGCTGGGAAGCCAAATCAAAACCTAGACAACACGGTCCCTCAGGAGGCAGTCCTGAAGGGCAAATGAGTCCAGGAAGGCTGGACATGCATTAAGGAAATTGTGAGGTGCAGATACAGGTTGTTCCCATGTGCCAAAAAATGAGCCAGTAGGAAAGAAGACCAGATAGGCTTGGCTGAACAGAGAGTTTTGGCTGAAACTCAGGGATAAAAACAGAATTTATGACCTTCGCAAGAAGGGGCAGGCAGCTCAGGAGAATAAGGATATTGTGAGATTATGCAGGGAGCGAATTAGAAGGGTCAAAGTCCAGCTAGAATTTAATCTGAGTACTGCCATAAAAGACAATAAAAATATTTCTATAAATATATTAGCAATAAAAGGATGGCTAAGTGGAATTTCCATTCTTTATTGAATATGTGAGAAACATAGTGACAAAGGGTGGGGAAAAGGCTGAGATACTTAAAGGTTTCTGTGCCTCAGTCTTTCAGTAAGACCAGTTGTCCTGGGGGTACTAAGTCCTCTGAGCTAAAATACAGGGATGGGGAGCAACATGAAGCCCCCATAATCCAAGGAGAAATGGTCAATGACCTGCTACACCACTAAGATCCACAGAAGTCCATGTGGCCAGATGGGATGCTCCCAAGGGTACTAAGGGCCAGGTGGTGGTGAATGGAGTTCAATCCAGTGGGCAGTGGGTCACAAGTGGCATTCCCCACGGCTCAGTACCAAGGCCAGTTGTGCAGGGTTTTTATTAATAATTGGGACTAGAGGATCAAGTGTACAATCAGTCAGCTTGTGAATGACACCGAGTTCACTGCAAGTGTTGATCTGCTGGAGGGCAGAAAGGATCTGCAGAGCGATCTGAACAAGCTGGATCAATGGGCAGAAGCCAATGGTACGAGATTTCACAAGGCCAAGTTATGGTTCCTGCACTTGATTCACAACAACACTATGCAGCGCAGCAGGTTGGGGTAAGAGTGGCTGGAGAGCTGCCCGTTGGGAAAGGGCCTGGGAATGTTGGTTGAGGGCAGCTGAACATGAACCAGCATATGCCCAGGTGACCAATAAGGCCAGTGTATCAGCAACAGTGTGGCCAGCTGGACCAGCGCAGTGACTGTCTGTCTGAAACTGGCACAGGTGAGGCTGCACTTTATATCATCTTTGGTTCACTTTTGGGCCCCTCACTGCAAGAAAGACATTTAAGTGCTGGAGAGTGTCCAGAGAAGGGCAATAGAGCTGGTAAAGGGTCTGAAGTACAGGTCTTATGTTGAACTGCTGAAGGAACTGGGGTGGTTTACCCTGGAGGAGAGGAGGTTCAGTGGTGACGTTCTAGCTATTTATAACAGCTTGAAAGGACAGTGTAGCCATATAGGGGTTGGTCTCTTCTCTCAAGTAAAAAGTGACAGGACAAGATGAAATGGCCTCAAGTTGTGCCTGGTTTAGATTGGATATTATAAAAAAATTTCTTAACTGAAATGTTTATTGAGCATTGGAATAGGCTGTCCAGGACAGTAGTAGAGTCACCATTCCTGGAGGGAGTTCAAAGATGTGGAGATGTGGAGCTTAGGGATCTGGTGGTTTTATGATGGACTTGACAATGTCCCATGGTTAACATATGGGCTCAATGATCTTAGTGGTCTTTTCCTGCTTAAATTGTTCTGTGATCACTAGTAGTGGTTTGGTAAGAGGTCCCAATATTCAGACCTGATTTTCTGCATCTCCTGGATTTAATAAATGCCAGTTAGCTGCTGTCCTAGCTCAGCAGGTGGGACCAATTTATCACTGTGTGGGGGTGACCAAAGCTATATATCCTACACCCTCTATTTATTTCGCAAGAACTGTTAACAATGGACCATTTGCAGCAGCTGCCCAGGGCACACCCGACTCCTCAGGGTGGAAGCAGAGTGTGAAAGACACTTGTGAGATAAGAGCTGTGATAACTCCCCTCCAGGAAGTTGTTAGCACCTTCATACCCAGCCTGAGCGGGCATGTCTGCTAATGGGTCATCAATGATTCCAAATACCCTATGACTCACGGAGCGAGATCACCCATTGTGTGACTCCCTGCCCTAGGGGAGGTACTGGCTGGTCCCCACCTGGACCTGAGGGTACATAATCTTGGAATTGGAAGACCTTGGGGAACCACTTATTGGATCCAGAGGAGGACCAGAACCTCAACAGGAGGAGACCACCACTTTCAACAAAACTGCGACCACACTCTTGACCAGACTGCAACTGTCAGCTGTACCAACAGGTTTTTCACTTCCTTTTACTTTGGACTTCAGGGGAACCACGTGGGGTTCAGCACAGGGGTTAACAAACCCCTTTGTGTTTGTGCCCCAGGGTGCTGGGTCATGTTTCTGGGTTTTGTGGGTTAAAACCAATTTCTCTTTGTGCCATTGGATTTATTGTAATATTGTTACTGAATTGTAACTCTGATTTATAATCTCTTTTGTGTTAGGTTCGCTTCTTCTGCTGGTTTACCTTTAAACCAGCACAGCTGCACAGGCATGTTCTGCAATATAGAAGAGGGAAAATGTAAGTGTAGTTTAAAGAAGATAGAATACCATCTATTCTGACAAAATAGGACTGCCTTGAGTCCTAACTATTTGTCTGATCCCCAGTTAACTCAGAGAAATTTAAGGTTTTCAACCATGGTAATAAAATGTTTATTGGTTAGATGCACTTGGCTTAATAGACCAACCTTCTGTCAGGATATTCTGATATCTTTTCTCCCACAGGCAAACTGTTATGTCATCCAGACTAGAAAACACGATTAAATGTTTACAGGACATACCTTTAGCCCAACAGTTGATACTAAAGATGTTTTTGATACTCTGCTGTCATAGCTTAACCAAATCACCTGCAGGCAAAGCTCATGATCTTCCCTTTCTGTCCTCAGAGGAAGGAAATAAAATGACCATTTTTTTTTTCCTATGGCAAGACTTTTCTAAATCTTCATGCTTCAGACACAGCTCTTCCAGAAAAATAGCATCCTATTTGTTGCTAAAAATTCAGGGTGAATTATGCTTCTTTGTCCAGTGGTTAAAAATGTCACTGTGAAAAATTGCAGTGGAAAAAAGAAGAAGGCCCACTCTAAGACAGAGCTACTCAATAGCTCTACTGAAGAACTCTTTAAAATACCAGGAGATGTTCAGCCTGAGGTGAATGGCTATGTCATGCCTATGACAAATTTCAGATCTGGTATTCAAGTGCAATGTGCTAACCCAAACGGGAAATGACAAGTGAAGTGCAGGAAGCCTGAACTGCATACATTTAGATATCTAAACAAGATTTCAATTTTCAAAATATTTTGTTTTCTTATTTCTGTTTGATGACACCCAGAGTTCCTACTGCCTCAATTTCAGGCAGTGTGTTGTGGTGTGACAAGACTGGGATGTTTCCTTATGGCAGTCAGGTATCACACCCGGAAAGACCTGAATTAACCTGGGTTTCTTTCTTTAGTTATTATTTTACTTCAGCTAATTACAGAAACTATTCAGTAGGAAAGACAGCCACTGCTCTGACTGTCAGGGCATAACACAGTTATTTCATGCTCTCTCCATCACTCCATTGTGAGTTGTAATGGGGAGAGAATGTAGATACACAGTGGTTTTTACTTCATAAGCTCCTCAAGGACTGGAGGTGAAATTTACATTCCCCTGGTTGAGAATGAATAAATAGCCACAAAGGGAATGCAGAAGGAAAAATATGTAGTAAATACAACTTCTAGGAACACCTTCCATTGGCATCAATCCTTTCCCTTTTCACATGCAAGACATGTAATTGCACAAAGAGCCCAACTGCAAGGTTCAGGAACCTTACTTTCATATGTACCTGTGCAAGGTGTTCATAATCTGGGTAGGATTTTTTAAGTATCTCTCTCTATATATTTTCTATGCAGCTCACATAGAGTCTAAGCTTTTGAAAAGATTGATAGTTCTAGTTGTTTATGTAATTTCTAACATGATACCTCAAGAAAATGGGTTTCAATATGAATAAGAAATAGGAAGCTGAAAATCCTACACAGTCCTTAGGTATAGCACATAGATAACGCTAAGACAAGCAGCCTAGTAGCTGGGTGCAGTCTGTGCAAGGAAAGATCAGGCATTAAACATGTGTCACATAGAGTTTAAGTCATTCTCTCTGGGATGAAGATCATGGGTTGGGACTTTGTCCCTGGACCTTCTTTTCATTGCTTTTGTGTGTGTGTAAATATAAAACAATTTTCATACATTGTTTTCCATTGGCTGATGTGAAAGAACTTCGAAAACATAGTCAGAAATATTCTTATGAAGCAAGAAATATTCCTGCACTGCCACTGAGGAATGGAGGATTACGCCATCACTGAAATAAATAGCAGTAAAGACCGTTTGTGTGAATCCAGGTCCCGGACTTCTTTGGGGAGAAATTGCAGGTAGTAAGGAAAAAGTCAAATAGTGGTTCTGGGGGTTTATTTCTCTTCACTTCTTGAATAATAACAATTTAGATGGTACCAAGAAATAGAGTATGTCTTGTGTTATTTTGCTATGTTTCATCTGCATGATGTTTACTGAGTTGCAGGACAGGAATCAGCCAACCTCAGCCACATTCAAACTGTCTCATCAACCAAAATTTTCATATATGGCATATGGTGGGACTCCTTTATTTTTCAAGTGCATTACCATCAGCACTTCAGAGCTCTTTTTTCCCCCAGAGAGCACAGTGGTATTATCAGCAGATGATTC
>JAOXXN010000387.1:38903-59023 GCA_026770055.1 Myrmophylax atrothorax
GGTAAAGGTCAATTTTTCTTCCTAAATTCTCTAGACTTCTATGTGTTAAAGAGAACGTTTCAGATAAAATTGGGTAGTCTGTGTGCATTTCTGAGTCTGTCATCCAGACAAAATTATTTTGGTATGGCCAAAGCATTACTTTTTGAAGACAATACTACAGAATGAGTATATTCAAATGGAAGTAGGATGTATATTAACTACTGCATAAGAAACATTAACATATAAGCAACCTGAGTACGTTGCTTGTTCAGGTTTGTAAGATTCAGAGTAAAAATTAATAAATCAAAACTATAAGAAAGCAATTGGCCATGTTCTCCGATAGGTAACAAGACTGATTCACGTCTCTTCGAACAATTTGATAGCTGACATATGTCTGCCTACAAAAATAGTGCCAGTGCTGGCAATACTCTAAAGCTGGAAGTGTCTGTAACTGCCCGTTCAGTGTTCTCCTCCTCTGGTAAGCATGCTAGCCTACCTGCACCAGCCTGCCATTTGACCTTAAGCAAATTACTCCCTGGATTCTTGGCTGGGGTACTTTGAGTCTGTTATTTAAAATGTAAAAAAAAAAAAAAAAATCCTACTGACTTATCATAAATGTTACATATGAAAGATTAAACTTAACGGGAACCAGATTTATTCTGGCCAAGTTCATGCCTTGGCATCATGCAGGTGGTTGGATAGCTGTTGTCTTATAAGGCCCCTAAATGGTGACCAAGTTTATCTAGAAATTGTCTTCAATCATCTGCCAAACATGCACCCAAGCAGAAATGTCTTCACAGTTTTGAAAAAATAGCCAAGGGGGAAGGGTTGAAAAAAGGACTGCAATGAGGAAGCAATTAGGCAGAAATGCAAGGATTGTGCATTTCAGCCAGGCATGTGTTCTTTTATTTATCTGGGTTTATAAGTGAAGACTACGAGGGGAGACAAATTTTAAAGAACAAATTGTACATCTTTAGTTCTGAAGTTCCATAAATATGTAATTTTGGATGTTCTAGAAACACTGATTCTGAGCCAAGACAGATTCAGTTAAGAACACTATAACAAAAAAACTGAAAAAAAAAATGTATTTTCATACAAGAGATCTGTAGATCATCTTAAAAAATTGTGATCATGTGGACTTTTCATACTGATTTCTTCCACTATATTACTTATGATACAGAAAACAGCTATACAGGATTGTAAGTATCCTTCATGAAGAATATGCTAGTTTCAAATGAAAATATTTCTTTATGCATTTATATAAAATACAACTGTGCAAAGAGCAGACTTCTGCTGCTCTGTGGCAAAAGCCCTTACCTTCCATCTACAGGCCCAAAGGTTATATGTATCTTGCATAAGTAAAGGATGCCCCAAGGCAAGGTTCAAGACCAAATGCACAGCCCACACAGACAGAAAAATAAAGCCACAGGTGCAGTCAGAGGCCATTTTACGAAACATGTCACATGCCCAAGCATGTCTAGCATCTTGGTCGGTTACTGGATGTCTTATATCTTACAGACTCCCCATAGGCTACCTGTTGGCAGTCAGTGCAGCAGCTGCGTAGATTAGGAAGAGAAGTCAAGCCTAGTGGTGGTGGTCATAATTTTTTCTGACACCATTCACAAAGCATGACATAAGCAAAGCCATAAGATTCAAGCCATGTGACTGCAATGCCACTGACCAAGGAAGAGCAAGTGCAGAAAGCTTCACCTCTTTCTTCCATTTTGACTCTTTCTTCCCAAAGCACAACTGATCAGGACAATGAACTACAAGATGACTGGGTCTTGCAAACCATCATAAAGATGAAGGGAAGCTACTAGGTTGTGCTCATAGGCATAACCAGAGATAGAACACTCCAGACATGCCTCATGCCACTGGCATATGAGAGAGTGAAAAATGAAGGCTCTTTCTTTCTGACCAGCCCAAAGGGTCTTGCAAAAATTCTTTGTTATACAGACTGTGTACAGTTTGGGCATAAGCTTTCTGTCTTTTAAAAAATAAGGCACATGCTGCAGCCTGATCTGCAGCCCACTGGCTAGGTATTTGGTGTTATATAGCAATTCTAAAATAGCAGATGTTTCATGCTCTGTGTTTCCTCTTTATATGTTTTCTCATATTTGCTTAACTATGTTCTGCATTTTCATTTTTCCTATCATTACTTGCTCAAAGACAGTGAAACCATCTAACTTAGCTAGTCTGCTTTCTTACCTGAAGATGGGTGTTATAAGCATTTGATTTTCTTTCTTAATACCTCACTAAGGTCAATGACGCATGAATACCATATTTCCATGTAGTGTAAACTTGTGAGTAAACATCACCACCTGAACTAACAAAAAAAAAAAAAGAGCAGCAGAATACAGAGTGAATCATAAATCTCTCACTAATCTCTCTGTATTTGTTGTTTCAAAGGTATAAAGTGTTTGCCTTCTTTTAAATTATTATTTATTTTGTTTATACTCATGGCATTTGATTCATCTTCTTACTCACTAGAAATAGCCTTCTTTCCTTGTTTAACACAATGTTGGTCTCAGCTCACATTAGTAAATGAGTAATGCCAATGTTATTTCTCAGTCCTTGTGAACTCTGAATCCCTGTGGGTGAAATTCATCTTCATGGGAGGGGAGGAAGGGAGGGGAGGATTTGTTTCAGACCTACGCACCTTTTTAGTCCACAGAATAAGGTATACCGTGAGACCCTGATATTTAACCTTTCCCATCGGTGACTGGCAAGTCATCTAGTAGTTTAAAGTCATGAGTCTGATGATGACTGTCTATCCAGAACCTCGGCCCTGAAAAGATGCAGCAGTCTGCTCACAGCTTTCATGTTGCAGATCCAAGCCTATGACTCAGACCCATAAAAGGATTCAGATCTCTGAAGTAAGTCATCAGCAGAACTTCAGTCAAAACATTCAAGCCTCGTGACCTCTGTCTAAACACACTGCTAAGTAAATCTTAGAGGCATCTAATATCTGAAGCAAGCAGTTTAATGGGTGTTTCTTGTTTAGCTCAACATCTGTGCAGACATGGCTCAAAAAAGTCAGTGTTGAACTCAGTACCATCAAGGCCCACAGGTGCTCCCCACCTCAGTCCTGAGATGCTGAGTTTAGCAGGAACACTCAAATCACACCAAACACACTCCAACAGTTTGTTCAAAACTATGGTCAGCCAAGAGAAAGCTGGCAACAGCATGTGCCTATAACAACAGCACACAGCAGGTGTCTACTGGTGTATTTTGATACCACTTGCCAAGATTAAGATACACAGTTCCTAAAATTAGTAGTTTACAATACTCTTTTAAAATATGCTAAATATTTTGGTTGGCTCCAGAAAGGATAAAAAGTGCAGTAGCACCTTGAGGACTGGCCAGAAGTTTTGTCTTTCAGAATTAGATTCTGAAAGAAATCAGAGACCTGGTCCTCCAAAAATTAGTCTTTGTTTCTAATGTGTAGACTGGCTATTAAAACCACCCACCGAATTCTTACTCCTGTCTCTCAAATTTCCATAAGTCATTGCAGCCTTTTATGGCAAAATGATGTCTTCCCCGGACTCCACATACAAATTACATATGTGAATTATTGAACTAAAAATTGAGTTGAGGAATACTCACTGATAATCAAGGACACTGGTAATTTACAAAGAAACATCTCAAAGACACTGTCATAAAGAGGATCAGAAAATATCAGGCTAATACATATTTGCATCATATAGCATGAAATATCATCATACAGACTGTAAACGAAGTTATCCACATTTCATGGCAATGAAGAACAAAGTGATCAGCATTTCAAGGATCAAATCATCACTGCAGTTAGTCACTAAGGAATGACTGCTACACATAACAGAGTGTACTGAATAACTAACATTCTATAGTACTAAGGAAAAGCTAATCTATAGCTTATTTCATTATTAATATAATAATTAATTCAAACACAGATCTTTCACTCATACTTAAACCAGGACTCTTAAATCTGAAACTAAAGGTCAGTTCTGTTCTCCATCACATCAGCTACTCTGAGAAGCTGACAATTATAATCAGGAAATGCATAGTTAAACCCATTATATAATTTGATCCAATGAATCAAAATTTGTTGTATTCAATTAATTTTTGTCCTACCAAGAAAAGCAGAAAACATGAGGTCATTTATTTGCTATTAGTCCTTTTCAAGAACTCTTGTATACTTATCTACCATTGTCTAACCCCTCAGTCATTAATTTCATATACTACAAGACATGCCTCTTTGCAAAAGGATCTTCTTTCTTAGCTTCAGAAGCATCCTGTGTCACATTTATATTTTAATGGGTATGTCCTCTGGAATGTAAATTTATATGAAATTAGTAGCACAATGTAGAATTATTTTTCTCTTTAAGGAAATTGGCCCAGACTCTTTTAATGTTTTGTCATTTCATGAGCATCTGATATACTGCTTCACTAAATTAAGTGTTACAGGTTTTCAAATTTTACTACATTTTTAGGTCATCACGTTTAGATACATTACAAAGACCTCAATCCCTATCCCTAAAAACTCTTTAAAATTATCCACAGTGGGGTATACAAAATTCAAATCCACAACTCAGATTCACCAGTTACTTTTGGAAAATCAAATTATCTTCTTTTTATAACAATATCTGTTGTGTTATTTGATGTTCAAAAGCATCAAAAATATCAAATGATGTTTCAAATCAATGTTGAGACTCCTGAAACTGCAGGGTTTCTGAGAATACCCTGCCCATGTCTTGCTCATCCTCACCAATGCTGCACAGCCTGTTTACCTCCTCACAGTCTCAGGAGTCTCAACCTGCCAGGGTAGCAGAGGTGCAGGTGGGCTATGTACCATGTCAAAAAGTAACTCAAAGTCTATTCAGTGCAAAGATTGGAGGCTGGTCATTGCCCACACTAGGAAGAAGGCTCCTGCTCTTCCTGAAGACTCTCAGTGGATATAAGATAAGACCTTATCAAACCTTATAAGATATAAGGTTTGATATCTTATATGACAGGTATAAGGGCCTGGTACTGGATAGACTGACCACAGAATCATAGAGTGGTTTGGGTTGGAGGGACCTTAAAGATCCTCTAGTTCCAACCTCCCTACCATGAGCAGGGACATGTTTCACTAGACCAGGTTTCTCAGAGCCTCATCCAGCCTTGCCATCTCTGCTCTGCTCTGCTCTGTGCTGGTGCACCCTCATCTTGAATATTGTGTGCAATTTTGGTCACCACAATACAAGACACAAAGATATGAAAGAGAATCCAAGAGCCACAAAGGTGGTGAAGGGCCTTGCTGGGAAGCCATATGAGGAGTGGCTGAAGGCACTTAGTCTGTTCAGCTGGAGAAGAGGAGGCTGAGGGGAGACCTCATTGTGGTCTTCAATACTCTCACAAGGGGAAGAGAAGGAGCAGGCACTGACCTCTTTTGTCTGGTGACAAGTGACAGGATCCAAGAGAATGGCTTGAAGCTGTGGTCAGGGGAGGCTTAGGCTGGATATTAGGGAAAGGCTTTTCACCCAGATGCTTGTTGGGCACTTGAACAGGCTCCCCAGGGCAGTGGTCATAGCACTAAGCCACCAGGGTCAAATAAGCATTTGGACAATGCTCTTAGGCACATGGTGTGATTTTTGGGGCTGTCCTGTGTGGGTCCAGGAGCTGGACTGAATGTCCTTCATGTTTTCCTTCCAACTCAGGGTAACCTATGATTCTATGAACAGAATACTACTGTTCTTTCTTGTAACAAAAAATGTACACGTTAATGAAAAACAAAGGCAATCAAACTCAGTTTAAACTAGTGTACGGAAGTACATCCACAACTATAAATTGTTTTTAACTATGATACTTTTGATGTGGCAATCCAAAACAGATCTCCAAGAGCCTTTCTGAGGATGATAGAAAACAAGCATTTAGGTGCAAATCATCCTTGTAGACAGAAAACAAGGCAATACAGCTCATAACTCTTCCAGTCCTCAAAAGTAAAACCTGTATCACATCTGAACTGTGTAATGTAACCTATTAAGAAGCCTTTCCAAAGCCAACAGTTCCAACTGGAGTTTCTTCCATTGGAATGCACAATGCACAAGAATACATTGTGAGGACAGGACATGAGTTCTACAATTTGTATTTTTAAGCAGATCTATGACTCTTTTAGGATTCCATGTTCAATTATGAGAGGAGTTGAACAACTAAAATAACGGGCAGAGTTTCAATACTTCTTAGCTTTTGTAACTGAGGCCAGATTTTCAGAACAGATATGATATCAAGCACAAAGTTCTTGAACATCCACTCAGTATGTCTCAATGGGAACTGCTAAACAATTAACAATTAAAAAAAAAGGCCCTAAGCTGGTAGTGGCAATAGGAATGTAATGCACTTAGCATTGCATAATTTTCACTTGCTTCAAAAGATCAGGCACAAAATACTCAGGAGCCAGTCCTTTCTCTTTCTTTATCAAGGCTTATGATCTTTTGATACACAATCCTTCAATTCATAATCCTTCATGTTATAAATCAGGAATGGGAAGGCAATGAATTTTTATCAAATTTCAAGATTCAGGGTGAATCACTTCCCCAAATCTGTAGTGCTCAGAAAATGGATAGTGTGCAGAAGAATATACTTCTGATCAAACCTGTTTTATATTTACTTGATATCAATATTCCATTTAGTCCACATTTATTCTACTTTAAAAACTCCGACAGATGCAGTTACATTGTAAATTATTACCTGGTTTAAAAATAGTATTTAAAAATCTTATTTAAAAACTGTTTTTCCTCCACAACTTCCCAGTGGTCTCTGGGATCTGCTATATACAGTTCTGGCAAGCACTGTCTTCACAGCTGCTATGAGTTAGTTATTTATTTATGCACCATCCCAGTTGGCACAATGGGTTTGATTTTGTTAAAGGCACAGTGAATGGGCAGAAATCAGGATTTTCATACGATTTCATTACTATCAGCTGTTAATGTTAGAGGCTGAAAGCCATTGCTCAGACATTGCTCACCCTTCAGAAGTGTGAAAGCCATAGAGGTTGTTCAGCCTTTGTCTGGCAAATGTAACTTGTCCCTCAAGTGGAAAGAATGACCTAAAATCTCAGGCTCTGGGCCAACATATGACTGACCAGAAAAACAACCTCAAAGAAGTTACTTCAGTTGGAATTTCAGATCAGAAAACATTTTCAGGACCAGGGCCTTAACTCTTTTTCTCTCATCTATCATTTCCAAGATAGCAGCTGCCAAAGTGCTGAGGGTGGATCTTACGACACGGAATACTTGGGAAGATGCTGAAGCTCAGCATTTTTCAGATCACCCAGTAGCTGCCACATTCTGTGGGGCTTTCTGTTGCCAGTGACCTCAACTGCATTTGAAGCTGTAATTTCACCCCAGTGAAGCCCTGTCACAGCGAGGTTCTGGGCTGTTTTGGGGAGGATGTGGTGTCATTCAGTGGTCAGAGATGGGGGAACTGCATGAAGCCCTTTGCTGACACTATGTCAGTGGAGAATCGCAGTATTGCCCGACAGAGCTCATTACAATACCAGCCTGGACTTTGCACTGATCAGCAGTTTGGGACTTAGGGTAGGTATTAGACAAGTTCACGCAGTGGATGATATACCTTTGCAGCCCATCCTGTTGGCAAGGACAGACGAATTTGAGGACCCTTGGCAGAAGTGCCTGGAAGATGAGGCAGGACTTCTACTGTATCTGGCATCTGTTGTGAAAATCATTATGAAGTATCCATGTCAGCATGCTGAAATCAAGCTGGCATATTGTCCAACACTGATCATCACTATAGTTACAGAGCCTGATCTATTTGGGGTCTAAAATTACAAAGAGATGTATAATTTCATCCATTTGTAGGCTGGCCAGATACTACAGTCATACAAGTATTAGAAATGTGTGTGGTAAATCAAGTAACTAAACAGAGGTAGGCAGACAGGTATGTGGATTTTGAAATGCAAAACATTATGCCTGTTTTGGTTGGATGACACATCCTTCAGCACAGAATCTGACATGCCTCTGTGTAAAGCATCATGTGCATCTATGGTACTATGCAAGTAATACACTTCAGGCAACAACCACTTCCTAACCAATAGAAACAAAGAGAAATCACACAAAAATTGTGGCATAAGTACTATTTTATTCCTTTTTTTTTAAAAAAAGATTAAAACTCAAGAGATAAAACATCTTGTATAAATTGCAGAATAATACCTCTGTATATTACTTTTTTGTTTTGTTTTTGTTTGTTAGCAGTACACATTGTACAATAGTGAACTATTTGGAGCTCTTAACAAATGCAATCAGTCTGATCACATTAAATGGGAACATTCCGGTAAAAACTGTCCTGCTTATGAAATGGAAAACTATACTTTTAATAATTTAAATATCATCTACCAATACTGCAATGTCCCACTGAATAATTCAGAAGTATTTTAGGTTCATGTTATGACATTTCAAAAGCAATATTTGCATTTTGAAATCACCCTTTCTAATCAAGTTTCAATAAATAATCTGATGAAGGTAAATTAATCCCTAATATCACGTTTTGTGCTGACCAGTATGTGCAAATAGTTTGCAGGCTAAAGTTGGGGTTAAATCTAAATAATCACTACTTCAGACAAGTCCTTTTTTGAATCAGTTGCTCATGTCATACTGCTACTGAAAACTAAACCACTTTTGAGATCAGATACTGTGGTACCTACTTTGGGCTCTTCATTTCCAACAGAAGGATTTGGCAAAAGGGGACTAGAGAGCATAGCTAAATACTGCTGCCTTCTAGGGATTTTGGATAGCAGAACAGTGTTAACGGGACCCCTGGTACTAACATGCCTACCTCACACACCAGAAGCTTCCAACACTAGGCAGTAAGAAACAGCTGGGGAGAAAAACCCTTCTCCCTGCTCCTTCCTTGATTTCCCCTATGGTGTCAGTCAGGCCAGATTTCTGGTCCACATATCACCCACTCCTAACATCAAAATTAGATCAGTTTAGCCCTCCTGCTCAAAAGTATTTATACCCAGACACATTCTACTCTTTTTCATAGAAGCACTGGTGAAAGGCTTGCCAATACCCCATTTTTTGGCTGGCACCTGTCAGACTTGCAAGGACAAACACAGAGAAGGCAGCCAGATGTTCCTCTGCTCTATCTTGTTCTCAAACCTGATGTTCTGCACCTCAGTGTCTCACTTACAAGGTAAATGCCCAGACTTCCTACTGGCAGACTGGTTGCCACCTGTTCTCAGTGGTTGCTCTCTGTGCTACTGATTCTTCCCAAAGTAATCCAGTTCCTGTTTGGCATCACTTCTCCACTGTTTCACCACACTTGTACAACTTTGCCTCCTCCTCCTAATGGCTTGCACTATCTCTTGTCTTCTATAGTTTGTCTTCTTCCTACTAACCTCAAGCCTGTTAAATTCCCTTGTTATCTTTCTCACAAAACTATTTCCGTGATCTCTCCTGTTTTTACTCCTTATTCCCTGCAAGCATTTCTTGCTTCCTCCAGGACATTTGTCTCACTCAACCTTTGGCACTGTTTCCTACCATATTATCATCTTTGCTCTTCCATGGTTTGACACTCAATCCTCACTTCTATATTGATACTTCTCTTCCTCCTTCTCCACATCACATCTTCACACTTTTCCAGAAGTCACCTACAGTATCTGGGTGCCTTCCTTGGCAGCACAGATTGTTGCAAATAATACAACCCTATTTTAATGTTGGCCTACCCTCTTCTCCTTCACACTGCCCATTAACATACATAAGAAAAAGTAGCTGGACCATCATGTTTCTCTTTCCCTGTTCAGTTCACTTCAGACTACCCCTTCACACTCCTTTATATCATATGTGAGTTATGTCCTCCTCAAATCTGGCACTTCTAAATCAAAAACCTTTTGCTGTGCTTCTCAAACAGTTATTAAAACATTTCTACTATTAAGACTGTTGCCCTGTTCCCTCTCTGGTTCTTTTTTTTTTTTTCCAGATGGATGTATGAGATGTGAGTAGATTGAATTTGCTTGTAAAGTCCTGAGGGATGTTCCTGACATGCTCTAGGTTTATTTACTGTCTTGTATACTTAGGTTTCAGTACTTCTTGGGTCTTACATGTGCTTCTAAAGGACAAAGACTAAATATAAGTGATAAGATTCAGTTCCACTGCAGTCTGAAAATACATTGCTAGTTTATCTAATGCTGATTAGAAATTAAAAGACAAGTTCAACTGTGGATAGTCCTTTTCTGTTCTTTCACTCATTCTAACTTCCTCTTCCAGGAGCAAGCTTGAGAAATGACAAAAGCAGGATGAAGAGAAGAATGCTAAGAGAGAGCTGTGGAATCCTAATCAGGAATAAATGAACAAATGTAAAAAAATAAAATAAAATAAATAAACCAAATCAACCCCAAACCAACAAACCCCAAAACAAACAGGAAGGAAAGCATCTCATACCCTTGCCAGTTTTTGGCCACATCCAAGATCAAAGGCTTATTCTTATTGCACTCATTGAACATGAATCTTGCATATTCCTGAAGCTCAAAGCAAACTCCTGGGCCCATTACAGTGAGTTGGGCTGAGGTGTTGACATGTTACCTGATTTCTGAAAATTTGTCCTCTTTGTCAAAAAGAAAACAATTACCTCAGTGAGACTGATAGAAACCTCTTTTCTAGTTAAAGTACAAAAACCTCAGAAAACTTTAAGTCCCTCTGACTGCAATGTACTTTCTGTCCAACTTCTGATTCCTTGAGACAATTGAATAAAAGACTTAAGGACTGTTTCTGATTAGTTTTTCATCAATTATAAAAACTGTATCTTTTTGTTTCCCCATTATGTGTTACATGATCCATGGGAAAGCACATCTTCTCTCCGAAGACACTTCATTTGGTACAAAAGGAAGCAACATATTTGAAAAAAATGGCCTAGGAAAATTAATGCAGTATGAGGAAAGTTTGTTTGAGAAGGTTTCCTAAAAGCTGTGAGCCAAAGCAAATGACAATACAGCTCCTCCTGGTCTACATTTTCCTGATTTTCAGCTCACCATTGTACTGGGACTAGAGCGTGAGATGCTGTTGTGATGAACACTGGCTGTCCTTGAACCTTATTGCACGTAGTAAATCCATAGCTGCATAAAATGACCTTGCTGGAGGATAATTTAAATACTCAGAGTACCAAAGAACAAAATTTAATCTATGGTGGAAATTAATGTGGAGAAAAGACAGGAAGAATTCTTCCACTACTTATTGCTGCAGCCAATATAAAATCAGTGGTTTCTACCTTGCCATTTGTGGTTTTTCTGATGCCACCTGGATTTCCAGAGGTTATTGCTTCAAAAAAGTCTCTGATCTGCACCTGCATTATTCATTTGTTCTTGTTGACTTTACAGAAGTTTATTTCACATACACTTATAGATGTGACCAAATGTGTCCCTGCATTACAATTGTAGTATTGATTGGAAGGCATTTTAAGAACCACTCAGCATGTACTCCTCTAACTTGGCAGCAGCAATCTGTACACAAAGTGCATCTCACAGCCTAACTTGAGCAACCCCACTCTTACCCACAGCTTTGCTAGTGGGGAGCAAACATCTGCAGACATATTTGAACACCTATAAAACAGTAACCATGGGCACAGACAAATCTGTCTTTCTTTTACTTCTTACAAAGGTAGCCAGCAGTGATGAGTGCTTATCTCAAATTGCCGCACTTAAATTTTACTGGTTGGTTTGTTTTTGTTGTTTTTAATGACATGCAGCTACAATCCTTCGTACAGTCTGAGTATGGAAACAGGAGAGTGATGGTGTTTGTTTCTGCAGGCCACTGAATCCACAGTCCCAGGACAATCAAATATGCAGTTTTCTATAATGTGCAAAGAATTTTCCCAAGCCATAATGAGTGAATTCATCTTGTATTTAGCTTCGTCTTCATTGCATCTCAGTTTTCTTTTTGTCTGCATTTTGCATGCAGTACCTGCAACACCATCTAGAAAGAGACATTTACTATCAGGGAAGGAATTGATTGCATGTTTAGGGCATCCTGAAGTATGTGATCAGATGCAAGACAGATATGTATGCTTCAGTGCTGCTTGAGATGGAAGCAGGTAGAATTACAGAAACTACAGGGCAAAAGGGCTAGAGTGACCTTTTGAAAACCATGTGTAATGTTACACTATCAGACAGGAATATAAATGTTTGTAGACTAATAGAAGAATTCTACCATGGCCTGTTGCTGAGACAGTTGCCAAACAGGCTGAGTAAAATCTGCCCACAAAAAAGCATGAGATCATGCAGCCATGGGTTAGCCTGAGCAACTGTATCACAATTAAATCATAATTATATGGGAGGAATTACCGCAACTAAGAATTGCCTCAGTACAGCACGAGCTTGTTGCTAATACAGATCACATTCCAGATCCACTTCAGTCTGTGGCACACAGCCAAGTGGAAGAGTATCTGCTATGAGCTCATTGTCCTGGGGGAGAGGGGCTGGGCTGCAGGAAGCAAACTATGTTGAACAACAAGTGCTGACCAGGTGACCCTTCCCATTCAGCCAGCGGTTCGCGGTGGTTTAAGATCTGCTACCATCTCCAGGGATTTCTACACAGAGGTGTTAATGAAAGCATTTCCAATCACATTCTGTCTCTAGCTTTCCTTCACTTGCCTTTTTCTTTCTGGAATTAACTCTTTGAAGCTACTCAATATTTGTATCACCCTTCACATTACTCTTACAATGGCCATGATGGTGGATTTTTTTATTAACCTCAGAATATCTAAAAGTGCTTCTGGGGCATCTAATTCTTAAGTGCTGAATACTTTCCTCTTTCCCCTCTTCTCAATGCCTTCTGAACTCAAGAAATATACACCCCTCTACACCTCAGCAGGTAGACTCCACTGAAACAAAGGAGAGATCTGTTTATTTATCCTAGTCACCTGCAAAGGAGTCTATTAAAGCTTCAGTTTTCAGGGAGTTGCAACTGAGGAAGCCTTGCCATTTGCACAATTGTCTCCTCTTTTTTTGCACCTTCAATTCATCTGTCACTGACTATATAGGTAAACATAACTAATTTTTTTCAGCTTACAGTGAAATACACTTCACTTTAGTCTTTTGTGTCTCTCTGTGTGTGTGTGTGTGTGTGTGTGTGTGATGTGTTGCAGAATACTGCACCATTGCTTACTGCAGTATTAATCATTCTTGTCCCCAGGCAGCATATCCTGAAAGATCTGTCCCACACCACATGGTTGCTGAGGCAATTGCAGTTATTTCAGTGTAAAAAGCTTGGCATCTAGGTCCAGGAGTTTACCAGAAGGCTGACTCCCACTGAATCCCCTGGCAGTCTTGAATAAACTTTCTAAGAGTTGAGCCTATGGAATCAGTGAGGTGATGCCTTGTGCTGAAACTGAAAAGTATTGGTGCAATTTGAAATTTAGACAAATTCTCACACTCTTCTTGTCAGATAGCTTATTGTGGATTTTGCTCAAACTTGGGGTATAGACAAGTTCATCCTTTATATTTTTGTGAAGGCAACTGTGCTTTCAGCCATTGTCTGAACTTAGGTGAAAAAGATCCTGTTTTATCAACTGGGAAAATTACTCCTTTTCTTTATCTATCATTTTTGCTGTTGGGTCTTTATGTGAGACACCTCTATGTGTCATCCTGCTTCTCCCACTTGTGCACAGATCTATGATAAGAGGACTAGCTATTAGCACCGTGGCCTTACATTTCTTGGCTAAGCTGTAAAAGTTGGATTCATCACTAGACACCAATAAGAAATATCCTTTAATGGCTACTGTTATCTCTGGATCCTTGGTTTTACTCATCCCCTCCATCTCATGGGACTTGAGTTAAAGGGGGATCAGCTAACCCTGGAGCCATACTAGTTCTTTGCCCACGATGGATCAGCATTACTGCTGACCTTAAATTATACTGAGTTTCAGTGGCTGCTGCCCAGCTTTCCAAGCAGCAGGAACTGCTGTAATGCTGCAGTCATGAGCATTTCTCATGGTGTGCCTTCCATCCCAAAAGCAGCTAGGAGGCAGGAGCCAGGTGAAACTACTCATTACCAGCAACGCAGAAAACTGAGTAGTCAGGGACAGAACAGGCACCTAAAATTTCATTTGCATTGGATAATATACAAAAAATTTCTGGTCTGTTAAGCCATATCATTGCCTGTGCTTTGCCACCATTACTCACAAGTGACCTCACCAACCATTTAGAAAGAGTTCTGGGTCAGGCATAACTCTGCTCTCTTATTATGTTTTATGCATCATTACTTTCTCTTGTTTTTGTAATGTTAGTGTTTTTTTACCAACATGAATCCCCATGAAAAGCAGTAAAGAGAAAGACAATACTAAACTGTGCTCGGGCAGGTCCTGCCAGAATTATAATCCATCCCAGAGAAGTGCAACACCCTCCCGCAGTACAGCACAGAAATACTTTGCTTTCATTATAGCTGACTGTGTTTGCTCAATTAAATTAAGGCACACAATAGTTCTGTCTAAATCAGAGCTTTCAGCCTTGTTTGCACAGGCAAAGGGAAACCTCAACCCTTTCAACACACCCAAGAACTAACCATTCAAGTAGAATGTCCCAAAAGCAAGCATTCTCAAAAGGAAAACCACAATTTAACACCTGTTAAAACCTTCAAGTTCTATTGCAATCTCTTCTACGTCCCACTGTTTCTGCAGAAATTTCTCCAATATGCAGTCTAGACAGTAGCCTTGACAGGCTTATCTTTTATTCATGGAAGACATGGAGAGAGCAGGAAAGAGAAATGATCTGGCTGTTGCAGATTTCATTGTACACCTATCCACTTCTTGTCGCTGTTTTGCTGACATCAATGTGTTTTGTCCTTTTGCATCTATTATCCCTCACCATATGTCCTCTGTTCATACACGTGATCCTCAGAGAGTCAAACAGCTAAGTATTCTAAACATCAGATATTCAGATTTCCAAATGGTCTGCCCCTTGCACCATCCACACCCTCACTATATGCATGTCCCCACCACAGAATGGAAGCAGGTTTTCATTCAGGTTTTAGACCTCTTTTCCACAGACCATGGGGACATGGGGCTTTGGGTCACTCTACCATTGTTCAGTCTGAGCATGTGGTATCAGTCCTGGACAGTGCCAGACTGCAGAATTCAGAATCTAAAATCTTCCACTGCCTTCTCCTTATGTTGGGGTGAGAAGGGGAGCATTTTAATGCCCAACAGGACATGTGCCACAGGAGGAAGTTGAGGCCAAACCACATCCCAAAATCTTCTGTCTTCCCCCTCCTTCCTGCACTGACCAAGGACTAACTCCTTCACAGAGCAAAGCTGAGGAGCAGCAAGAACAGGGCTCTGAGCTGAGCAGGAGGAACACACCTTGGCAAGGCACCAGCAGCCTGTAATTGCCCAGGTGCCATGTCCTCCTGTTTACCTCAAGCCACCCTTGTGCCAAGTAGAAGGAAAGAGAGGAAAAGCAGAGAGGTACATTCCTCTGTGACAGTGGGAATGCTTCCTACCTTAACGGGGTAGGGAGCCTGGAGCTATTTCAAGTCTCCATCGCTTTAACTGGATGCATCATGCACCCAGAGTCTTCTCATTGGTCTGGTTCCTAGGCTTAAAAAATCTCAACTCTGCTGGTAGCCATGACTTCTAGCAGAGAAGTGATATTTTTGAAACAGAAGGCAAGGAGATTCCAAGAGAAAAACAGGATGCCTTATTGTGCACCTCAGGGAGACACTGAGTAATGCCTGGTGGCAGTAAACCTCTGCTCACTGCTAGGAGAGACAACTGTGGACATGGCTGGAAGGTGGGGAAATGACTGGAAACACCAAAGAGAGAGGAATACAAATAATTTTTGTATTCTTCCACTCTACACCACACTAGAAATTATTTTTCCAATTGCAGGCATTAGAGAATCAGGAAATTCAACCCTTTTAACATCTTACACTTTGGCAACTCACAGCAGTTCAGTTGGCAGGCACATGCACCAAATGTGCCTTTCAGTCTTGTAACAGATGGAGTACATTATACACAGGACTGCATGCCTCACGTACAATATCTAACTCTTAAACTAGGAAAGGACATCCAACAGATCCCACTGAACGCAAAATTACTTCTGCATTGCTGAAGGGAAGAGCTTTATAAGTGAGTTAGAAATAAATATTCTCTCTGCATGGTAAATAAATATGTATGGCTGATTCCATGGCATTTATTTTCAAGGGTGCAAGCAACTTACTCTTGCATTCACATTTTACTTTGGGTATGTCCCACCTGAAATCTAAACGTAAATAATTCAATACCCTCTGATCTGTTTAAAATTATGATCTCATTCTTTCGGACAGAATGAGTACCAGATCATTTTGATAGCTGCTTGGTTTTAGTGGCATTCTGTTTTATGGTTATAAATCCCACAATAAAACACTGGACACAGAGAATAGTCAGGGACCATAGGCTTTAGATTAATTTAGAGATTAAAAATTTACTCAATTTATAGATCAAATCTAAAGATACTGTAATTTCAAGTACAATTTACAGAAAATATTCAGAAATGCTCCTAATACACTGTTGTTTTTTAAGTGCCAGAGCTAAAGGAATCACCTCTTAAAACATGGCAGCTATTGGGTGCATGTCTACTGCCAACCATGAAAGAACAGCCAGTGGGCAGAATGAGAAAAAATAACAGAAGGACAAAATATTAAAATATAAACACTGATGGGATTATTACTTATATATTAGGAAACTGAAGGAGAGATTCACACAGTTGTGAATCACAGAGTAATTTGGAAACTAACAGTGAGTGTTCGATATATATCAAATATATTGCTAAATCATACAGACTATTAGACAACTTACATTAAACACTCATGGATAGCTTCTAACTTGTGGTGTGATTTGAGGTGACATATTCACTTCCTTCTTCAATTTCACAATCTGTCAGACAGGGATAAAAATATTTGTTGATATCACTGGTCAAGCCTGAGGACACCCTGGCATTTGAACAGCAGCCATTCATGTGTATAGTGTTACAGTTTTGATCACTGAATTATAGATGGTGCTGGCAGTACTTCAGCAACTCGAACACCAATGTGAGCCATGGACAGAAAATCCCATCTTACTCACTGCAGAGCTGTA
Organism: Myrmophylax atrothorax; assembly: GCA_026770055.1. Classification (NCBI taxonomy): domain Eukaryota; kingdom Metazoa; phylum Chordata; class Aves; order Passeriformes; family Thamnophilidae; genus Myrmophylax; species Myrmophylax atrothorax. The sequence goes on from JAOXXN010000387.1 coordinate 55,965, forward strand.
CTTAGGAAACAGACTATGGATCTACTTGCTCCTCTGCAATCATCATCATCTCATCTAGAGCAGGTCCAACTGCAGAGACAAAGAAATTCATCATAAAGTGTATGCTGCAGTGCTAGCTGCTGCTCAGTGTGGCTTATCAGAGTTCATAAAAGACCTCCTCCCCTTCCCTGATAATCCTGGGAAAGAGTTCTTCAGATTTTTATACAGGTATATGCGATTAGCTGCCTATTGATACACATCCTGATATCAAATAAGTCTGGTATACAGCAAAATATAACACATATTTGTGGACATAACAATGCATTGTTTGGTCTGTCTGAACCAAATTATCTTCAGGAGAGGTGCATATCCAATTAGACAGTAAATATACATACATGAACAGGCTTGAGGCACAGAAAAATTCAACAAAGAAGTAATTGACTATTTGTTCTTATCTTGTGGAAGATAATCATATTAGGTCTACAAGAAAATCTTCAGGGCCAAATACTTTTCCTCAAAAAATTCATTTTCTGCTGCCACAGGTTAAATAGAACAAAGCACAAAGACAGTGCTCAGTAAATTCCTGTATTCCAACAACTTGACCAGATCATGGAGAAAAAGCAACAGGCAAGGGTAGAGATCAGCTCCTAATTCCTGGAATGAGCATAAGAATTTACAAAGTGAAATACTCTTGTTTTCAGTCAAGTCTTATCTATTTGATCCAAGTACAGATGGATTTTATGTGGGGAAAACAAGTGCCCATAAAGCACAAATTTCTGTAAGATACAAAAAAATGTTGTTCACAACATCAGTCCCTAGATGTATTACTTCAGTATAACTGTATAACAAATAATTTCAGGCATAAAATTTCAATCCTTCTTGAGAACTCAGCTACACCTATAAAACAAGTTAAATCAGAGTGGGAAAAAAAGAGTAAGAAGCATAGCAGACTGACTGTGACCAGTCCAAGCCTTCTCTCACAGAGACACACGTGAATTTATTTGGTTCTGCTGTGCTGTTGAATTTTGTGTCAAAGAAAGTATTGTACCCCACAGCCCCAGACCACTCTCCAGGACAGGGCTCTTGACTGTAGAGTGGCATTGGTAAAATGCTGAGGACTGGGGCCTCATGGGGCTTTCATAATGTTAATAATGATGATATGGACAAAGGCACTGATGACAAGGCACTCTGCAGACAGAGACAGAGCTGTGCATCCAGAAATAATGCTGCACCAGATAAATCATCAAGCCTGGCTTGCCTGAGCTCTTTGCTTCTGCTGGAAGTCTGCATACATTTTGTTTATCTGACCTTCGTTCACTATTTATGTGCAGGACATCAGTCAGTTTAAGCAGTGACACCCTGTCAGTCCCTGCGGTGAGCTGAGCATATTGATTTCCCTATGCATTAGATCTAACTCCAGAAATAAAAGGAAGAATCAGTGCAATACATCTATATAAAGGTGCAGAACTTGCTATGCCTAAAACCATGACTAGGCAACATGTAAAGCAGGTCCACTCAAGAAGCCACAGGACACTGTGTTGTGCATGTGCCCTGTTGAATACCCTGACTTGTGGATGTTGTCAAAGTTAGGTGATATATATCAGTCACAGTATAAAAAGTGATGACTCTCCACTATCACTTATAAAGCAGGAGTGGCAAGAAAAACAGTGTGTCCTCCTTCAGCACTGGCGGTTCACAGCCAGACCTTTGATTTGACCTGATGTGAATTTGGGGTGCTAAAAGCTGGGCACAGGCCAGTCTCTTAAAAAGCTTCTCATGAAAACTGCTGCATCCAGACCAATTCCAATAGTTAACCTAAGAGCTCAAATGGCCATATTCCTATTGTTTGACCTATCATAGAACACTGCAGGGTATGGTTCACACGTAAACATGTAGGTATCCCCTTAAAATATCTCAAAGAAATGTGCTCATAATAAAGCACACTTTTCCAATAGATAAGCTCCTGCATTTTGTTTCAAGTACACTGAACATAAACCTACAGTGTGGATTTGCTGTGGGATTATTACTGGGATGTATACTGAAACCTGACTGCTGAAACAGCAAGCACCTTTAAAGAACCCCAAGAACAAAACCAAATCAAACCAACTCAAAGAAAAAAATCCAACATCAATAAAATTACAGTGGTTTTAGCTACTCAGTTTTGGTTACTCACAGTTACCAAAGTTGTGCAAAAATAGTAATTAAATATCTTTACTTACAGGCATGAACACAGTGCAAATATTTTTGTTCATGTATTTTAAGATTAAAAAGACAATAAAAATGTCAGCAATTGGGTTTGTATTAATCTTGAAAGTCTCTGCTTAAACGGAGACCAAGCAACTACAAGTTTGAACTAGATCATATCAGATGCCATCTGCTTGGTTTACAGTCTGTATCTCGCTCTTTTCACTCTCTCTTCCTTTTTATTTAAACATTTTGATTCAGGTTCCTAAAACGCAGCATTCTCAAAGAACATTTCTCATGATATAGAAGTTTTCCATATGGATGAAGGTAATGAAAATTTCCTTTATTTCCAGTTTTGGAGCAATTCACAGAAATGTGCATGATGACTGTGTGGGTTACCAAACACAAATCATTTGAGATCTCCAGGTTCTAGACAGGTTATGTCTTGGCAGGCTCCTGTTTTGTCTTTCCAGATATTTAATAGAATTTGTATTTGTATTTTTGACAGCTAAATGCAGTGCTTCTGGTAGCTGTTATTCCATTGCAACCCTGTTTCATCCTCCTCTATATGCTCAGCCACCCTCCACGTGATGTGGGTAAGGATTTTAAGACCAAAGGCAGCTGCTTCAACAGGTGATCACTGCTGTTCACAAATTGAAATACTAGTTGAACCTGGACCACATTTTACATTGCTGCTGTAGTGGGCTGGAAACATGTCCTAGTTCAGCAGATGGGACCACTTATCACTGTATGTGGGTGATCAAAGCCATGTATTCTACCCCCTCTATTCATTCCTGAGAACAATGGACCATTTGCAGCAGCTGCCCAGGGAGTCGTTAGCACCTTCACACCCAGCCTGAGGGGGTGTGGCTGCCAATGGGCCATCAACGCTCCAA
>JAOXXN010000387.1:59193-80596 GCA_026770055.1 Myrmophylax atrothorax
GGGGCATACTGGTTTCTTTGTGGGTTAAAACTAATTTCTCCTTGTGTTATTGTATTTATTGTAATATTGTTATTAAATTTGTAACTCTGACTCATAATTTCTTTTGTGTAGAGCTCCTTTCTCCTGCCAGTTTACCTCTAAACCAGCACAAAACAGCAGTGACCCAAGTGACTTCATTGGTGATCATCCAGATGTTGGCCATAAAGAGAGGGCTGGGACAGAGTGGCTGAATCTGTGCCATCAACACTGGGACTGAGACCTGTTGCTTCAGCCTCTCTGTGAAAAAATATGATTGTCAAAGAAAGTAACTATTCAATTGAACTCAACTCCCATTTAATGATAAAACCTTCTCACACATTAAAAATTATTTTTATTCTTTATCTTGTTTACAAGACCTTTGATAGTTTCTCAGTTGGTTAAGATAATCATATTGCTTCAGTGTCCAAGGCAGCTCCCATCTAAGTCTCGTCCTGGTTTTAGGACACAGACTTTGAAGTCAAACCTCTCTGTTGTTATCCACACCTTGCTCACCTTACTGTACTGCAGTGAGACCTTAATGATGTTTACTCTTCCAAATTCAAAAACGTGACAATGGATTTGACTTTCAATGGTAGCATTTCCTGAGAGTATGTGGTTATTTGACTCTCTTTGACCTTAAAAAATTGTCTGTTGGATTCTACATGACATTTAACAGCATAATCTCTGACCTGAATAGTGTGAGAGCTGCCTGTTTGGAAAAATTACGCTTTCCTTGTGGGATAGCGTTACTGCATCTGCCAAGGGTGCTACTCTATGGAGCCCTGAAAAATAAAAGAAAGATAATCATGGCAGCTGGTTTATTCTATTCAGGACAACTTCATCTTTAAAAAAAAAAAAAAACACAACACAAAAAACCAAAAAACAAAACAACAACCTGTCTGGGATATTTTAGACCACTGAAATGGGTATTATTAGACACTGGATTAAATGTTGTTGAATCTGTTTCAGCAATTTCCACTCACTGAAAGGGCAAAGGAGTCCTGTTACTATAGGTAAAAGGGATTTGAAACTTGAATGGATGTTGGCCACTTAGTTAGAAAAGGAGTGAGACACTGATAGGAAAGACACAAAAAACCTAGCTTTTCTTATGGAAAAGAAATAGGTACAAACCCAGGCTAGGTCCTAAACTAAAAGACATTAAGGAGGATACTAGAATACTATCTGATTATTCCTCTGCTCAAAAAAAAATCCAGGTTTCTGTGTTATTGCAAATAAACAAACCAGAACAAAACACCTCAGCTCACTGCTTGATTTCTTTTCCTCACTGGAATATCCTAAAAAGCCCCCAATGTTTTCTAGGCACTTGCACCAAAAGGAAGGTAATTATCTGTGCTACATCTTTTGGGAAGAAAGAGAATTTGTGTGGGCAGATCTATTCCCTGCTGTTCTACATTTGTTCATGTTTCTGTTGGATGTATTCTGGTTAATTAAGCTTTACATAATTTGGTATTTAAATAGTAGCTAAATTATTTAATTCTCAAGTTGTTATAGGGTCTAGTTCTGGAAACAGGTGAAAAAAAGAAACAGCATAATTGTCCATGAAACAGTTTCAGCCAGCTTGTTACTTTTTTCCCATTCTCTTCCTCTCTTTCCCTACCTCCGAGGAGATGGGTGGTATTCCATAACTTGACCCCAAGAATACGTTTGCTCCAATTATCTGGCCTTTCCCTCTCTCTTACAATGACCAACACCAAATCATTACTTGGGGACAGCTGGAAGCTTTTTCCAAAGGAAAGGCAGAGGGAATATGAGCAAGAAAGCATGATTTACAATCCACTCAGAAGACCACAAACTTTCTCCCTTCAACATATCTCCCCATGATGCTGTTTTACACATAAACTCAGGCTCCAAATTTAAAGAAAAAATAAATCAAGCATAGTTAAAAGAACTTTAAAGAAAAAGCTTGAAAGTTATCTTAGCTTTCTAAACTTTCTATTACTAACTCTCATATGACCTGTGTCAAACTAAACATCTTCATTTTAAAAAAAATGTATTTGTTGTTAACAAAATGATGCTTAGATTTCTCTCTATCCATCATCCTTACCTCTACACATAGTGGGTTGGTGACTTGTTTAGTGTCAGCAAAAGAGCCTCTTCCATTCTTACAGGGAGAGAGAGCCAAGGAAATAATCACTATATATAGTGCATGTAACACAAATTTCTTATACTTTCCCGTTTTTATTTTTCATTATATATTCAGTAACTTATTCTTCTGGGTAATTTCATAGTTTGTGTATTTGAGCATGGAAATGAAACTAGAATTACATCACAGGTGCTGTTGACAGATAAAGATAGAGAATAAAGACTATTTTTAGAGCTACCTAGCTCATAAGAAGTTTAGTTGTTTATCACTAATGTTCCTTGGCTCAGATGTTGTGATAATTGCAATGGATGGTCTGAAGTACAAGAAACAGATGCCATAAATGACAAGATATTAAATGTTTTGCTGGTGTACCTAAAGTTTTACTTCAATGCATACTATCGACTAAAAAGAAAAAGAAAAAAAGAGGAAAAAACCACAAATCTCAAAATTTCAGTTTTTCTTCAAAGACCTCTTATTGATGGAATTAAGTTTTATCAAAAATACCATTTAAATCACTTGATCTTTAGCACTAATAAATGCAAGAAAAATACTTTGAAAACACAAACCCCTTAGAAAACACATAGCACTTCGGGAAATTTCACTGGAAATTTTTAGATACGTCTGTCTCCTCATCTTGTTCACATTTAGTCTTTATTCAAGTTGAATCACTTAATTTGTCCTTGGATGTTGTCTGGTCCAACCTCCCATCAAAGCAGGGCTGGCCTCCAAGTAACCTCCAAGTTAGATTAGGTTGCTCAGTGTCTGGCCTAGGACATGAAACCTCAAGGAGTAAACATTACAGATCTTCCTGAGGTACCCGTGCCAGTGTTTAACCACTCCCACAGTTAATAGTTTTTTGCCTTATATCTGGTTAGCATCTCTTTTGCTGCAAGCTGGGACTGTTGTCTTTCATCCTTCAAGCACACACCCCTGAGAGCAGCATGGTCATCTTCTGAACAGCCCTCATTTTGCAGCTGAAGACTGACACAAAATCCCGCCTTGGTCTTCTGAAAATTAAGTCAGACAAAACTTTTGCTCTCAGTCATGGAACATGCTATGTGCTTGATGCATCTTCTGCTGACCTCTCTTGAGCTTTGGCAATATTTTTCCTGGACTGGTGTCCCAAAATGGGATACAGTAGTCCAGATGTTGCCTCATAAGTGCATAAAGTGAAGTTAGTAATTACTGGTAGATGAATTCTGGCTAATGAAGCCCATCTTTCACACACAGTGCCCATCTTACTCACAGTGCCACTAATACTTAATATTTGTCTCTACAGGAACTCTGGCTCCAAACAGGCTAAACCCGTCTTCTCTTGTACAGCCCAATTGAAATAAAATCTGTGCTATCACTTCTTTAAAAAATTATTAAATAGATGTTAAATGTAATATCTCTTCAGAGATTGTCTGATGAGCAAAATAAATGTAATGTCCAAATCTAAGATCACAAACCCTTAAACCATGAAACACGCAAGTCCTGTTATTTCAAAAGCTCTTCTAACCCCAAGCCTCCAACCCTTCACAGTATGCATAAAGTAATGGTTAGTTCCAAAATAGCCTGGGATTAAAAAGTAAATCAGGCACTAGACTTTACACTGGTTTTATGCTGATATTGTTGCTACTGTTATTCTGAAATGCTGTTTCACTCTGAACATTCACTAGTAATTGGAGATTGATTTTGGTAGCCATTTGAAAGGTGTAGTACACCATGGAACATCTCTTGTGGTCTGCTCAGGTGATTGTACATATGGGCCACTATGGTAGTTTCTTTTTATTGGGAAAGGAGCTAGTGCCATGGTGAGCACTACTATTCACACAAACTTGTATTTATTTCGAGATATTTCATTAAGTTATTCATTTTTTGCACAAGTAACTTCTACAAGTAACTGAGAAAGAGTGGACAACTAATTCTCCATTTCTTTTTCACATGTGCACTGGATTCTTCTCACTAAACAGAGTTTGTATGTAGTCCATTTAACCATTTTGTTACTAGTCTTCTAAACAAGTACTGTCTTTGGACAAGGTAATTTCATTTAACTTGCTTTACACTATCTTTTCTTAAGCATAAACCTTTTGTCTCCCAACCAAGGTCTCTCAAACATCAGATTCTGAAAAAGGAAGATGATTGACTTAGTTTGCTGTGACAGTTTTCAGGATTTAAAAGGCTGTCTGAAAGAGATTTTATTCATGCAATGTTTTTTCAAAGTCTATCTAGGCACAAACAGCAATTTTGACAAAATTCACAATAATATAGGGATTGAACTAATAGTTTCACAGACCATCTGACAAAAGACTAGAGAGAATCAATAAGCCATTACTTTTGTGATTCTGAAGCCAACCCAGATCTTGCTGTTGTAAGAAAGCACAACCACAAAATGAAGGCTAGGTAAGATTTTTACATTAAAAGGCAAAGTTCTATTCATATTTATATCAACTGAAACTACAGGATTATTTGTCTCAATCTTGGAGTAGCAAAACAGTGACCAAAGAACTGTTTATTTGTGCAGATAAAGTCTGTGTCACTGGAAGGCACATCAAGAGAAAAGACAGGCTCCACCATTAATTTTTGTTTGTCAATCAGTATCTCCATTTCCACCTCTTGAAGTTTAACTCTTAAAGTTCTGGTTATTCCAATGCAACCACAGGTCTAGAAATGCTGGCCAGCCCCATAGTGTCAAAAAGCATTAAAGACATTGAGAAAAATTTTAAAAATATCCAAAGGCTTTTGCTGGTATACATTAGTAAATTTGCACATAAGTTGCAGCTCTGTTTGGAAAACCTGTTGGCTCAGTCAAACTCATGTAATAGTTTACATTACTGGCAGAATCTTTCTGTTGGACCTCAGTCCTTTTTCCAAAACGCCTTAAACAGGAATGAAAACTACTGCAAACAACCCATCTCCCAGGAGTTTGAAACTGCTGACAAGGCAGTCAGGCTACTGGTGGCCAGAGCCTCCCGGCCACTGTGCCAGCCACGCTTCTTCAGAGTAGAATTAATTTACACTCTGCTTCACACCAGTGGCCGGGTACACTCAGTGTCAGCACCCAGGGAACAAAATTGCAAAAATTCATGTAAATTAGTACAGATATGGAGGGGGGAGAGCAGTTTGACTAAAGGGGTAAATGAGCACAAAGTTGCATAAAAAGTCAGTACATAGAAGCATCTGCAGAGCCCTGTGGAGCAGAAACAGGCATTTTCCACTCTTAAATGTGACTTATCCATGAGAACAGTTCAGTCAGAAGAAGTTCACTTGGAGTAACTCTTCAGCCTAGATAAAACCTGTGAATTCACAGACAAGTTTAGTGTTCATGGCTGTCAGTCCAGTATATTTAACACTTATTAACGATCAGGAAAAAAATCCTAACATTTTAAAATATAGTACTGAACAAAACAGACTACCAAGTGAAACAGTCTGAATTGTTTGCATTTGATCAATTTAAAAAAAAAAAACAAAAACAAACCAAACACAACAACAAACTTGTCTGTATTTCAGTTTCAGCCCTTATAAAAGAAGCCATTGCACACCTACTTGGTCATATAGCAGAACAATTTTTACATTTTTTACCTAAAAAAATTATCAACAAATTATATTGCAGAAATTGCTTATAATTCTTAAAAAGCCTAAGGAAAAAAACCAAATCCTAATTTAATAAGCCTTACCAAATGTACAATATTCTCCTCATGACATAAATGTATTTCATTGAATAGATCCTCTTAGAAACACTGTGGTCATACATTGTTAAATAAAATGCTTCTTATTTAATCAATCAGATTGGGAAAAAGTTCTGCCAGAAAGTCTATTACAGTATGCCCAAGTAACAAACTCAATCTATTTTGTCTTCTTATAATCAACAAATATTGCAATGAACAGGTGCACAAACAGCACTGTCTTCCACAAGATGGCCTGTTAAGTGAATATCCAAAAATTAGGAGTATTCAGATCAAAAACATGAACTTAAGAAAAAGTGACTATTTTTAAGGGAAGAGAAACATACCTGACACACAGGGAAAAGCAACACTCCCTATCATGTGACTACTCTTTTCAACCAAAACAAATAAACCTTTTAAATGTCACATATTAAATACATGCAAAGTAGTACCCTGAAATTACATTAATAGAAATTGCTTAGCAACTTATTTCAAATAACAGAAAAATACAAGGAAACCACAAATAAGTCATACTTAATTAACAGAGAGAGAACATGTTCATTGAATAAAGGATTTGAATAAAATTATTGTCTTGCATCTCAGCTCAAGTTTCCATGACAACTTTTCTTTACTCATGAATAGCAGGTTTGAAGTAGTACCAAAGTATGATTCAGATGTACTCTACATTTTATTTGAGTTTATCAGGCAAGCTTCTTAGTAAAGAGTGCAGAAAATACATACTTATTACATTCATTTTGCAAAAGACATCCATGTGTATTACAAAAGACCCTACAACTGTGATGCAACAGTAATTTCAATTTAAATCAACTCCTAGCAATAGTGGCAAATACTTAAAGCCTATGCTTACAAAATATTTAATTACTGTAAATGAGACTAGTTAAATTCATTTCAAATATGAACAAGTTTTGCTTGGAACTGAAGTATCCCCATGTTCAGTAAGTTTAATCGTGAAAACCGCACAGGAACTAAACAGTCAATTTCCAAGTATTGGCATATGAATGACCAGCAGTAGAAAGTGCAATGTCCTTATGTAAGCTGAGTGTTAAATGGAAATTAAAAAGTTCATGGTGAAGTACCTTTGTTATCCTTCCACTGACTTTGGTGTCATCACATAAAAACTGGTTTAAATAAAAGTATGATTTGGGAGTCTTTCATATCTCTGTGCTCCAAAATACCCAAACTTTTGAAGACAACACAATTTAAAAAAATGAAGTTGATGCAGTACAAGGGAAGGAGCCTTACCACATAAATAAATGAGCTGGACTTGTTTTTCAGGATAAATGCCTCTTATACAAGCTCCATTCTCTGAGTTCATTGATTTGAGAACCCCCTTAGAATTAACAGGGCAAATTTAGAAGAGAGAATTTGCAATTATCACAAAAGAAGTATTCAGCTTTTCCCAAAGGATTCATCTCTTTTTCTATTTCCTCAAGTAGTTTTGAAGACAGGTGCAGAGACACATGACCTTGCTCAGCACAGCTTACTAACTCAGGCTCAGAGTCATGGTAATGAAGCCATGTGATCTGCAGGCCAAATGTTAAGTGTAGTTAGAAGAAATGTATTTGCTTTTTGTGTCTGTCCACAGAAATGTACTCACAGCCAATATTTCAGCTTCAGGTATTTCTTCTGGTTGTCTGCATTTTTAGAAGCTCCACATGAGGGGCACTAGGAGTGAGCCTTAGAGCTGGGCACATTGAAGCATCACTACATTAATGCCCAGGAACAGGGCTGCTCATCTGAGTTTACTGAGTTTATGTTTAAAAAGACTGGTTGTGGACATGGTTTCAATCTGAGGATTCATGCGCTATTTCTAAATGTGAAAACCAGTCTCCACAGGTTAAGAATAAAAGGCACATCTACCAAAGCGCATTTTAGAGGACCTGCAAGGTGAAAAACACTGGCAGCCCTATCCAGGAAGGTACTCTGTTCACTGCCAAAGTGCATCACTCCACATCTCCCACCGAGTCACCACACATACAGCTCAAGTGCAAATATTTCTGGCCTCTCTTTGTCAGTAACATTTTCCTCTGTGATGGAGATCTTCTGCAAAACCCTCTCATTCAGCTTTCCGTATCTGTGTAAGGAATCTCTTTTCTGTCACCTTGTGCCAATTAATATTTATTCACAAGAGATTGTCACCAAGCACTACTTCAACCTGTTGCAGAGAAATGCTGATTTCAGGTGTTTCAGGGTGTTTGCCTGTAGAATTTGTTTGACTATTGCCTTTCACTTACTTTTGAAAGAACAGTTCTAAGCTTTCTTAACCAGCTTCTGTTGTTACCTTTTGTCCTTCTCATGGAGAGGTTAAGAACTAGAACACAATTCTGAAGACAAAAAACATAGTTTTGTCACATCACCTTTGTACCAGAAAAGGACTTTCCCTAATAGTCTTTCTCAAGTGGTATTTAGAATGGCTGAATCACTAACATGAGTCAAAGTCACAAGAGTTAGATGAAATCCCAATTCAGAACTGTGTTGACTGATCTCAACACCAGAAAACAATGCAGAAAACATGGAGTACAGCTGAGTTCTGAATAGCCAACCCCAGTATTTTAAAGGCAGGACCAGTTGTCTGTTGTTCTTCTATCACATATAGAGTGGAACTATATTTTAAGTAATTTCTGGGGAGGGGAAATGTATTAGGAATACTACTAAATATTGCTAGAAGAACACTAAATTAGGTGTTATATAATTCCTCATCATGTCATCTCACTTCTATACACTACACACACCGTATGTATAAAAATAGGAGTTGCAAACACTAAAATATGACAATGCTTTATAGCACCTGCAGTTTTTTCTCTTACAGCATTTCTTATTGCATACCATGTATTCAAATTACTGAGCTACAGAGAAATTATAAAGCCACCGATAAATTATATAAACTAGTTTGATTTTTTTTAAACATGGATTTGATATTTTAAGTCTTTTAAAATGGTACAGTTTTCTAATGTACAGTTTTAAGGCAATTTTTTGCTTAAAGTCCAAAGTAAAAATAAATAAATTACATTAATAATGGGTCATGAATAAAGTTTATTCTCAAGAAAAACCCCCACATAACTATATTTTACTAAAATGGAGAAAACGGGGGCGGGGGAGGTTTCGGGTGCTGTCATGCTCTCTCTTTCACCTAATCATATGTTGTGTTTACAGGTTTCAAAATTTGGAATAAATCTCATAGGTGATAAATAGCAACTGCACATTATCGTGATCAAGCCACCAGATAAATTGTACGGGCTTAACCCACTTATCAGATAAATAATCCTGCATGCATGTAAATTTTATAATGTAGGCCAGATGGAACGCAGAATGGATGAGTCTCTATTTAGGTTTTACCTGAAAAACACCTCAGTGTTGCAGCATCATACAAAGCATGACATGTTGAAACAAAGAATTACATTCTCTTTTACACAATGTAATGGTCCATTTGTATTTTATGGAACGTTTTTGTAAAAAAAAAAAAAAGCTAAGCATTTTCTTACCAATATTAAATATCAAGAGAATATTTGTAATGTTCTTTACCTGTATGGACCACCTTTTACCATAGAGCTAAACCTACATCCTACAAGTGACTATTTCTATCAGGACTGTAATGAGATAAACACATGGTGACTATTCTTTAAACAAAGGCTTGATTTTGGTGTATTATCTGTACAGCAAAGCACACAAACAACTAAACTTCAGCAAAAAATCTCAGATGTTCCACTAGCTCAATTTTGTGAAAAGAATTCCATTAACCATAGTGAACTGTATAGCAAGTTATAGTCAGAAAGCCTTGGCACCATTACTGCTTGGAAATCCTGCCTAAATAGAGGCTGTCTTCAGCATGAAAGTGACAAGGTCTGGCTCTGCACATATTTGATTTTATTTTTTTCCAGGCTAGATAAAAGAAATCTTATAATAAAACAAAACAAAATAAAAACACTTCCCAAGCTATTTTTAAAATATATTCAATACTGTTGGTGTTTGCATAGAGATTAAAAAGAAGGAAAAAAAAGATAAGGAAAAAAAAGAATCACAATTCCTAAAGATTCCATCACTTAGGGGCAAAAATCCATTACCCCTACACTCTGTGAGCCTGCCCAAAATTGTATCAAGCCCTCCATATGATCTTCAGCATCTCCACCATTTATTAGTGTACATGACCAAGAAGGTACTTGTCCAGTAAAATGAAGTTCATGGAGTTGTGTCCTTTTCTTCTTAGGATATAGGTCCTTCACTTAGGCCAAAACACACTGTGATGGAATGACTTTGCATATAAAGGCACATGCAAGGACACAACTTTTTCATGCAAAAACACAGTTTGGTTTGTGATGTAGCATAGCAAACTTCATTTCAGAGCAAGCATAAAGGTATGCCCAAATTTTTTCAATGTACTTGAACCTGCACCCATCCTCCATCTTATTGGTGATATATATGAGCTTCTGTTTAGTATTACAAATCAAGATGATTTTCCATTTTAGTCTATGTTGCTGCCAAGAATGAGTCACCTTGACCACATGGCTTTTTAAGTCGCTAGTCCTTGCTTTTTGAGCTGAATAAATTAAGCTTCCTGCAATCCTCACCTGCCATGGCCTCTACATAACATAAACACTGTTTATCTTTCTAAGATCAGATAAAGATAATAGATAAATGTTTAGTTTATGAGCTGACTTACATTTGTGCGGATCTGCAGCTTTGAATCTGAGTTCAGTAGCATTATTCCAGGGGAAAAGTGACACAAGTTTAGACAGATTCCTTGACTAGAAATAGTGCTTTCTCTGAGCTTTTTTTAACCTAGGCCTAGAATACAGATATCCCTCTAAAATCCCCAAAGTTATGGCTTCCATGTTAGCTCAGATAGTGCACAACACAATAACAACAAAAGAGAGAGGAAAAGGATGTCCAAGAACTAATAAAATCTTGACGTGCTGATCTAATCTGCTTCAAAGTGGATTTTTCTGGAGATGATCAGAAAACAGCTTGGTTTTCTGCATTACACAACTGCTCCAGTAACTGAGTGGCTTAAATTGCTTCTTAGATGCTACTCTACTCTACACTTTAAAATTCATATATGAGTATTTAATTTTTCCTTCAGTAACAGACTTGTCTTTTATCTGAATGCTTTTTGCTCCCAAGAAAATTGGAACCTTTTTATACTTTCAATTGTTAAACAACTACGTAATAGCAATGTGAAGAACGCAGAAATATGTGTACATGTTTTCAGATTACCTTTAACATTCACATTTAATTGTGTCTCTCTTCTCTTAGTTTTCAAATCTCTTGCTTTCTTAGACATAGATCTTGCACTTATGTGCATTTAACCTTAAGCATAAAATTAATGGTACTGTTACCCTGCAGGAATGCAGGTAACCTGATAAAACTGGTTTTACTAGCTCTTCTAGTTTTCAGAAAAAAATGGTTGAAAGTGAAATTTTAAGGATTTTATTCACATCTAGGACAGCAGGGCTGCATTTTTTTCTGAGTCTACTCATAGTCTTCTGAGCACTACTGAAAGTGAAGAGATAATGGACAGAGATATATGAAAAACCAGTCTAGATTTAACAAGCAATAGCAATTTGCAGCTTGAGAGTTACTTGGTTTATCCATAAAGAATGAAAAAGGAGATGAGATCCCAAAAAAAGGAGAGTGTCTCCGTGAGCAAGTTAGGATTTGGAGAAGCACCCAGAATGAGCATTAGGTTGTGCCAGAGACATGTCTGTCTAGGCTTCAGCATCAAACTTAGTCAACGCTTACACATGCACACCCTGATTCCTCCCTTTCAAAAGCAAGTGAATTATCTGATACATTCAGGGCTGTGTGCAGTGGGCAATGACATCTCTACCCTGCTGTCCGAGTTTTCCTGCAAGTGATCCAAGCAGGCTTTCTACAGGTGACTGCAACTGCAGCAAGGTGGGATTCTGTACAATGTGTTCCCACAAATAAACACTTGTGCAGCTTCTGCAGTGCTGCTAAAGCTACATTAATTTTAATGCCTGAATGACCCAATTTGACAAATACCTTGCAGATGTCTGCTTAAGTCATAGTCATACCTTCCTCTCTACACATGCATGAAAGTAGAAAGTAGAAAGTCGAGACTTAGACTCAACCTTCTATCCCACTACAACACCACAGGATGTTCTAGTTTGTTCTGATTGAATATTATTAAAGTTCTCTTTTAATATTCTCTGATGTTCCCCACATAGATCTGGCCAGACCAATACATCAGCAGTTCTGGAGAAAGACCCTACTTTACATTTCCCATTGGATCAATTCCTGTTTTGAAAATACTGATTTTCTCATCATCTAAAAGTGCAAGCATTACAGGGTGTTCTGTGGGTAGTAAAACTAACAAGCCTGCTTGCTATGATGTTGTGTCCTTTGTTCTCAACGCTCAGACAACACCCTCCCAAAGGCAAGAAACAGAACTTGCAGCTGCTAATATCCAACTGCACGTGTGAGTGCTGGCTGGTTAATGGGGTGCAGAATGGAACATCTAACACCTCAATTGTCTGTCATTTTGGGGTTTTTTTCAGTGAGAGCTTTTGCTTCTACAAAGTCACTAGTTTTCATCAGATCTATTGGAGTCCATACCTCATTCTAAGATTCAAGGAAAAAGTTCTAAAAAAAATAATTTTAAATGTAAATTCTCTAATACTAACCAAGCATAAAGAAAACATGCTACTATACACACCGTAATATCCAGTCTCTGTGTTACCTATGTGTGTGTTCCAGCTGCTTGATTGCTCCAGCACCACTTACCTATTGTCTGCTTCTGGATTGTAAACACTTCATGGGATATGGGACTACTAAGTATTATTTGCCATGTATTAGTGCACCACATAGAGCTTTCAAGCCTTGCTGATCCTTAGAAGCACTACCAGCTTTAAATATTGCACAAAAATGAAAAAGCAGCACTGATGAAGTAAATCTATCATTCTTTTAAGCTCCTCAGCTTCAGTTCAGTCACGGCACATTACCCATCTTTAGATTTTCACAGCAATTTCTTCTTCACATAAACACAAAAACCTAAAGACTTTTTGTTAACTCCAAACATTTTACCTCCTGTTCATTAGAGAGAAAAATGCAACAACTTTATTGCACACTACCTTTGATAGCTTATTTTTTTAAAGTAATTAAGTAGTAATGTTCCATCTCCTGTATAGCCATATGCCAAGGAAGTTCCCTATGAAGAACTGCAGTGACAGATTTCTGAGAATCAGACCATCACTCATTTGAGAGGTACACAGATCTATTCTCCTGGCCCATCTGTTGGAGTGGCAAGGTGCCTGCTTACAGACCTACATGCCCATTTCAATAAAGCAAAAATAACAATTATAAGAAACAAAAAAAGGGCTTCCAGCTGACGCAATACTTCCAGCACTAGTAGTACCACAAGGAATCCCTCCTCAGTCACAGCGATACCATATGCTTCTTTCACACAACACCTAGTGACTCGAGTGCCAAACTTTGGTGGCAGGAAAAGTGAAGACTATGAGTTCACAACTGCCAGGACGACAGACTGTATATAGCAGTGGAAACCTGAGAAGTACACTAAGGCAACATGTGCTGTCCAAACATGTCACAAAAAAAGCTCAGTTGGTATCTGTGGCTGATAAAAGCATTCACCCTTGAAGTGTATCAATTGTAACTAAGATGTTCCAATTCATCTTCTCCAACTCCATATTAAAACAATAAACTTTTTCTTTTTTAAACTTGTATTTCTCAGGAAGGTCTTTTGGTCATTCTGTGTTTATTATTCTCCTGGAACTGTCATATCAGTATGTCCACAGTAGAATAAAGTAATTTTTCACAAGCCCAAATTTAGCATGGGATTTGAAAGGCAAGTTCAGTTAATTCCTGTTTGCATATGATCGTGAGAACAAACATTCTGCAGGAACAGGGAAGCCCATTGTTCTTGAAGGACTTACAAAAGTTGGCATTTGGTAACCAACTCCATGAAAAATGTACAAAAAGAAGACTCAGTGTATTCCTTTCAGATGAGTGGACTCCAAGGTTAACGGAGGAAAAGTTGGTTAATGGTTGTTTATCCTAACCTCATGAATCTAGTGAGCAGGTCTGCTGACAAACAAAAGCCTTTCCGGCAATCGCTTCCTGACACAGAGCAGAGTTTTTACGTTTTAAGAAAATGAGTTTTTGGACAAAAAAATATCTGCTTGCCAGTCTAGAAGCAAACTTCCAGAGTACCTGCATGTATTCTGGATTTTAACTAGTTGATAGAATTAATACAACAACACTAGGGAATTACATGTCTGATTTGGAAATCTGCATTTATTCCACACATTTAAATGACAAAGTCAAACCTGACCAGGTAGTAGCAGAGTTTTCCATGGGAAAGTCTGAGTGAAAGAGCAAGTACACATTGGTAAGTAAAGCCAGCACTACACAGTGATAAATAGGCCAACGAGCACAGTGAAACAGTGACATCTATGTTTGAAAACTATTTTCATATGGATATCAGGATGCTTTGAAAGGCTTCCAAATTCATGCCCATATTGAGTCACATGCACAGGTCTTAGTGTGTCGCAGAGCAGAACCAGGACTTGGCTGACTTGGTTTCAGATCCACAGAGGAATACAGGCTTGAGAGGACTGACTGCACTGCAGTGATGCAACATTGTCTTTGGCTGTGAATTCTGTTTCTCTCTGCCCTGCATAGGGAAAGTTAAATAATTCAGAGTGAGCACCTGAAAAAAGAAATTAAGAAAAAAACCCAACTAACACCAATATTTTGAGCAAGTGTTACTTCTAAGGGTCAATAGGAAGACTACAAGTGTTACTCTCCCTTTCCAGAGTTTTGACATTGTATTTACCCCAGCAAGGAGGCACATCTGCAAGGAGGCAGAGTATTTGAGGTATCTAGTTCCTCAGCTGTCTCAGCCTCATGCAATCAATGTGCACAGCTGCAATTGCAGCTGGGTATGTCCTCACCAGTCCCTGAACACAAACATCTATATAATGGACACCTGTGACCAGCAGCTGCTCTAGACTAAGTTAAACTTCTCAAGGAAAAGTGAAAACTTGTATCCCATTTTCATGGGGAATTAAGTTATGGAGGTTTTAATATGCATGGACCAAGAATTGAAAACTTACTTGTGTTGCAGTACAAATGAATACCACAGTGTATAATTTATCATTTATAATTCATAGCTTATAATTGCTCTTAGTGAGTGGGACAACTATTGTAGATTAATATGGACATTTTTCTTATTGCAGCCTGAAAGGATCTTCTAGTCTGCAATTTCCTAATTAAAGAGGATGTGCAATCACAGAATGAAAGAAAAGCTCTGATCATCTTAGCCTATGTCAAGGCAACACATTTTTCCAGTGAAACTACAATGGTGAGGGTTAATGAGCAGCTTTAGTGTAAAATAACATTAATTCTGCATAGTATCACCAGCAGATAGCATTATTTCTCAACTATTGAACAGTATCACAAATCAATTTTTCCCTTTTTGAATCCCACAGTGTCATCAGTTAAGAATAAAAATATCCTGGAATTTTACATCCTACACAGAAAGAACTTATTAAAATACACTGAACCAAGTGAAAGATCAATGGTCATCAAATAATACTAAAGAGGTGTATGGCAGAAGAAGGAGAGATAAAATGAAGGAACAAAATGTATGGATTGAACTGATTTCCAGTTCTGTGGGCTCTTTGCAGCAAGCAATTTCTCCAAAGGCAATCTCGCCAGCCTTGCCCTCTTTTCTGAGGGTTCTGTGAAAGAAGGTCACAAAAAGCACAAATTGTCACATCATCCTCAGCTTGCACCTAGCTGCCTCCTTTCAAAGGATCCCTCAAGAAGTGTCACTGATTCATTCCAGATTTCTAGGAAGCATCAGGTCCACCACATAAGCAGAAGAGAACTGTACCATATGCATAGCTGCTTTTCCTGGTTAGGGATAAGTAAGGCTCATTGCTGCCTTTAGGTAAAAAAACACTGCTCACTGACTAGCAAAACTGGTCAACAAGCAAACATTTCACTTGAAACAGCCACAGAATATTCTGAGTTGGAAGGGACAAAGGTAAGCGTTGAAATAGTCTAGATTTAAAAGGGCACCATTTCTTTCCTTATTGGTCCAAATTAGGTAATTATTAACCGCATCAGGAGCAGGAACTTCTAACAGGGCACAGAATGGAAATGTCAGAACACTACAGAAAAGGCTGGATGAAAGATGTGAGTTGTTTTCTGAATTGGCCATTTTTAAATACTCCTTTCATCAGAAACTCTGTGTTTGTCAGCATATCTCTGTGCTTCCAGTTCCCCTGCTTTCCAGTGACTCAGAGACATGGTGATTTTTGAGGCACATCATTTTGTGTTGTTTTGGTTTGAGCTGGTAAAATGTTAATTGTTTAAGGCAGAGTGAAAAGGGTTTTTTTTTCTTTTAATCAGTTAAGGGGAAAAAAAGAGGGAGAGGGGAAAAAACCTTTAAATAGATTTATGCAGAAATGAATTATATATTTATACAGAAAAGAGAAAATTAAAGAAAACTACAATATAATATATACTCATATAAGTTATGTATAACAAGAAATAATTTTTAATAAGTATAAATTTTATTATTTTAATTACAAATTATTTTAGAAATTTAATTTTTAGAAAGACTTAAGTAGAAAGACTAAGAACAATTTTTTTATTTTTTTTTTTTAAGATAACATAGTGGTGAGCTGGTATTGGGCTTGGGCTTCTGGTCTTTTTTGGGTTGGCACAGTGTGTTTTGCTGGGACCACAGCTGGGAGGTAACTGACTAAGCTATATTTACACACTGAATTTTATTTTTTTTGAGGTGATGTCAATATGGTATGGAATGCAATATTATTGGTTAGAAGCAGTTAGTTAGCTAGCTTAGCCTAGTTTAAGTTACTTGACAATTTTAGGCTTAGTCTGAACTTTAAAACCTAAATTTAGGCTTATTTAGGTGAACTTGTAACATTTTTTATTTTTTATTCTATGCCATATTACATCATTCATATTTTAAATTTATTTATTTTTGCTCTTAAACAGTTTTTTGTTAGCAGCTTTGTTAAAGTAACAACATGCCACCAACTTTTTCGGCGTCAGAAGTGCTGGCTACACAATCAGTGCAGGGGAAATTGTTACAACTTCTTAAACCTAAGCAGAACAGCGCTGCACCGCTCCGCAACGCAAGTATGTGCTACACTCTTACAAAGCCAGAGCGGTTGTGGCTATGAAACTCATTTGCCAATAAAACCTACTGGTAATTTGAGTACCCACTCACCTTCTCCTGATTATCTGCACAAGCAAGCCCTTTCTGCACACAACAAATGTGGGATCTCTTCCACCCCTTTCACCTGAAACTGAAGAACAGCGAAGAAACAAGCAGAGAGCGTCAGACCTGTCCAAGGGACTCAGTGAACAGAACACACCCTGAAGAAAAAGCAGTTACTGTAATTTTTCTCAGTATTGTCCTGCTTATTTCCACAGGACTAGAAGAACCTTCAAAAAAATCAGTCAAACAAAACCTAGAAGCCATATTCAAATGTGCCCAGTGTCAAATTAACTAAACACTCTACTCCTGGCTCCCATGAGAAGTGCTATAATAAGACTAAACCTCTGTGGGAAGAAGTTCACAAACAATCACCTTCACAAATCACGCTAAAAGACTACCAGCACTACCGCTATCAACGGTGGTAGTTTAGAGAAACAGTTATCATGTTTACTCCGTGTTTGATTCAGCTTCTCAACAACAAACAAACAGTTCAAAGCCCCAACAGTGATGGCAAGAATGAGTAGGTATATGTTTACATTAACTAATGTTTTGAAAATAAAAGCTTTTGCTAGAATGTTGGAGTGTATCAGGAACGAGAGTTAACTTTTCCAAAACAAGTGTAGTGTATATACCATATACAGTGCAAGATGGTGCCAACAAACACACAAAACACATCGCTCTGAAAGGGATCAGTCCACCTACATAGAAATTAACAATCCCTTGTCTTAACAAGGGACAAATTCTCACAACCAGAAGCTGGGGCAGGCTCTTCTACCAGCTCCACAGAGCAGCTGAGCAACTCACATCAGACAGATGAGCAGAATTGTGGACGCTATGCCAAGGACTAACGTGTCATTTCCCTGTACCAGTTTCAAGTTTTCTTCTTAATTCAAATGAATTAAATATATGCTGTTGTTCAGATCTCTATTCCAAGCAATTCCCATACTGACTTTCTGAGATTCTGTCAATAATTTTAAGAATTATTTATATAAGAATGGAAATATGTTATCCTAAAGTATATTTAAGGGAGCAGTCTGTCATCACTGGTGCCCAGATGCACACATTAGTAAATGAGTCCTCTTTTGGGGATGCTCAGAGTGCATGAAAATCTGGTTTACTGACTGATTTGCCTGGGCCTGGGTTAGATGTTTCTTGTCTTTGTTTCTACCAAATATTCAGTCCTAGAAGTACCACAAAATAGAGTCAACTGGTGGATTAACATCAAAGGAAGAAGGGACTTGCTCAAAATATTCTTTTGTCATCCAAGATAACCTAGTCTATTGTCTTTATAGTAGGGAAAGAAATCATGGAACAGGCAGGAAAACCCTTTCATTGTAAGAAACAAGCTCCAAATGCAATGCATCAGATGAAGACCTATGATACAGAGTGACTACAGAAGTCTCTGGGGGAAAAAAATCTTACACATTTAACAGAATTCTTAAAGCACTAAGTGTTTCACTGGGTTTTATAACTAAATATACTTAGTTATTAAACATACTTAGTTATTAAGACTAACAACAGAAGCTGAAAGGAACTTCCAAAGGGGCTGCAAAACTCATTGGATCAGGCAAAGAAAATGGCAAAGAAATTCAGTAATGACTTTTTTTTTTTTTTAAAAAAAAAGGGGAGAAAAAGCTTTATTTCCAATTAATATTATAATTCCTGAAGGAAATTCACATGACACTGGAGTCTGGTGAAAACCTTTATTCAATGAACAGGTGCTCTTATAAACGGGACGGAAACACTGAAATCCGTTAATGAATGAGAAATGGGGCAGTAATAAAAATAATGCAATACTTCTGTAGAAACCAGTAATGCAGACTCAGCTGGAATTTTGTATGCCATAACTAGGCATTCTACTCAAAACAGGTGGGATTATTTCCTAACAAGCATAGGAAAACATAATAAGGAAAAAGAGAGCCTAAAAGTCAGGAAAGCTTCTCTTCCACGGAAAATTGTTAAAACTGGTAAGAACATGTTAAATTACAAAGGCACAAATCCTGAGAATCTGCTCATCCTGCCTCACAATACAAGATTATAGAAGTGAATACAAGGTGAAAAACTGAATATCAAACGAACAACTTTCTCATTTAAACTGCAAATACATGTGTTAGCACAAGGAGCCACAGAGACAAGAGCTTAGCAAGACTCGGCTATTTCTTTGGCTCTCCGGAAGGGTGCTAATTGATGTTTGCACCCTTTGAGAGCTGTATCGAGCTTCATGCTTCTGCAGGTTTGTCAGCCTCTAACAGTCTCACCATCTACACAGTGACCTATTGCCTGTTTCATCTCCTTTCCCTAATTTAGCTGGTACTGACAAAATATGAGGTAAGCTGCTAGACAGACCTCTGCTACAGTTAAATAATTTCTAAAATCCTAGCAACAACCAGAAATTTAGCATTATTGTTCTGGCCCTGTTCCTCGTAATTCTTGGCATTACACTGACCTCTGGTGGGTTGCAGGAAGACAAGACGCCGAGAAATGAAGCAGACAAAAAGCCGAGGAAATCACACCGTGCAGATTTGGTGGGAATTCAGCGAGGGCATGGAGGGAGCCTGACACTGAAAGGGCTCCAAATCACTGAACACAGCAGGGTAGGAGCGATATCACACTAATGACTCACTGCTCACAAATCACTTTAGAGACACTTCACAGTGCTCTCTCTTAATCATCTCATGTTAGGATTTCCTGTAACACCATTAAAGCATTGTATATACAGCAGCCCCTTATTCTATGAGGAGAAAACGATAGGTGGATCTGCAAGATTTCTATGCAACACACATCTTAAAAAAAAGTGCACAAATATTTACCCTTTCTTGACTCTGGTCAGGCTGTATTTAACTATTTTTGTTTATTTTACTTTCTTCTTTTGCACGTTCTGGTGTGCCTGAAGCCAAATCACTTATGTTTAAGGAGTCCTGACCATTTCAGTGACCTGTTTTGTGGCGTGCTGCCACAAATACTGGCACTGACAAAACTCATGGAGCACTTAATTGATGTTTGGAACAGAAACAAGCCAGGAAGGGCAGGAATTGGTTTTCTTGCTGAAGAAAGCACAACAGGGAATTTTAGCCTTACAAGTGAGTGTTGGAATTCACTCAGGAAAACTAAGGACACACCCAGAGAGAGTGGAACAAAACAACATGTTTATTAGAGATTCAAATTTTGACTGCTTGTTAGCGTTTCAAGAGAAGCAATGACTACTGAAAAGGATGAGGATCCAGAACCGTTTCTACTACACCATCCTTGCAGAGTGAGACTAAATATTGGACCTACATCTGCCTTGCATGTAGTGGTAAATTCATAAAAAACTAACTTGATTTGACACTGTATTTCCCAGGGAGTGGTGGGGAGGGGGCAACCCTTTTCTGAGGATGTCAGTTGCCAGCTGTTGAACCAAACTTTGAAAATGGAAAATAAGAACAAATTAAGAGATCACTGCTGATGTGCCGTACTTTCTAGAACTAAAGCCAATGCCATCAAAAGCCTAAATAGGCTCTTTCTGTACTAATTTCTCAGAAATATTCTCAGGTCTGAAAAAATGCTCCAGTAATAAGAAAAGGCCTGTTATGCATGCTCAGGAAGTGCTCAACAATATTGTAACAGAAAGGGGAAATGTCAGTTTAGGTATCTGGTACCACTTCAGTGGTTCCAAGTAGTTTAGTGGAGCCGGGAAACACAAATCCTGTCCACACATACTTAGTGATACAGGTACCTTGCTGCTGGAAGATTGCAGTGCCACTTGCAAGGTGGTTTTATGGGTTTAAAAGAAAACTATGGAGAATTATGTATATATCAGTGAGTACAGACGTTGCCACTGCTCCCTCCCATGCTTTATCCATTTGAGAAACATGTACCACTTTGGGCTTGCCAGATGATGATTTTTCAGAAAACCTTCAAGAACTTAATATTCTCTAACTCTTTGACAAATTTGGCTGAAACCAACTTAAAAAATATCACCAACTGACACAAAGCAAAACAGTTTCCGTGATTAGATCATTGTTCACGTGTTTAGGAAACCAAATAGGAAAAAAACCAGTATCACCATTAACTTCAAAGACAAAGGCTGAGTGCCTCACATCTTTCACTAAGTAGATAAGCTTTTAGGTCTTAATCACTGCAGGGCTAAATTGACAGACTGCAATAACTCAGTCACTGCATGCTGCAAGTCAGTGGTTTAGTTCAGATTCTGCCTGAGAGGCCACAAAAGCTACAACAGGGCTTTATATCAGAGCAGCTGAATTCACTGCTGCTGACATCGCAACGTTAGCTGGAGAGCAGCCAGGCAGAAAGGGACCTGGGGGTACTAATTGACAGGAAGCTCAACAGGAGCCAACAGTGTGCCCAGGTGGCCAAGAAGGCCAATGGGATCCTGGCCTG
>JAOXXN010000387.1:135885-149757 GCA_026770055.1 Myrmophylax atrothorax
GTTTGAGTAGAGGATGGATGGATGGATGCATGGATGCATGAATGAAATAAGACAAAAGAAATTATTGAAATCACTGACACATTGCTTGTTTTTAACAGGCTGATTTTAGGAAATCTATGCCCTTGCATTAGTTGTACTTCTGCAGTGCCATGCATATGTAATTAGAGTTCTGGCAAGTTCTTCCCATTCCTCATTTAATGAGGTATGGTGATCTGCAAGCACCTTGCAAACTGTGAACTAATTCAGTATGTTCTCCTGAATTCAGAATTTCACCAGTAACAGAAACTCAATTATATCTTTATTAACAGCTGTCAGGCAGACTCACAAATTACCTCCTCAAGCAGCCTTCCCTTCACCTTGAGAGAAATAACAGTAAAAATGACAAAATTTTGCACCTGTGGTTAGAATAATTGAGATTTCACTCACTGACCAAAAAAAGAAAAAAAACCCCAACCATATACATGAGTTTATCTTCTCCCATGCCTTATTTTAATTAAACGGAAGGCTGGAAGAGTCCCACACAATAGCCAAGGAATGGAACATCATCCTCTAGTCTCTCCTCAAAGGCACATTTTCCTCTGTGGGGTATCACATCTAGAAAGAGGAGTACTGGGAGTACAATAGAACATACCATCACTGACAATGCTGAAATCTAAAGTTCGTTTGATACTTCTATACATATCATACAATGATTCTGTAGTATATTAGTCACTTAAATATATTCCTACAGTTCCTTAAAATATTATTTCAGTTTTGATAGGGATCATCATTTCTCTTATGCAGGATTCACAACAGTTTAACTTAAAGCAAAAATAAGTTTAATTTATAAAAAGTAAAGGCTTCTTGAAGAAACTTGAAGACTGCTGAGGAGAAAATTAATTTCATCTTGGAATCTTCAACAGTAATCATATTACTCTTGATCATCTGATGACTAGAAACAAGAGTCTACCCACTGAAAGATCATAATGCATTTTCACATTTTAAAACTTTTAAAGAAGATTTGTGCAGAGGTACTTCATATTTGCTTACTCTACATACACAGCAAAATAGCTTCAGATTTCATGATTTGATTTACGTTACAATTTCTATACCAAACTGCCATCTGATTTAATTTCATACAAACCCACACACCTACAGTCATCTTTTAAAGAATAATATCAAATTAGACCTGCAGTATTGCAAACTTTATGCAATATATCATGAGTCAGTTTAGCTTCTGTTAGGAAAAAAAAGCAATGACTCACTTTTAAATGCATGATCTTGCTCCTTCTTTGTCCAGTACTAGATTTTACTTTTAGGCAAAGAATTCTCTACTGCACTTAATTTTTTTTTAATTATGTAATCTCATAGAAGAGAGTTTCTGGGATATGGAAGGGCAGAGAGAAGCCAGAGCTGATATTTTTTATGAGAATTTTTTAAATAAGCTATTTCTGCCATATCTTACTTTAGATCAGTTTGAACACCACTGGCATTTAGTGAAAGATTCCTGTCAGCGAAAAGGTTCTAGTTGTCCATTTTTAACTTTTTTTTTTTTAAGTATTAGAACTTTCCTACACACAGAACAAATAGTACATAAAATGTGAAAATCAGCAAGTGCAGGGTCAGTAGAGCTACATTTCCATATGACTGAAAGATCTGACCAGCAAATATTACTGATTCCATTATACAAAGGCATTATTTTCTGAAGTGGAAGAAAGTTCAACTCAGCTGGTAAGAAAAAAATCTTGATGATTAACTACATGATAAAGCATCTAAGCTTAGTATTCAGCAATCAAATTCACTCAGGGAAAAAGAGAAAGCACAACCCTATAGATCCAATTTATCAAAAAGTTATGGAATTCAGAACTAGACAATGATACAGTTGCCTAAAAATCATGGGATGGACCAACAAGCCCTCTGATAACACCCACGGGTTTATTTATTTGAATTTGAAGGAAAAGTACATGTCTGAAAACCATTGCCACAAAGGGGATGCTTGTAATAACTCAAATACTACAATTAAATTTTGCTAAAGAAAGCCTAAAATACTCATCCCCAAGGCCAACACAGAGGACACAATTCATAATTCTTTCAACATTTCTCATCTCATTTATGAAGGATTCAGTAACTTACTGCAACTTAGTCCAATGTCACACTGCTTACAGCAGGTTTGTGTCTTCTTCCATTTACTTTTTAAGACTATTTAAGGCTTGCAAGAATATTGCAATTACTCTAACAATTTATAAATGCATATGTAGAAACTAAGCAGTACTGAACACAGTAGTATCTTTCAGATTTAATCTTTCTACGAGAAAGTAATTCATTTTACAGGTAAAACAGGGATGACCTTACGTGTTCATGAACTTTTGTTTCCAACAAAAGGCAACATTTTTAGCATTTGGAATATTGTAATTTCCTATAAGTAGTGTGTGTTAGCTGGCATTTTTTTCTTATTATTCCTGTACATCTGAACCAAAAGCAACACAAAGACCCACTATACTTTTACTAATGATTTATAGGAAATGGCAAATTCAAACTCACTCTGTGTTGCTTGGTATCTCACAAGCTTCCATACTGTTGCATCCAGAGTGCTCAGTGTACCAAAGCTGAGGCATTTTAAACCATGAAAGCTCACTGCCTCTAAAGTAATCCTGGTCATCTGGACACTCCAAAGATCTTCCTCAGTCCTTTGAACCATCTTGGTGTTCGTCTATCCTTTCAGGACGCACATTGTGCTCATCAACAAGTAGAAAACAACTTACTTTCGTATTGTCATTTTCGATCCCATTTGTGACTTGCACAAGCAAAGGAGGGGGCAGGACAATGGGGTCGGAGGCTGCAAAAGGACAGGCATAACCCTTGAAGCAGTAATCAGCTGTCAAATATTTGACTCGCCTCCTCCCAATCCTGAAAAGGGCACACACTAAAAAACTGTGAGGACAAATAAAAAATACTTCTCTTTTTTAAGATGTTTGTAACACTTGCCTTGTAGACTCCAAAACATGCAAAAGTTCATACTACTGTAACCTCTCCACCACTTTGACCCATAGGACGAGAGATAGACTAGAACTAACTGCAGTAGCCTGACTACACTACAAGCATATACATGGACACTTAAAAGCGTAGCCACAGCCCTCCTCCTCTGTTTTATGTTGCCTCTCATTTCATCCAAAAGACTGATTGGCAGGCCCTTCAAAATCTCCACTAAAGAGCTGGCAACCGGTGAGGTGTTTTCCTTAACTGCTTTCAGTCTTTCAGTTAAGGAAAGCACCTTACCAATGCCTTCAGAGGAGACCAGTCAGAGGGGTCATTGCTCTGCCTAACCACAAAACACCTCTGGAACTGTTAGAGCAACAACACTAGTCTAGGAGTGCCCACACTGCGCTTTGCAAACCGCTCCCAGCTTGCTTTGCCAGGCCAGTCTCATCACACAGCTTCCAAGCTCTCAGAGCTGCTTTGTGCCCAGACAGATCAGTTCCCAGACAGCTCAGTTCCCAGACATGGCAACCTCAAGTCCAGCTGGAAGAGAAGATCCACACTTAAAATGACAGTTCTTCTGCCTGAGGGCCAAAAGGTATCTTGTTCCGGAGTTTCGTGGATTACTCCGAAGATAAGACAGCCACTTACAGCTGATCCAGGGAGCACTTTACCCACCCACAGAGCAAAAACACTGTGAAACTGATTCAGAGCAGGTTTTAGCTGCTGTTATTTACGAAAAGACATCTATGGGATCCCACCAATCCAGGCTCAGAAAATGAAGAAGAAAGCACCAAAAGCACAGTGGGAACTCTGCCAGTACACACACAGTTCCTCCTAGTCACATTGACTACTAATGTAACATAAAGAGGGATCTTGCCCCATTACAGAGCACACTCTGCATTCACGTACTACACATTCATGTACATGTAGCAGAAATATTAACATTAGCTCTGAAGCTACTATTCCACAACATTCCTCTTTGTCAGGTTAGGCACATACTTGGATACTATCAATTGTTAATTCCAGTAGAAAATATTCTCTCTTTATATATTCACATAATGCATACCAAACATAGCTTATGTACCAGACAATGTACTATTACTGGTTACACAAGGCCAATATTGTGCCAAATCAGGAATTTAAATTAATAAAGCTCTGCCAGTTTGCATAAAGCATGTCAAGATTGAAACAAACATATCTCAGTATTGTATCATACCAATTAAAAATACTATATTAGAATTTTCAAAATAAAAAGGCTGACAGTAACACTCTAGTGGCAGTGAACTTATGTTTATGCAGGCCTTGAACCAATCTTATAGTCCTTCTAAGATGGCTCAGAAAGTGATTAGGAGAAGACAAGAAAACCCTCAACTAACCAAAACAAGCTATAAGTGTTTTATATGATGTATTAATACCATGGTGCTGGCTCACCCCTCCACTGCCATTCTGACTCAAGTGGGTGCAAATGATACATGAGTCACTTGAAATTCTGAAACCATAAGGAAGATCAAAATGCTATTTTTGATAGGAAATTGTATATAAGCTAAATTGGACTTAAGACTGGAAGGAATATATCTTCAAACCCTGTTCAGTCTTCCCAAGAAACTGTGGAAGCAATAAATCAAATTAAAAGTTCCTAGCCAGAACTCATAACTCATAGGAAGAGATACAGTTGAACCACCTTATTAATATAATTATTTCCCAGATTTCTAACACTTGAGAAAATAAGATTAAAAAATTAAGCATACTTACAGGGATTTCTGCCACTATTAGAAGAACACAGAAATACTGTATTCAGACAAGTTTCAGACACCAAAATGGGGGGTTTACACACTTTGGATTTGCATCAGTGGTTGGTATTGCTCTGAGGAATATTTATGAATTTCACCTGATGAATTCAGCTGATGTAGGCCTCTTCACCTGAATATGGCAGACTGCAGAGGAAGGCATGTCTTGAAAGTGTGTACATAATTTTTAACTGCATAGTTTGGGAGGTTGTTCTGACTTGAAAGTACCCAAACTGCAAAATCTCTTGAAACAAAAAATTCAGAATTCAAAAAGGCCCATCTCCTACAACAAAAATAATGAAAGTAAGTGCTTTGCACATTCAACGCTTTCTGGTTTAGTGAAAGAGAAACACGAAAAGTAACAAGTACAAAAGCTTTTAAGCTCTGTGAAGAAGTGAAATCATTCATGTGCATGTTCAGACACAGTGCAGCTGAAGTAAAAGGTGCAGTTACAGAAAACAGCATGGGGTTGTGGGGAACAGCACACAAGTACTTGGTACCTACAGGCAAAAAAAGCTCCACATCTCTCACTCCTGCAAATTACTACATTTACTTTCCCAGCCCACACAGTCTATCAAAGCATGTTTTTTGCTGTTTTATGTCACTAGTTGTGAGAGAAATCTAGGGAGCAAGCCATGAACCTCACAAGCGGAAAGCACAGGAGGGGTGCTGCGCACCCCTTCAACTACTCACTTCCACATAGTTCACCCATTGTGAACAAGCTCTGTTTTGCTGGTCAGAGAGGGAAAGGCTTTGGCAGCCACCTGTATTGCTGGACTGCTTCCAGCAAGGTTGCTCAACAGACATCTTATCCCTACCAGGAATTGTGCACAGGCATTAGACAGATTTCTCAGTTTTCTTAAAGAAAACCACAGGAAAAGACACATTTCTCACCATCAAAAAATTCTTTGCAATTGCTTGTCCTGTTCAGGGAATCCTTTTGTGCAGTTCTTGCAGCGAAAGGGTTCCTAATTTCATGCTGATAGTTAATGGTGCCACAGAAAGCCCAGCGTGTTTATAGCTCAGAATTCATAGCATAGGTCCATTCAGGGGACAATGAAATACTGATTCAATGATTAACATCAGTGAAAAAGAGTTCCAGTCTCACATGTCAGGATAAGTCATGGACGGACAAATACTAAAGGTGGTTTTTGTTTATGAAGGGGCAATAGCCTTAGGGGGAAAATATGTAACACAGGGAAAGTAGTGAAAGATAAAAGCAAAATACTGATGGTCATGCTTGTACACAATAGTAACAGATATGTAGAAAAAATACAAGGAAGTTAAATATAAGGGAATTGTTCTCATTGAAAAGATGTGCAGGAGTACAAGAGGTTACACTACAAAACAGTAAAGGCGATGCACCTTATTTTATTATTAGGACACTAAGCAATAATATCTTCTGCTCAGTAAACATCAAGTTTGTGAAAAGTCAAGCAATGCAAACAACAAAATGAGCAGACATGAGTATGGCTGACACAGACACCCCACAGTGTGGTTTTAAGATAGATGAAAGACATGGACCTGTCTGTTTAGACTGCCACATCTCTCACCTGTCAAGAAAATTGAGATATCCATTTCCACCCCATTCTGGTAGGTTTGAAACAAATCTCAAACAAATTCCAGGAAGGGAGAATAAAGAAGTTACCACAAGGAGAAGAGCAGCACTTTGCTGATACTACAGGCACCAATATACTCCTTTCGATGAGAATGGGGACCTGTGAAAGGTGCCTGTCAGTGTGAATAAAGGTAGGCAGTGTGTGTGGAAACACGAACCAAAATCCACTCTGCACAGGGTTTTTATTACCACACGGAAAACATGATTGACACAAAGCACTCGATTCACTCAGAAATAATCTGCTCCATTACATGGTGTTAGTTCCATTTGAGACATGGGAAAATCCCCATTATTTCTACTATTCCAGAATCTTTTCTGGAGTTCTCTCCAACTAACTGGAAACATGCAAAACGTTCCAGACCTGGTATAGCACATCTGATACAAGAGAAGTATTAATTCCCTGGGCTGTTAAAGTGATATCCCTGAAGGTAGGATGGAGTAAAAATGGCACATCTACTTTCCTAACATACAGTCATGTCCGACATGGAAGGACAAAGTGATGACATTTATTCCAAAAAACAGAGGAATAAAATGAATCTGTGAATTAATTTTTTGAGGAATATTGGAACATACATTCATACAAATACACTAATGAGCTATTTCTCCTGTGGGTATAGAAGAGCATAAATTGCTACAACAGCTTTAATCCTGAGACTAAGGCTACTGTTTACTTATCCCAAAAAATAATTTTGTTCAAAATACCACCAGACTGCTAAAAAAAAAAAAAAAGAAGATTTTTGATGTGCCATTTTGGTGGTTCCTGATCTTGTCAGGATATGAAGCACTGCAGAAACTCTTCAAATTAGTATTAGATGCCAAGGAGATTTTAATGATGGTACACACCCTTGTACTTACTGTACTCTTGAACAATTTCCTAGAAGTACCTGTTGAGGCTTGAAACTACCAAGTTCTGTCAAAATGTTTGCCTTATGATCACAACAGTAAGTGTGCACCAGCCATCAACATTCAGAGTCTCAAATTTAGCACATTTTCTAAAGCTTCCAGGTTTCTACTCAGTATGTTAAACCTTGGCAATTCCACATGGTTCAGACAAAAACTATACATACATGGCATCAAAGAGAAACTACAGCTTCACTTCCAAGCAGTTCATTCAAAGTCAAACTCGGACTTGTTTATACATGAACTATCATTCACCCTCTGTAAGAAGCATTGTGACAAGTTTTCCAAACCTTCCCTCAGCCTTCAAACAACTCTCCTATTTCAACAAACATACCATCAGACAGAAAATCCACAGCCTATGACACCAAACCACTTGGGAGCAACAAAAGAAAAATTTGCCAATACACCTGCAGAGAAAAAAAGATGATGAAAGAAGCAAGACAACCAGTAAGGGGTACACTTATATTTCTCAGAACACACCGAACATACCAAAAGGCCTCATGGAAAAATCACAGACAAGACTAACAACCACCACATGGGTGAACAAAGACACATAAGTGAACAGTAAAGGCGATTACTACCAGCAGGTTAATACTACTTAAAACAATAAACTTCCAGTCCTGATGTTCCAAAGAGACAAAGTATTTTAAAAAATTATTCCACAAACTAAACCAGATACCCAGATTCACAGACTGACTATTTCATTACACTTTTTTATTTTTCCCACATCCTCAGCACTCCCCTCTTCCCCTTACCCTACATACTTCACAAGTGATAAATATCTTTGTCTTTTCTCCACTGAATCTACCTGGAAATGTCCTCACCTGCTATGAACCTGCTATCCTTGATCCACTGGAACCCACATTGCTTTCTGTCAAATGGCCTAACAGCACATGACATTAAACTCTGACAAATGGGTTTCAAGCTATATAATGTGGCTGCCTGTGTCCAAGCTACAAAATTACCTGTGCCCAACAGCTTTGGGAGTTTTCCTTCATCCACATTTTTTTAATATTAACTTTCTGTGTAGCCTAGTTTAAAAGCACTTTGAACTAGGGACTTACACAACACCATAAACAAGGCATTACAGAAGCAGTCTGATTTACAGAGCACAATGTAAAACAGTAAAAACTTGTTATAAAATTACTACTTCAGTACTGCTGAAGTTCTTTCCCTTTGCTACAAAGCATGGACAGAAAACTTCTCTCCCCTCTCTTTCTTTAATAAAACTGCAACCAATTTCAGAAACATTCAAGGCCAGGCTGAGTGGGACTTTGATCAATGTGGTGTAGTGAAAGGTGTCCCTGCCCACAGCAGGGACATTGGAATGAGGCGATCTTTGAGTTCTCTTGTAATTCAAACCATCCTATGTTACTAGGATGCTGCACTTGAGGATAATGTAATTTTCCTGCTGTAATTATCAATAAAATGAATTTCACTTTGAAGGTTTCAATAAAATAAATTAGACTTTGATGGACACACAAAATTTCCAACTTCATGAGGACTGAGTTTCCTTTTTTTATCCTTTCAGGCTTAAATAAGAACTTACATCTTTTCCCAGGACTCTAAGTTCAAACTGTGTTTCCTTGAAGTGAACTTTTGTAATTCTAGGCCTGTAATGTTGAGGAAAAAAAAGACAGAACTTCATGAGCCTCTCATTTCATGCGTCATAAAATACAAACTTTTATCTATTTACACACAAAAACAAAGAAGAATCCACAAGTAGATTTATTTTTCAGATATGTCTCACATATAAGCAAAAATTAGTGGTATGTAAATATTTCTGCATAAGTGTGGTAAAAGTAAACTACTGTTTTCAATACATAGGTTCTAAAAGTATTAAAAATCTATGTAATACAGAGAAATATTAAGAATGCCAAATATACTTTTTTCTATTGCTGTATTTAATTAATTAAACTTTTAAAGAGATACCACAATACTTACATTTCCATATAACACCATTAATGTTTTAGTGCAGAGTACACATTTAAATAATACATACCAGAAATATTTTCCTACTTGTTTTTTATTCTTGTAGACAACAACTCCTATGGGTGTTAATCCTAAAAAGTATTCAGATTTGTTTTCACCCTAGAAAATAAAAGTGTACGTTATTCATACAGTTGCAAGTTGAATCACAGCAGCAGTGAGGTCTGGTGAGGAGGTCATCCTGATGACTCAAATATACTGTTCCATTGTCTGTGTAAAAGGGAAAATAGTACTGGACTTACTGACAAAATCTCCTATACAAGAATTTGTAGGCATGGGGACAAAGAGGCAAGTAAGAATGGCAGTGAGGGAAAGAATGAGTTTCCACGTGTCATGGTGAAAGACAAAAATAACTATATTATTTTTTATATGGAATTACTTTTGGCTATTTTGCAAATGGCCGAAACTCAGAAACCAAACCCTTTACTCAAGCATGAATGCAATAGATATCACAACTTTCAATTGAAGGTAAATAGTGATTTTCTGACCTATTCTACTATAATACTACTGGACAGCTGCTCTCTCCCTCCCAAAGTAGAGTCAGTTGCTTACTGCTAGCAAGTGAAGTAGCTCCTTTGGGAGACCCAAGGTTTTGGTTATTTTGTTCAGAACGGGCAATGACATACACGGAACAACCTCATGGATCACTTCCTCAAAGGAAAATATTCCTGAAGCCAGGATACAAACCTCAAATCACACTGGGAGAGAATAGGGTGAAAACACTGGTACTGAGTGGCAGGAGGCCCTCACCTCCCCCCGCTTACGGTCAGTAACCAAAATCAGAAGCAACCTACACCGAAAGAGTGAAAACCTTAGTGCATGAGGTTAAAAGAAAGTTAACTGAAAAAGCTCATTCATCTGCCTACTTGAGGCAAGGAAGAAGAGCCCTCCAAGCTCTAAACGAGCAAAGCATGAACAGCAAAAAATACCCACTGTGAGACAGAGTGACTGCAGAAAGTGTCCTATGTGATCACAGATCTTACAAAGCGAAGGACACCTGGCAAGTTCTGCCTGTGCTCCTCAGTGAATTAACTGCTAAAGGTGATTTTACTTTTAATATGACCAAATGAGAAAAAGAACTGCAACTCGTGATGTGTGTGGCTTCAGTTTCAAATGAGGGCTTCTGTTGCTGTTGTAATTTAAGTAAGAACAATGATGTTTGTGGGCCAGACTTGGGCATATTGCAACTCACCCCTCATTACCCAGACAGGGATTTCATTGCAAGGCAAAATAAAACTATGAAGAAAAAAAAAAAATCCAGGCTCTCTGCTAATTTAACATGATTTTGTTGAATCATGTTGAATCTTGTTCCCGTAACTCCTCCAGCTTTCTGTGGTGGGAGGGGCAGAGAGCATGGGATATGAATCCAATTAAGCCACAGGGTGCATTAAAAAGTACTTCATATTGCAGGCTACACATTTTTCAGCAGGAAAGACATACTTAATCTTCTGGTAGTATCTTGATTTCTTTATTTTCTCTCCAGTAATTTTACAAAGTACTGACATCTAAGTCAGTGAACTATCTACATTACAACTCTCCATTTGAAATCCCTTTTTTTTTTTACTCGAAAGAACCTGCCACAAGCACAATTATTCAAACAAGATAGTGTGATGTTTCCACCAGGAGCACATAGCCTCCAGGTGATGACTTGGATCAAATCCCAACATAATGCTGATATGCAAAAGAAGAGGAGGCTTTTGATGAGGCAATACAGACAACTTGCAAAGCTGAATGGTACAACATGGGAAAAACTGGAAGCCTACTCTGGATCTTTAGTAACACCTTCACAACAAATATTTTTAAAAGCCATATATGCCACTGCTATCCCACCCTAATTTTTTGCAATGGTATAGAAAACATTTCAGGAGATATTTGTTCTTCTTTAAATAAAAATAATATCCAAATTTTTCTGTGAAAGAAAAAGGCTATAACCCTCACTTGTCTCTCCTGACAATTTCACTATTTACTTTTGATCTATCTGAATTGTTTTTTCCAGAGTATAACTGATTACTTTTTTTATAGATGTAATACCATTACATCATTTCATCTGAAAACCATTAGCCTTCTGTATGTATGAATGACTGGAGCCTCTTGATCCATAAATCCACCTTCATTTGCATTTCTTAAGTACAGTGTTTCCTTTCAAGTTATTCTGTGGCAAATAAATTATATAAATACTGTTTCTCACATTAGTACAATACTTTTTTTCACTGTTACCAAGTTTAAACAATACTTACATAAACAGGATGGAGATCAACCCCATACATTTCCAGGGATTTAGCCACACCTAGGTAGTTTACTTCCGCCTCAGCAGGAACTTGACCCCTGTAAACGAAATTCTGTGTAAGAACTTTGCACTTCCAGTCAACATGTAAAAATTGATTATAATAGTATACACAGTTTGCTGGACACAAACACAGTCCTTCCTACCAGTTTTCTAGACTGTTATTTTGTCTTTTGAACACTGTACTTGCTCCAAGTAAGACTAGACCTCTAGCAGTCTCCTTCCTACCACAGACATAGATACTATCATATATATAATATGGGCTACTACAGTGTCCAATCCTTTCCTTGCTGTCACAAACACACTTCAGACATTCCATGTTTAGGCTTCAGTATGAAAAATAACTTCATTCCCAATAACTATGTGAGTATTAATAAAGCAGGAGTGGTATGACTGACTGGGATACTACTTCCCCACAGCACTACTGAAACTACAGATTATTTCTGAAAGCAGTGTTCATTACTTCAGAAAAAAATATCCCATTCCTCATAAAACCTTGCCTATAGAAAACCTTGCCTATAGTCACACCAACTGGTAGTAGCCTAGTGTGTTACTGTGAAAACACAGTTTGGTGTTTGTCTCACGCCATTAGTAGATTCAAAGACCCAGTCTGCCATTCTGTCTGCAGATATCAACCTGTCAGTTAAAATGTACCATCAGCTGCATGATGGTAGGAAAAGACTGGGGAAAACTGGAGAAAAAAAACCCAAACCAGCTACCAGGAACATATTTGACATCACTGACAGAGGATGTATTTTCAAAAAGAACATAATAAATGAAACAAATTTAAATCCTTATCCTTGGAGTTTAACTTGTTCTTCCCTTAGTATCTGCAATTGATACAAAAGCAAGATTCTCCTCTCTAAGTTCATTTTAACTCCTTTTCAATACTTCTGTGAAAGCTACTGAACTATTAGTGGCAAGCACACCTTGTAAAAATATCAACTCAAAAAGATGCATAACTTGCTTCACCCTGCAACTGTTTTCTTGAGGAAATACATCACTGGATTTGCTAACTCTCAAATTCAATGTGTGAAGCACAGCTTAACATTTTGACTCAAGACCTGGAAAAGTCCTGCAATATGCACAATCCTGCTTCTTGTCCCCCCCATTCTCTCTAGCCTAGCAGATTCTGTCCGGGTTTTCCCAACTTTGTGTTAAGCCTGACAAAGTACAAACCACTTCCAATGCCAAAGACATGAAACAACATTGCTAAATGCAATAGTACAGGTCTTCAAAATGTCTTCTTTCCATATGGGAGATGGGCTGCTCCAGCTCATCTTGTCCCTGTAGCAGCACTCCCACTGTTTCAGATATCAGCTATTCTTTGCATAGATCCCTTGAAGAGCAGCAGACCTAAAGCTTGTAAAAGAAATCCCTTTCTTCCAGAGCTGGATTTCCCAGTAGATGTGTCATTCATTATCTATATTCAGAATATGCAGAACTGGATATTCAGTGCCTCAGTGATGTCATATCTGTCATGTCTTTTATCCACTTCTGCTCTAAAAATTTACTCCATGGGGTTGATTTTCTGAAATTCTTGCTAGTAGCTCTCCGAAATATAAGCAAAATGTTTACTGGTGCAGTACTGTCTCATTTAGGCAGGCTAAATATCAGTCCTGAGGAAAGTGGACTACCCCATTACTGAATCAGTGCTAGAATCCAACACCAGTTTAAATACTGCTGTTAGTCTTTCGTTACTGACCTTACTTAGAAAAATGCTGATGCACTTATTCCTCTATTCTCACCTCTCTAAAGGTACCAAAAGGCTCAAATGACAACTGTGTGTGAATGTTTTTATAATATATTTACATCTTTTAAATATAACATTTCATATTTGTACAAGAAATTGTGTTTGCAAAAATATTAAAGGAAGTAAAGGTGTGAGCTGGAGCTTGTGAAGGGAGAAGATGGAAGCCCCAGAATCACTGTTTAATCCTCCAGACATGCATGATGACTTCAGGTCACCTCACATTGCTATTTGACCTTGGGATTGTCATGCTGGTTTATAGATGGGACAACAGTCACAGCAGGGAGGCTGCAGAGACTCCAAGCAGTCAGAAAACCGCTCCATCCACTGATTTCCCTGACCTTTTTTAATTTAGAAATTTGCTCAGAAAACTGCATCCTTACTGAATCCCTGAATAGCTATTGTGCTGCATAAAAGAAATGGAGAGAAAATATGCAACCAAAAATAGTTTTTCTGGACACAAGTAGGAGAAACAAAGTATATGCAGTGCGACAGCTGTCTACAACAAACAAACAAACAAACAAACAAACAAACCAAAACAAACCAAACCAAACCAAACCAAACCAAACCAAACACCACACCCAAG
>JAOXXN010000387.1:157305-207131 GCA_026770055.1 Myrmophylax atrothorax
TTTATAACATTAAAAATGCAATAAATAAGACTGCTTGGATCCAGCAATTTTGTGAGATATATATTACTTAATAATTAGCTATAGCTGTGTGATGTTAGATAGTTTGCATGGTGTGTCTAAGTTTTAAGACTGTGTGTAACTGTGTGAAAAATCAGTTCTGCATGTAGTCCCTGCTGTAACTTGTATATTCCTGCACAGGAATAGTTAAAAATATGTTAATGTAAACATAGTTACTTCTTCCCTTTTTTCCATGACTACCTGGGAACTGTAACTCATGACAATGAGGACCAAGAAATAAACTACCAAGAAAACCCCATAAAACTAGATGCAGTTAAGCGCTTTATTTAACGATAGAGGTCAGAGCCTCTGAAATTCCTTAAACAGGCTCAGTTAAGAACTGTGTCTGTGGAGTTCAGGTGTCGTGACAGTACAGGAGCATCCTACTGCCACCAACTTATGCTCTTTCACCTGCAAAGTCACAGTATTTATTATTTACACCTGGCTAGCCTCAGTCTTGTTTATTGGAGACTTCCATTCCTGTTGTGCCAGTATGGAAACCAAAGAATTTTCTCACTCCAGTACAAGAAAAATACTCTGCCTGTGCTGCAACAACTGTCACCCGTGATTAAGGAAAAATTAAAAACCTTGCTTGCATTCTAATGAAGTTTCATGTGTCATATTCTTGGGACATCAAAAGAAATATTTTGGCATTTGTTAATGCAAGCCAGCACACTAATTTTGTCCGCCTACCTACCCAAATTCTCAAATTTCCTTATGAACATAAAACTAACAGTCTGAGACATTTTGTAAATAAACCAAAGAGAAAACTCTGAGTGAGAGAGTTCAGATAACCATATGTGTGCATGTGTCTGTGTGCATGCATGTGCACGGGTTACTGTGTGCATCCTCATATTTTGCAGAGGCCAAGCTTAGCTAAAAGAATCAGAAGCATGCAACTCTTCAATTTCCTTTTCATAGTTTCAGGATGATCAGAAGAAATCCCCTCAAAAAAACAGTTCTGGGACTTAAGCTATGGCAAATAAAGAAGAACATTACCTGTACCTCTTTTTGATATGCAAGTAACCTCTAAACTTATAGCACAATGTAAACGCAGATGTGACAATGCATTACTAAATAAAAGGGATAAAAAAACGACCACAAACAGACAACAAGGTCCTTTGATTTTTGATGTACCAGAGATCACCTGTATTTGCTGGGCTTCCAAACAGTAGTCCATACCAACCGCTGTGAAGCTAGTAGCAATTTCCTTCCTATACAATGGTATTCAAGCAAAAACACTCCAATGTTCAAGAGAAAGAAAACCAACCAAGACACACCACAACAATAAGCACTTGGATGAAATACATTACTAGTCTGAGATCAACATTGAATATGTACCTTGTTATTTCTTCTTTAAGTTTACACGGATCCTCTGCATAAAATTTAATGCCAAAATACAGAGTGTATGGTGGACCAGCTGAGGGGAAAAAAAACATTTGGTGTAAAATTAGTTGTCATGAACTGTTACTGTTATGAATTATTACTAGTTGACTACAAAACAGCTACTGAGAAGCCTATCTTAGTATTTTGAGACTTGAAAGTTTCAGAAAAAATGTAACATTCACATAACAATTCCATACATCTAGACTCATTACACATGAGGGGAAAAAAGGGAATTGTTATTATTATTTTTCATCTTTTATTTATTCACATCTTGTCCATCTACTTAGATTCTTACTTATTTTGAAGTTTTTATTTTCGTTTTCATTTTAAACTTACTATTTCTCCAAGAAAATACTTTTTGCTGCTTGATCTTGACCTCTAAATATCTTTTTCACTGAAGCTTTTTGAAAAACGTAATTGTGCATTAAATGTGATTCTCTGTCATAAGTTATAATACTGAATACTAATCCCTTTCACACTTTAAAATACCTTACGGAAGAACTTTACTTATGTGCCAATTCAATTAAAAACCATTTGGAAAACCTCTTCTAATTCACTTTTTAGCAATATTTTTCTCCCAAAAGGTACTGATAACTCAGTACCAAAATTCTTACAGCTACATTTATTCCATGCATGCTTCACTTCTACACCTTATTATAAAGGGTCTCCAAATTATGTTCTTTAATTATAATAAAAGTAACAGGTCTTGTATCTGCAATATCTGAAGACTATCAGTAATGGCAGACACTCTATTATCAGTAAGAGACACTATTTTCACTTTCATAAGCCAAAATGAATTTATGTTGGTTACGGCATACCAGACTATGATAGGGGTATCACAGCTACTATAATTAATTATACAAAATAAAAATTGCACCACTTAGTCTAAAATAAAATTTAAGCATACAGAAATCCTTGGACAATAACCATACAAAATACTGTAAAATATTTACAAAAATACTGTAAAATATTGTAAAATCATAATACTTGCAACACCAGTATGTGAAATTTTGATGCAGCTAAGAACTACAGTCAGAAACTTGCTTAAGACCTGTCAGCTTATTGTAACTAGAAAATAAATATTGTGCAGGCTGGATAGATGGAACATTGTGTCTGCTACTTCATCTTCAGATACATCCTTTAAGTTCAAATTAAATACATACTGTTTATCAATTCTTTATGTTCGGCGAGGGTCTTTGCAGGATCCAGCCAGTACTGTGAGACAGATAATTACAGAAATTAGTTACTTAACATGGAATATCAATACAGAACAATTGCAATTCTATATTTTTTCATATTATTGATAAATATTAGCAAACAGGTACACTTCAGTCTGCTAATGACAAA
The DNA here is from genome assembly GCA_026770055.1 of Myrmophylax atrothorax. Lineage (NCBI taxonomy): Eukaryota > Metazoa > Chordata > Aves > Passeriformes > Thamnophilidae > Myrmophylax > Myrmophylax atrothorax. The sequence continues at coordinate 160,096 of JAOXXN010000387.1, forward strand.
TTCATGCCAGCTTCTAATCAGAGAAACTTGATTCTGTACAAGTCTAACACTGCCTGTCTTCTTGGAGGTAGGGATTTTCCTAAAAGGAAATCGTTTGGTAAGAGTCACAACTCAGGCTCTTGAGAAGATGGCTCTACACAATTATCACGTTAAGTGTGATCCCTGGAAGTGTTAAAGGCAAGGCTAGATGATGAGGCCCTGAGAAATCTGTTCTAGTGGGAGGTATCCCTGCCCATGTCAGGAGAGTTGAAACAAGATGATCTTTAAGGCCCCTTCCCAACTCAAAACATTCTATGTTTCTGTGATAAGTACACATCAAGTGTCAAGAAATTTACTAAACAAGAAGTAAACAAAAATTAACTTTTATTTTCAGAAATGGTTTCACATAGCAGGGAGGGAGGATGACTGGAAATTTGAACCAAGGCAGGGACGGCGCAGACTCTTCCACTAATGTGTTTACAGGACTAGATGGACAACTGTGTCAAACTGACCGACGTATGGTTGGTACATCGCAGAGGGATGAGCTTTTATCACAGGGGTACCCATGCCCTTTGATGAACAGACAATCAGCAGTATCATTTCTCACTGATATCAAACCTTTATCAAACATCTAATAAGTCACCCTGACCACAGACCAGTTTTGTACTTCACGTTACAGCTACACAGGTCACCAACATTCTGCTCTTGCAGTACCTCCAGCTACTTATTCCTTCCTTAGCTTGACATTTCTATGATTCAGTTTTGGAAGAAAGTGCAGAGGGAGCTGCCAAGACCATTGTTGTCTTCATTTTCTTCAGCCATCTTCCCTCACACACAAGTTTTTTTCACCAGCTGAGATAGACCCTATCTTAAAACACTGGAAATGGAAAGGCTGCAGAACACAGCTCCTAGAAAGAGTCATTAAAGGCAATTGAACCTACTCACTTTAGTACCCAAACCTTCTTAACTTAGGAACTACCTAGGCCAATGAACAAACGAACTTCTTACCTGAACCCCTGAACTAACCCTATAGGGAATACGAATAATGTAATCAATTTTAAAAAATCTCCCCCTTCTATCCAGGGAACACCTCTGGACTTAAAAAAAAAAAAATAAAAAAAAATCACTATTTGAATGAGTAAGTACCACAAAGAAGGGAAAACACTGTAAAGCATTTGAGTGGAAAAACTCAAGCCACTAATTTCATAAAAGGTTGTAAACAAGTCTCATTATATCAGGTTCTCAAAAATCTGTCTTATGAGGAGTGGCTGAGAGTGGGGGTTGTTTAGTTCAGAGAAGAGGAGGCTCAGGGGGGACTTTCTTACTCTCTACAACTACCTTAAAGGAGGTCAGTGCCCTCTGCCATATCTCCAGTGAAGGGACAAGAGGAAACGGCCTTAAATTGCACCAGGAGAGGTTCGGATTAGATATTAGAAAATAGTTTCTCACTGAGAGTGGTCAGGCATCGGAATAAGTTGCTTGGGGAGGTGATGGAGTCACCATCCCTGGAAATGTTCAAGAGGTGTCTGGATGCGGCACTTTGGGATATGGTTCAGCAGTGGTTATGGTGATGCTGGGTTAACAATGAGACTAGATGATCTCGAAGAACTCTTCCAACTTAGGTGAATCTGTGTGATTCTGTGATTGACAAAACACAAAAACTAATAACGTCCATCAGCTGCTAATTCATCTGCAACAGAAACAGCTTTCCTATACCTTACTTTTGGTCATTGCTATTTCAAATTCTGAAATGTTTATTAAGAACATTTTCTAAATTGTAAAGGAAATAGTTATTCAGTATATGCTTGTATCAAATACATCCAGTAACTATTCAAACATGAACCCTCTTAACTTCAAGAGAAGGTGAGAAGGGAAGAAGAAATGGTTACACTTGTTCATCCTATTAGAATTCCAAATCAGCAACAATCTAAGCCAGTACAATAGGCTGATACAGAGATTTTACAGGCAAAAGGCAGAAAAAAAGGCAAAACAGCTCTGCAGTACACATTCTGGCTATCGATGCAGCCAGAGTGTGGTCTGACCTCTTCTCAAAACTGTCACCACAGCATGAACAGCATGCTGTCAGCATACCTTGCTTAAGTCTGACAACTTTGTGATATAATGCAAGAAATCAAAACTATCCTCTTTCAAAATCAGATCAAAAACTATTACAGAATAACTCCTTATTTAAGTTCTCCTGAACTGAACTGAAATTTGCTTCAAGATAAGTTGCCTCATAATCTTCTTTGCAGTTTAGCTACACATGCATAGGTAGTTTGATTATTTATAAAAAGAAAAATAAAAGAATGAGTATTGATGGATCAACATTCAAATTTGCAAGTGGAGTACAGAACAGTTACAGGTTTCTGGTTGTCTCTCTGCAATTTGAACTCCACTGCCTCTTGGTATCCATGTGGTTCACTGGATGGCATGAGACAAACTAGGATCTGGCCAAGTAATTAAAGACCATATGGACACATGGAGACAATGCAATCAAAAGAGAGTCACATTGGAACTTAATTCTCACTAGGCTGTACTTGACTGGCAGTCAAATGATATTCTTTCTATGATCCTCTGAAGGCAATTTCTGAGGTTGGGTAGGGGGAAAAAAATTCAAAGGGAAAACTGCAAAGGGAATCTGAAGAGAGGAGAGGGAACAAATCTGTGTACTCATATTATTAAATAGTTCTTTTCCTTCCCTCAAAGCTGAGCCAACAGGAGGAACTGCACTCTCATCCCTCACCCCTGGAAGGTGGATTGCTGCTACTCATATAGTAAAAATAAGTATCAGCTGGCATGAGAAATTTGTGGGTGCACACAGGTGAGGTTAAATACTACAGCATGGTGGGGAAGAGACAAGAATCTCGTCTGCCTTTTCATTTCTCCATTAAGTATTCTGCATTGAGGTAATGCCACAAACCCACGCTTAAAATCACTGCATAGCTATTTATTGTTTCAAAGGCTGCCAAAATTTTCCTGAAGAATGCAAGAGGTGGGGGAAGGAGCGGATGATTTCTAACATTTTATTTGTAAGCCAAAGATGAATGGAATTTCATGGATAATGAAAAGGCATTTTTCAAGCCAAAGTCAAACAATAAAGATGAGAACATTTAGAAATCCAAGAACCCCAACAACAGAGCACACATAGTAATGTGTATTAGATACTTGTTAAATATTTGCACATACCTACAAATAGTGTTGGGTATAGCTACACTTTTGAGCTCATATGCTAAAATGCCAAGAGAAATGGAACAAAAAACCACAGTGTCTTATTAATTCAATACACTTGCACAGCAGTTGCTGACAACAAACCCTACATTTGTGGATGCCAGAGCAGCTCTGATGCTCAGTCTTCACTCCTTTCTTCTGTTTGGCAGCCAATGTGCCACTTCTCAGTGCTTTCCCACCTGTCTCTCTCCTGCACACTTAGAAGCAGCTCACCACTGCTGCAAAGAGATGGACGACCCAGCATATACCCACTTAACTGCAGGGGCCAAATTTTGTGAATCTGAAAGAAGTATTTAATATTTACAGAAGAAATGGGGGAAAAAATAATCTTTTATAGGTCCAGTCAATGCAACTATTCAATCACTAAAGTGATGGCTACTAGTTTACTAGTTGTTCTTTACAAACATCATATAGTATTAGTTTAATAATTCTTTAATACTTACACTGATTATAAAGGTACAATGGTATTAAAGAATATGATTGCCTTTTAGTTTTTAGGTAAAAATTATTTTTTAAAATTATATTTTAAAGTACAGCATAAAGAATGAATGGGCTTTTTTTGTCCTTTGTCCTTTTACAAATCAGGCTGCCATATAAGCCAGATGTGTAAGCAGTATGCATCCAAGCTCCATGCAGTACTTCATATTTAGCCCTTTTAAATGCTTGCAAACATCTTACCACAAATCTGGAATCTTCATTTTTTGGACGTGTGTAGGGTTAAATGTGGGTCCAATTCCATAAACCCATTTGAAACAAAATATTAACTAAGTTGAAATGTTTGCTGTGGTATCAATCAATGAAATGCCTGGTACAGAAAAATCTATCAACTTCAAACTAAATCCTGGGTTGTCTTAATTAGATTCTTACAAGACTGTACCCATCACACCACACAGGTCAGTTTTTCTTCACATTGACAACAGGAAAAAACACAAGTTTGAGGAGAAAATGTATAATTTTTCAATTACAATCTGAAATTATTAAGAATTCTCTGCAACCTAAAACAACGCTAAAAATTAGGGTTGTGTCAGGTTTTTTCTACTGATGTTCGGTGCAAAGAACCTAAAACTGCTAAGGTTAAGACGTCCCTGTCCTATAAAAAATATAAAAATCTTCAGGCAATTACTACATACAAATATGTGTTTAATGCTTTTGCTTTTTCTTTATTAGTATCTGCAGTTATATTAATTATATTTAGTATCAGATCATGAGTGTGAGTGTCCTATTGATCCTGCTGCTCTCCATTTACTCTTATCACCTGTAACTCACCTGACTCCCAGCTTTGTCTAGGTTGTTTTAATCCCTCAACATTCTTCTAAAATTTCTGCTTATACTCAACATTCTCAGTCCCCACTTTCCACTGGCTATGCCATCTATTTTAGGAAGCTTCCTAGATAGTTTAGTATACCATGCTTGTGGACAAATGTAAAATCCATACAAAGAAACCCAAAAATCCATTCAACAATACGTAAGCTAACTACAATTCAGCTGCTTTTCTAAGATCCTGATGTCAGAATATGCACTGCATTGTATTCATATTGTGATTGTATGACAGTAGTTCCCTGGAGAAAAACATTTTTGATTGCAAACAAAACCTTTCTTAAATTTTTGCCCTTCTTTTTACACCTAAACCACATAGAGCCTGTTCAGTCTGCTATCCTATCCAATTTGGTACATCTCCTCATAGCAGGGGAAATAAAAGACATCTACACTGCAGGGTGGGTGCATGGTATAGAGACAGGGCTTGGCTCCAACATGATACAGCTTTCTGTGTTTGTATTTCTCCTCTTAGAACCTAAGAGAGTATCAGTATGGTGTACATCATGATTATAATAGTTGAGATTAGCATTAACAAATAAGAAAAGGAGGATATTTGCATTACATCCTGCTGTGCAATTTTTTGTAAAATAAGTTCTAAAAGCATGGTTTTATTGAGATTTGACAAGAGGTGACCTTTGGGCTTCAAAAGTACCCTATCCCTCATGAAATTCTGCTCAGCTTTTCCTGAGATATTATGCATTAAAATTGCTGTTTCCATTCTGGCTTTTGTGTGCCTCAAGAAAATCTTGGCCTGTTTTTGGAACAGTAACTATCTTGACTGTCCTAAAGACCCCTGGGAATGCCATAAAGGCAGTAGTAAAGGGACTATGTGGAGAACACCTGGGAGCTGCAGCACAGTGGGAACCAGGAGAATGACAGGATAGCCCTCCAGTTTACCCAGCATCTGGCCCCTCCTCCACTGAGGGAGAAGTACATCACTGGGCCACTGTTTTCCCCAAATACAAAATGCTGAGAGACTGTAATGGGAAGAGGGTCCAGCAGGTCAAGGGAGGTGATTGGTCTTTGTACTCAGCCCTAGTGAGCCACATTTGCAGTGCTGTGTCCAGTTCTGGGCTCCTCAGTACAAGAGGGACCAGGAGCTAATGGAGAGAGTCCAGCAGAGGCCACAAAGATGATGAGGGGTCTGGAGCAACTCTCTTTGTGATGAGAAATGCAGGAGCTGAGCCTGGTTAGTCTGGAGAGGGGAAGACTGAGAGGGGATCTCATTAATGCAATTAAATATCTCAAAGGAGGGTGCTAAGAGACTGGTACCAAACTCCTTTCAGTGGTGCCCAGCAACAGAATGAGAAGCGATAGCCACAAACTAAAACACAAGAAGTTTCAACTCAGCATGAGGAAGAACTTTACACTAAGGGTGACTGAGCACTGGCACAGGCTGCCCAGGGAGCACATGGATACTCCTCTCTGGAAACATTCCAAACCCACCTGGATATGTTCCTGTGTCACCTGCTCCACATGCCAGGGCACCGAGGTTAGACTGGGTGATCTCCAGAGGTCCCTTCCAACCCTAACAATTCCAAGATTCTGTGAGGCAGGACAGAACTTTCTAAGCCAACCTCAGCTTCTGCAACAGATATTCTGGTGATTGTGTCTCACCTGAAAATGCCAGACAGGGCAAAATGTAGTGGCAGAAGAGGCAGAAGACAAATGTCAATCAAGACCCAGCTAACCATCCACATTAAGAAGCATGAAGAGACCATATTTGGTCTCAGCTTAGCATAACTTGGGGGCAGCAGTCTCTGCACAATACAAAAGGCTCAAGTGAATGACTGAAAATAAAGCACACTAAGAGATTCAGTGACACTCAGAGAAAACTGGTCTTTCTTTTAAAGTATTTGCACAAAAAAAAAAGATACTCAAGCATTACATGAAAAAACACTCATCTGTCCATTTGAGTATAATTTTGTATCACAGTACTTAAAAATAATTAATAAATATTCTATTTTAATTAATTATTACAAGAAATTTTTGCTGTTCCTGCCTTCTTCAGAGCACAAGACAGATATAGCTTACACTGCTCTGGCAGCAATTTGTAATCTCCCAGAGCTTGATTTTTCAAATTAAACACTGTCCTTTTACCACGGAGAGTTTGAGGAAACACAGAATGTCAACAATGCAAAATTTGTGTAATATAATCAAATTGCTACCCTAGAGACAGGGACATCCAATTTATGCTTTATCCTACTGTTCATGGTCCTGTCAGTGCCATCCAGTTTTGTCAATCTGTTTGCTGCATCCAGCTATTCTCACAGGCTAATTAGTTTGTTGGCTGTTCAGGAGGAGACCATTTTAATGTTATGCATTCATATACTACATAGCACAGTGAAAGCTTGTTCACTGATTAGAGCCCTACTGGTACTACTAAAATAATTATGATACCACCCACATAAGAGGTGCCATACCAACACAGCACTTAAAAAGACCACCTGGAAGTGCTGAGGCATGTACAAGTAATGGGGAAAATAATTAAACAAGTTCTTTCAAACCCTTGGTAAGAAAAATGTTTCTTTTTTGAGTGGTTTTTGTTCTTTAAAATACATAGTTTTGTCTACCCTGCTTTATTCATCATTCACTTAAACACATGGTGTGACAAAAAAACCCTGACAGTGCAAATAATAAAACACTCCCCACCACAAGCAGTGTATTAATCAGTACCCAAACCTCCAAACACTCTCCTCTTTCTGAGACTAACTCAGGAGCATGGTTTTAAAACTAATTAGCAAGGTAACCTTTTTCCTCTTCCCTTAGGAAATCTGCTGTGGTCTATCCAAAAAATATCCAATCCAAAATTCAAATCTAGGCTTCTTGCCAGCCATTACAGGACTAATTCCTACAACAACCCGAGAATTTCAGCTACAGTGAGCGAGTAACTAAATATATGTTTACAGCTAAAGCACAAGGAGTGTTTGTTGCATAGAAACTTTCCATTTATATTGCCCATTCTTAAGAGTTTACAAGATTTCACTGAAAATAGCAAGCTAGCAACATAACACCATACACTGCAAAACACATAAAACTATGCACAGCAGCACACTTTGATTAATTTATGAATATTTAGATGAAACAGCATCAACTTTTCATTATCCATACACAGACAAAACAGAGGAACAGCCGTTTTCACAGTATTTTGTTACAACATACCCCAGGTGCAAATGCAGAGGCACAAACTTGGTCCGTCACTGTGGCAGCATCTACATGGCAGGGCAGGTACACTCTGCAAGGTGGCACACAGTTGTGGGCTCTGGCTGTACCTCCTGTATCCACATGACACAACTGGTGTTGGGGCAAGAGCAGGTGAATGGCAGAGGTGGGATGAACACCCTCCTAATCCATGGGAAGATCAAGAGGCACAGTGCCTTCCTGACCTTGGGCTGGTCAGAGAACCAAGTCTGAGGATAACATTAAATTTACTCCCCTGGAGCATCATGTGAGAGAAAAAGTTTTTTAACAAACTGCTTTTGTGTGTGGAGAGGCTGGGTTGTGCCTACAGCTCATGCACATTAGCACAGTACAAATACACCAATACCACACAATACAAACATCCAGTCTGTTAGCAGGATGCATCCTAAAATGTGCTTTTATGTGTTACACTTTTCATAAAGGAGATACAATCTTCTCTTACTTTCATATTGTCATATATACACCATTAAATACACCCTGTGTATACCTCTGGAAATATTCCTAGTAGCAGTCATTTTGATTTTATTTGCCCCCACAGGAAAAAGGAAAACACTTTCAAGAGCAAAAAATACCTATCTGCTCTTTAATCACACCTCAATTTCCCCAGGAAATAAAAAATACTGGTTTTAATGGTGTACCTCTAGTTCACAGCTTTCATCTCCATGGAAAGAAACTCAGTTAGAAACTTATCAAGGAACTGAATTCAGAAAAGTCTAGGCACGGTGAGTGGGGCAGTCTGAAGCTCTCAGGAGCAATCAGTAACCTTCTGCTAATACTGTTCTGAATTCAGGCTCTACATCATCAACTATAGCTTAACAGAAGAAATTGGCAAGTGTTTGACCAATTCAATAAGTTACTACTATACCTAGATGAAACAGGATCTTATACAGTACTCTTGTCACAGATCATTGGCTTCATAAGTGCAACTACTGGACTTGATTTAACCATAGGCCAGGCATTATTCCCTTTATAAATTTAGGGTAATATGAAGACCACCCTGTGAATACAGCACTGGTCCCTCCTGCTGAGCATCCCCTGCTCCTCACCTCTGCCTGCAGTAACACTGCACAGGCCATTTCAGGCAGGGGAGCACTCCAGAAAGCACTGTCCCAAGACACTGTCTGCTTTGGCTGAAACATCTCAGCCTGGTTTCAATCTTTTTGTCTGTTTAGGACTGTAATCTCGTGGTGGAAAAAGCCTCAGACATCTGGTAACCCCCCAACAAGAAGGCTCTAGAGAACATGGGCTCAAGGACGCAGAGATGGTTCAGGCAGAATGAAAATGTCATTGCCAAGAACACTTTGAAATAGGTATCCAGCAAGCGTCCCAAGTGAAGCAGGCTGTGATGTGCTCAGGGATGCTGCTTTCCAGACACTGCAGGGCAAAGCGAAGCTGGACAGCATAGAATACCAAGCACTGGCTTCAGGACAGAGCATTAGAGAGGAAAAAATATTAATCCTACTTCCATATAATATATTTTTACTCTTTATACTTCATTTAGTTTTCAACAACACTTAGCATCTGGTTCTGTCCCTATCTAAGATATTAATGGTTATTCCAAGACTTCACTACAAACAAAGAAAGAAATTATTACTTGAAACCTGAGTCAGGAAATAGTGAAAGTTAGTGAAAGTATGGCAATTCAAGGCTCAGCAGGCAAACAGCAAAACAGGGTGAATTTTATAGGCAGAAAATCCAATCTGTCGTGTCTTTTACTCACCGTTTGATGACTTCGGTCACAGTAGCGCAGTCCAAAGTAATCTATTTCCACCAGGTTTAAGTGACGAAATACGTAGCTCAGGACAACCGACCCTTTCGTTGACTTCTGTGGGAAAGAATTCACAGAGCCTATTCACAAAGATGCTCTGCCTTTGTCAACTATGTGCAGTGGCATTCATGCATTCAATTAGCTTTCTCAAAAAAAAAAAAAAAAAGAGGCAGTTCCCAGCGCCTTTAACAAAAATTTCAGCAGTACAGACAAAAATTTTTTCCCTTCATACATGTTTGAACAATAATTTTGTAAAATACTATTAGGAACCTGGCAAGTCAGTAGTTACATAGTACAAAAAGAACAAAAAAACTAACCAATCAATCAACCAGAAGCAAAAAATCCCAAATAAACCCAAAACCAGTAACTAAAAAAAAAAAAAAAGCTCAAAAATTCTGGCATAACCACAGTGCTGGTGAACCTTCAATTTTCCTGAAGCTGATATTTTTCAAATCATGCTCTTCCTTCCAGAGCTGTCACTCAAACCCTGACAATGGAGATCAGGAGGCAAAACTGCCCTTAAGATCTAAATAATATGTCATTAGCTGCTCTGTTACTAATCTTTGTAGAGAATGTTTGGTTTTATTTGCTTTTTTTTCAAACATTTTTTTATTTTTGATAGTAGAAGGGGGAACAGTCAAACACCCCGAACTGAAATTATTGTTGTTTCCCTGAACAGCACTTAATTAAGTGCCTACAACAGTATTTGCAAACAATGCTGGGGACAACACTGAAAACAACATTGTGCTGTTGGGAATGCATTCTAAAAAGCTCACTTCCACCTGAATGCCTCGTTTTTGTCGGTTCGCCTGGCAGCCAACAACACACATGAAAGATGGAGAATAATTACGCAGAATGATCCCCCTCAGAATCAATTAGAGCCTTTGACTATTACAATCCTAAATTCCACAAGAAAATTTGGACATAACTCATAGTTAGTATTTGCTTAACTGCTTCATATTTTATAAGCTACTAGATTGTAGCAAAATCACCAGAGAGAAAAGAAACAAGAGGAAGCTGTGGGATGTTGATAGTGTTATTTCACTTTTTAGCCTATGAATAAATAATTTCACAATTGAAATGGAAAACAATGCTGGTTAAAAAATCCTTTAATTCAGCTTTACTGGTGAAGTATCAGTCACATAATAACAGTGAAGATTGATTCTTTTCTCTTTTCAGCAGATGCATTTGGTCAGGATTTGCACCTAGACACAAGGGCAGGGCCTATACAACAATTTCAGGTGGCTGCTCATATTCAAAACAAGCCATGACAAGGTGAACATCTCTGATAACCTGGGAATTGCATGGCTATGCAGTTCACCAGATTTACTCTGTATTTGCTTAAACCAGGGGATGTTCTTGAAAGGTTTCTCTGTATAAATCCATCACAATTGTTGTTTATGTGAAGCAACTGCAATTATATATTCCCTCAGCATGTACAGTGAGCCCTAATGATCAGCCACAGAGCTGAGCGCAATCTGGGGAGAAACGTGACTAAGGTAAGCAGAATTTCACTAAATCTCATTTTAGCAAGCTGGATAAAGCAGAGCAATACAGTGATTTTATCATCACATTCCTCAACAGGAAACTGAACTTGGGCTGTCAGAACAAAGTGAGACAAGAATCAGCAGTGGAGTGACTTTTAGGAGCACTAGAGCACAAAGACGGAACGAAGCAAAACACACTTTAAAAATTACGAAAAATACAGGTTAAATTATTAAGACTAAAGCAATAATTTTTCTGCCTTGTCTTATCTTTAAATCAGTTGTTACTCAAAGAAGCAGAGGAGATACCCCACTAAGGACATTGCTATCTCATCATTCATATGTTGGACTCAATGATCCTGACAGGTCCCTTCCAGCTCAGCATCTTCTATGATTCTATGTCATTTAAAGCAAACTACCTTCACCATTATAACTGTTTCCATTATCATTTAAACAGTACAACAATGCCTTGAGAATCGAGGATTGGACAGGCTTCTCTAGACACCAGCACAAGAAAAGCTCAATATAAACAAGCAGCCCTGACTTCAAACAACCCATGCAGATAAACAATGGCAACGCTTCCCACTGGGCACTAAACATTAAAAGAACATTTTAGCCAAAAGGAACTCCACCATCAGTCACTCAGAGTCACTGGATTTTGACATGGTTAACCACAGCATGGACAGTAAAGCCTTACAGAAGTTATAAAAAAGGTTTCCTGCACTACGGCTTACAAGAGTCATGGAGTGGTGCCCACCCAAGTCCTGCTGAGCTTCTGTCACTGTGTGAGGTTCAAATCAGTTTGTTTTTAATGAGCTTCCACTTCTTGTCTGATCACTAATGTTATCCATAGTGTCAGCTGGTTTTATAAGCAGTACTGAAAATACTAATCAAGTCACAAAGATGAATCTGTCAACTTCCCATTCAGGTATCTTACAGTAACAGTACACACTCCTGGGAGTAATCAAAGAAGCTTAAGCTTTATAAGAGTTCAACTGACATGACTCTGCATCAGGTTAGAATACAGCTACCCTTCTTGGCTGGAAGTCTTCTGCTTCATCGGCTGAGGACTGCAGTGGTTTCTACATAAGAGCTTTTGGGAGAGCTTTCCTTCCATGGATGGTGAAGCAAGTGTGTTATCCCCAAGAAAAACACACATTTCAAAGCTGGTTAGGGGGAAAGTCCCTTCTTTCCTATAAGAGATAAGAGGCTTTTAAACTGCTTTTTTACATATATTGCTAGGCACAAATGCCTGTTAATTTATTGTCTTGTCACACGTCAGTTAACACTTCCATCATGGCAGGTCCTGCCGAAACAGGTGGTCCAGTGGCAGGGAAAGGCTGAGCAAAACCATCAGACTTGCAGTGGCTGAGGTTTTTTCACCTCTACAGCAGCTTTGGTTATCCTCAGCCAAAACAGGCTGTGTGCTGCAGTCTCCACATCCCTCTTCATCAACCCCTTTCAGATCTTTCAGCAATGCCCATGTGTGCACAAGGCAGTGCTTTGCAAGGGAACAGCCAGGACATGAGCCTGGACCTATCCTCACACCCTTCTAACCTCACCTTCCTTAGCCTTGTATTTTCCCAGCACTGACAAGCACTCTTCAGCTAAAAAACAAACACTGACCCTTGGTGTAACCACTGCAACCTTATTTTCAATTGAAGTTCTCATTTTAAGCCATATGATTTCAGGGTTTCATGTAAGTAATTTGCCTCTTCCAGTGGAATCGAGAAAGCAGTTTAGCTGATGAATCCCTAAGTGGCTACTTCTTAATCCTGAAGTACATTTCTGCTTCATTTGTAGAAAGTTTTGCAAACTAAGAAAAGCCATCTTATTTCCTCTGATAAGATTACAGCAAAACTCGGCAAAGCTGAAAACTAAAGCTATCAAAGACATTAACAGGATTACATTCACATCATATGGCATTGCAAAAATTACATAATCTGCCTTGCATTAAGCTCAGACTTGCCAAAGTCTTGCATTCTTAGGGGTAAACCAAAGTATATTTGAAAATATCATCAGCAATGCTTTCAAGAGAGAACAAAGAATTGCTCAAATGAGTCATAACATCTTGTTTTACATGTTAGCACTGTGGCTTCATAAACCAGAAAGGCAGGTTTCTACTGGTTAAAGAAAATTACTGCCAGAAGATTTAGGAGAAGGTTGATTTAATTGTACTTTTCTTAATCAAACAGAAATTGTTCTTTTAAAAACAGTACATACATATATGTTTTAATATAATCATATTGCAGTATATTGAGACATCAGGAATTCTTATCTTTCATACAGCTCATTAACTCCAGAGAGATTTTTCTAGTCAGATATTTTTTAATTTTCTCTCTTGTGTTCTACAGAGCAGTGAAGACCAAGTCAGAGCTGTGACTGATGTTAACTGAATTTAAATACAAAATGTCTGCCCCATTAGGATGGTAGTCCCTCTTTTGAAGAAAAACTGCTATAGGTAGTGAAGCCTCTTTTTATTAGATTAGAATAACACATTACCTCTTTTAGTTCAAGAAATCATCCTGAAATATTTCCCCTGAAAATAATTCAATCCACAGACTCTACTTCTTACAAACTCATGAAAGTTAAGTAAGATTCAGGTGAATTTATGAGCTCTTTCTAGAAACAGGCTTATAACTTTGGTTGAACATAACCTTCACCTTTTTGAGATGCCTTCCCCCATCAGTGTGTCACACTGATGCTGAAGTTGTTATTCTGCTTAAATACTGGCAAGAGGTAACAACACAGAGCAAGAACAACAATTTTCTAAAGCTGAACAAGGGCGTTTCTAAGAGAGTATGGGAAAAAAAGGAGGATACTATGCGGGATTACATACAACCATGCTGAGCCACTCAGACATACCCATGCAACATCCCCACACCTCCCTGTTCCGGACAGGATTGCGTGGGTTATGCTGCTAACAAGCCCTCCAAGTGGGAAGCACATTTGATCTTTGCCTATTCTTCCTCCTTACGTCAAGCTCAGAAAAGACTAGGGACCACACAGTTTTTCATCACCTTCCACCAACACAATCAGCAAGGCACAAACCTCAGAAATCAAAGATTTTGGTGGTTTCTAACAACACAGAATAAGGACCCCTATCCCTCAAGGCAGTCAACCACCCAATTTGCATACCACATGTTCAAGCAGAGAAAAAATCCTTAAATTAAAAATGCTAAACATGTACAAATATTCACCTAGATAAACCAGCTTGACCTTAATTTCCAGAATGCATGTCCAAGGAGAGAATTTACATTAGTGTTATTTTATACTCGCCAACACAATCATATAACAGAATTAAATACTTTCAGGAACTAAGGATTTAACCAATGCAAATATAATTTGCACACAGCATTAAAATGAACCATCCAAAATGTACTAATCCTTCCCTGCCTCTCTCCTTGTCTTTCACTGACAACAGATATGCCAACCCATTTTCAGAGGGTTTTTGTCTTAGAACTCCTTGGAAATTTATGGACACATGCACAGATCTCCCCATAACTCTTCCCAAGAACTTGACTTGGTACTTGATCTGCCTGCTGGATATAACATATGACACTGAATTCTAAGTGCTATATATTAAGATACACGTAGACTAGTTTTATTTTCACCAATGTTCAATCTAATGCATTCCAGGTAGAAAATGCTGTTCTAGAAAAATATCTGAAGGAGAAATATTTTTCTGGTTTGCAATTATTGATTCTGTCACAAATTTATCTGCTCAGGGAACAGTTCCTTAAGAGAGGGATAGATTTCTAAGAGCACAGACTCCAGACAATTAAACTTCTCCCCCTGTAACTACTGGCTGAAGTGCACTTTGAGGCATTGTCACAGATAGATTTAAACTGATCTATTTGGCTCTGAAACATAGAAGAAAAATGTTAAAGAAATATTATTTTTAAAATATTTGGCTTATGGGAAACCAGTTTAGTGGGCTTCCTTTGCAGGGAGAAATATGAGCAAGTATATTTTTGTGGTATGGTAACAACTTGTACATGACACACACTACATGAAATGCTCTAAGCAGAAACAAAAGTCCAGTGAAGACAAAAAAGGGCAAGTAGATCAAGCAAATGGGAAGACAATCAAATTCTGGAAATGTAATTAAACCTTTACTAGTACTTTAAAATTGATCTCTCATTTGGCATGAATGGTATTTTATAAAATGACAGCAACTAGTTTGGTCTAGAGGAATTCTGACCGTATAAACTTCATTTAAAAATCTGTTCACTGATCTATCCCCTAAAAATTAACATTATCCAGTTCAGTAACGTCTACAATCACTGTATGACAGGTGAATTAAGGTACCAAGTATAATGCATTCCAAATTTTCAAAGAGAGCTCTTTTGAAGAACTGCATAACAATGAACATTTCCATCATTCTCAGGCACCTTGAATAATTCTACATCTAAGAAAGGAACTTTTATCATAATAGTGAAATTTAAAAATACAACATAGAACCACTCATTTGGAATGGTTATGATGTTGGTTACGACTATTTTTCTATTTTTCAAAAACACTCCTCATGCATAGCTGTGTGACCTGAAGCACCCTCTGGTCTGTCAGGGGCTGTCTGTGTCCTGATTAGGGATGCTTCAGAAACACACCACAAGCACCTGGAGAGGCAGAAGACAAGTACATGCCAAATGATAATGCATGAACTTCTCATGTGCTCTCACTGATTTATTTTAAATAATTCCACATGAATATGGAAGGCACATCCCTTTGGACCCTCCAGAGCCTGCAGAGCTGTGAGACAGGAGAAGGTCCTTTTCTCTCCGAAGCTATGAGTGGCTCCGTGGTGAAGCAGGTCTCCCATGCGTCTGTGGTGGAAATGTTACCCTCACAGAGAAAAGATGGTATACTTAGTTTTGATACATTTGTTCCAGTTAAAGTAAGCATCCCCTGTTTTCTAGGTCATGACAGAGTTTTTGCAAAGTTTTTTCCCATTCTTTATAGTCTTCCTTGAAACCTTCCTCCAATTAACTTATTGCAGTTTTAAAAGTCTGGTTTTGATGTTGCTTATTTTGGCATTCTTGATTTCCTTTTTGCCTCCTTTTCAGTCTTCTTGCAGAACACTGAATTTATCATTTGCAGAATAAATACACAGGTACAAACTTGTTTCTTTCAGTCATCTGGCTGTGGTATGTTTGGTTCTATTCCTCCTCTTTGATAGACTTAGCAATTTCTGCCTATGGCCAAAAGTACTTTAAGTACAAATGCCTCAATTCTAACATTCCTGTCTTCTCCTATTGTCATGTATCTAATCACTTCTACAAAAACAGGTGTTGGATGCATTTTCATGGCACATATTAAGCTTCGTGTGCACTGCACTTTTTGAGCATAAGAATTTGTAATTTAAATATGTCACTCACTTAACTGCTTTAAGTGCAAGACTGACAGGGGAGACTGTCAGTAAATAGCTGAACACTAAAAGACTTTTGGAAAGAGGGAAATGTTAAAAATAAAAGAATAGATACTCACTTTGTCACTATTATTTCAGCTGCTAGGCAAAGCAGTAATGCTATTATAGTCTTGTTATAAGAAGTTGGCTCAAACTGTTAGCTGACAGAATAAAGAAAAGGTTTCTGTGTTGGATTGTTTGGGGATTTTTTTAGGAGCAGGAAGAATGGGAAGGAGAAAATATCAGTATACATCTTGTTTTGCCATTTCATTCAATCAGCAGGAAGAGCTCTACTGTCAGAACTGAGCATACCTGCAAAAGCTTGTTTGTACAGAGCTCCACAAGACTGACCAAAAACCAAACAAACTTCTCATGCTCCTCCCTAAGCAAACCCCAAACTTGGTGTCCTGATTAGCACTTGCTCTCAACCCTGGAGACACCATTAGCCTCTTGACTATATTTCCCCTCAAGCTGTCTCTTTTTAGTTTTTTTAGGATAACTATTTCTGCTCTCTGACTTTTACCTGGGTCACTCCACCTCTTTTTTGTCCCCTCTAGCTTTCATTTTGTTTCTCAAAGTCTTTTCCAAGTTCTGGTCATGGAGTCACAATTTATGATGGTAATTCCCAAGTAAGTTCTCAACTTTTTAAGCCTTTCTTTCCAACTCTCCATGTTAAAGAATAAGAGCTACAACAAATATAACATAGAAGTTTAAATCAGCATCTCATTTTACACCTTAGAGATCTATATCAAGCTCAGTTCAAAAATATTTTTTACTGATTTCTTATATTTTGCTTCATCAAAAGCAATTGTGTTAGCATTAGACTGTTTTATTTACAATTTGATTCAATTAAAAACTCTGTTGCCTTATCAGTCAAGAGACACTACAAGAGAAAAATTTACAAGAAAAGCAATAGAACCTTCTCACATGCAAAACTATTGGAAAGGACAAATAAAGAATACATTTGTTGAAAGGACAGAGGCACCTTTTCTCCCTGGGCCTGGCATGAATGACTCAGGGAAAGAAAAGAGGGGAAAATACAAGACAAAAATAGTAGCCCTCTCCATTAACCAAGGTTTCAGAGCGCACATATCTTCGGCACTTTTGCATCTTTCCCTCTGCAAGATGATGTAGATCTGCCCCCGATCCCTGATGATGTAGAGCTGACCTTTCTGTGGAGCAATCTCTGCCAAGGCACTTATGAAGGCAGCTCAGGCCAAGTGTGAACCAGAGATGTACTCTGAAGTTGGTTATAGTCAGAATGAAGAGGCTTGAGGTCCACTGAACTTTGCTTGGTGGAAATAGCCACAGCCTCTTAATTTTCAGACTTCCACATTTTCACTGGGTTTGGAGCAAGAGGGGGTTTGTGAGCTGTCCTTTGCAGAGGAACGGCAGAGCTCCACTGTCTTGCTGCTGGTGGGATTTGGTTGTGGCACTGTGCAGGAGGCTGAAGTCAGGGTGGGGCAGCCTCCATGAGATTCCTCTGTGGGTGCTGTTCCCAGGGTGGGAAGCATGATCCCTGCTTCCTCTAGTCCTAGTGCAGAATGGTTCTGCAATCAGACTGCCTACGAGGAGTTTTCTGCAGAGCAGGTGGCATGTGGGGCTCCCCCTTCCCACCCAGGCCTGGGACATGAGCTCGCCTCTTCCACCACAGACCCATGGAGCCACTCACAGCTTCCGAGAGAAACAGGCTCCTGTCTTGCAGCTCCACAGGCTCTGGAGGGTCCAAAGGGATGTGCCTTCCATATTCATGTGGAATTATTTAAAATAAATCAGTGAGAGCACATGAGAAGTTCATGCATTATCATTTGGCATGTACTTGTCTTCTGCCTCTCCAGGTGCTTGTGGTGTGTTTCTGAAGCATCCCTAATCAGGACACAGACAGCCCCTGCCTGAAAAGCAAACATCACGGTATTTTCACTTCCTGCTCTCCTTAGAAAAGCTACTTCTTTCCACATGTCAGTTGCAAACCAGGTATTTTGGTACCAAATTCAGTGGTGTCTACACTGCAACCATTCAACAACTTCTTAAAATAACATCTTGCGTTTTAGGACAGCAATTGTTCTCAGTTTAAG
Source organism: Myrmophylax atrothorax (assembly GCA_026770055.1). Lineage (NCBI taxonomy): Eukaryota > Metazoa > Chordata > Aves > Passeriformes > Thamnophilidae > Myrmophylax > Myrmophylax atrothorax. Next base: position 178,555 of record JAOXXN010000387.1, read on the forward strand.
ATTCACCTCTGTTTGAATTTTTTTTCATTGAAACATACTGACCATTTACAGTTTATATAATGATGATTATCCACATCCCAAAAGGCTTTTCCAAAACATTTTATCATTTTAAATATTTAAAAGTTTTATTTTCAGTTTGATGGAGTTTTATTTCTCATTTTGACTGACACAACAAAATCACTTCTGCAGTGCTGACAGATAAAAGGCAGAGGACACATACATTATCCTAAAAAGATGTACATACTTTTTCTGTACATCTTCGACAACTCAATTGTCATGGTGCTTTCCAGAAAACTGATTTCATTTTGCTGGAAACTTAATTGCCATTTAAATTTCTCATAATAAATATCTGGAACTTTGTGGGGGAAAAAAAAGATTGGTACATTTTTAAGAACATCCTCATCCTCATTTCTTGTTTAATAAACAATCCCCATAAGAGCAATGAAAGACACATTGCAAGTATTTTTGTACTAAAAATAGTTTTCTAGATATTCTCATTAGCAAGGTCACACACACACCAAAAAAGAAAAAAAAAAGATACTATGTTTGCACCAGGACAGGATAAGTTATCCATTATCAGGCTGTAATGGCTGCTAATGGGGAACTTTATACACCTGAATTCTCTCCTTGCCCTTCTAGAGTTTCTGGCTGTCCTGAAGTGATGCTATCCAGTGCCACACACCGCATGGGGTCATATTACCATTTTACTGCTACTGGGCTGCATTCAACTTCAGCAGCCTTCACTGAAAAAAACATAAAAGCCCCTCCATGTGAAAGGAAGGATGCTAACAGAGCTGTGATAGCTGAGGGGGATGAAAAGGAGGTATCCATCACAGCTCCTCACTGCTTTTCACCCTCTGACTAGTGCTGCCTGGCCCCTCACACACACACTCACAGCAAGTGCCTCATTCAGCTGTCAATCAATTCCTGAGTCATTCAGCTGTCAATCAATTCCAGAACCTCTGCAGATTTCAGCCCTGCATATTCAGATAAAACAGAAACCCAGCCAGGTCTTGGGTTTTTTAAGAATTATACCACTGCACATAAATAAACACAAAAAGCAAGTGTTAAGGTCTACTAACAACACACGAAATTTAAGTTTAAAGCATCAACACAACCTGCAAAGAATTAATTCATTCTTTTGTTTGTATGTACTGTGGTACTGTCAGCATCAATTGTTTCTCCTCCTCCCACTAGTCACACGGGGCTATCACTGTCTTCTCCCTGGCATCATTGCTCATCCCTGGCTGCCACTCTGGTGCTCCTTAATTAGAGCTACCTATCGTGAGAGGGATTTTTTACATGTTTTCCCTAACCACTTCCCAGTTTCTTGTCTTTTCCTACATGCTGACTCATTCCAGATAGCACTAGTAGCACCCTTCATGCTCATACTCCCCTGTCACAGACATTGCTGCTTCCCTCAGCTGGCCATCCCCATGGGTTCCTACATACTGCTTGAGCTACTTGTGCACTGAATCACATACCCTTTCTCCCTCCACTACTTTGACGCTTCTCCAATGTACTTCTTCCCTCCCTCCTGCCAATTTTGCCTTGTCCCCACATGAATCAACACAGGAAATTTCTTCACAGCCTTGAATTGTGGGACAGGTAACAAGGAAACACATTTGACACATCCAGACACAAGGAAATAATTTTCAGAGTTGCTGCCCAAACTCAGGAATCACAAACATCATTTACAGAGATGATGTGGTGGCCATCAGGACCTGAGAGGGACGGTATGAGACAGCATCATTAAAGGACTTCATTGATAAAGTCTGAGGAAATCTCTCCTGAGAGAGATATTTCAGCATCTCAAATGGGCTTATTGTAGGCATGTCTTTCAAAGTAAACAATGCATCTCTGGCATGGTGACAATGCTGACAGAAATTAGTCTTTGCTTCAAGAATTTCTCTGACAAAAGTAGTCCAGTTTTCTTTGACAGCCATTTCTTTTCCCATATTTTACTCTTGGAAATAACTAACCTGATCTGAATGAAACTTGGTGAAATAACTTATCACAGAGTTCAAGACTTGGTGACTAGCAGAACAAGCAACTCCAGCAGGGCTGACAACTGCATCACACCTTCCATTCAGGAAGGTCCCATAAACTTTTCAGACAGATTTTACAGCTATTTCTTCATAGAATTTATTTTAAAACTTAGTATTAATCTGAACCAGTTTTTTAGCATGGAACTGCAGTGATAACCCAGCTACCTCCCTATGAAAAAGTAATGCACATACTATTTTGTGTGGTTTTAAGAGAACCTTTGCATATTTTAGCGAGTTTTGGGGGTATTTTTTTTCCCCTGTGACCTTCATTCCTTTTCTCTTTTAGTAACTAAACTTTTCAAGCAGTGATTTGATGTTAATCACAGATGAGGACACTACTTTGTCACTGCTTAGTCTTCATTTGATCCCTAAAAAAGGTAGTATATTTTGAAGTGCCTTTATATGGCATGGGGAAACTGCATAAACCAGATAACTCAATTTGCGTGTTCACATACAGGAACAAGGTCACTGCTCTATCAGCAGTTACTTGGCCACCAATACTGAATCTATGTAGAAAGTTTCTATCCTCTAACATTATAGGCAGTCCTCTTTTTCTTCACCTGTAAAAATTTCAGATACACTATACTTTTGATTATGAATGGCAAATTAGATTTCCCATGTACTATGTATCTATCTTGAAACATGAACCAGGATTATTTTTCTAAAACTGTGTGCACAACCTGTCGTGATTAACTTGTAAACTCATCAATAAAATTACCACAATCTCTTTGCTTTTAATAGATGTTTAATATCCCCAGGTTGATGGGGAAAGAGGTTTTTAGTATGGGGATACAAAGCACAAAACTGCTATACCTTCACTTGAAACCTATTCCTACAGAAGGGTTTTGTTCTTTGATATGGAACCTGCAAGGAACTAAAAATCTTATACATGGTAATGGTATGTATGAAATACATATACATACATGAGAGTTATATTGCTATATATGGTTGCTGCTTACCTATGTTAACAAAACTATTCCAAACAATGAAAATAAAAATCACACACCCCCTGCTTAATTAGCACATCTAGAGTACTTCTCCATGAAGTAGAATATGAAGCAATTATATATATGTGCAATATTAGATTAATTTCTTTACTCCCAGCTTATAGGCAGATTAGTGACGAACATAGCATAAGGATTTATAAACAAGTATGGCACGCATAATTGTACAGAACTAGATCCTTCTTTCTTTACATTTAGTACAAAACTAAGGAATACAACTGCTCATTAATGAAAGTTTCACTGATGTAAGCAGTTAAGCTGTTGATGCTCATGGTCTAAGTATTGTGGCTCTGCTGAAAGGCATCCTTGCAGCACCTTCAGTATCAGACTCTAGAGATTAGTTAATAAAATGCCTCAGGCATGTTGCACTTCTTTAATGAGAGTTGCTATGTGCTGTACTCTATGAGTACACTCACACACCTCGTGCAAGAAGAAAAACAGTTTCTAAAACAGCTTTCTGAATACAGACATGAATTCACAAACATATTTCACATCAGGGGAAAAAAAAGTAGTTGGTTATTACCAAAAGACAACAAAAATCTGTTTAGAATTCACTGGTGATGTGAAAATAACTCATTCTGATTTAAATTAATATGAATTTTATTACTGACTTATAAGGCAGAGAACTTTAGAATAATGTTAGAAATAAGATTTGAAGTGTTCAGTCTAAAATTTGCCCACAATGGAGCTACCGAAATCGTGAGCTTAATCACCTTTCTTTGGACTGACACAGCAAACAGGTCTCAGCTACCTCTCAGTAATCAAACAGAGTAAAAACTGATGATTGCAGTCAAAACAGAATAAACTATGAAACTGAAAATTGATCATACAGGTTTTTCTGTTTAAACCACAAGCTTACAGGTAAGCCATTACTAGTGGTAATTGTCAGAAGTCTCCATCAGAGTATCTCCAGTTCTGTTACAGCTGTACTCTACCATAGAGCATCAGATAAATGTGAAATAATCATGCTTTAAAGTGAATCAATTTAAAGTACAGGATATGCCCGATGCAACTCTTTCACTGCAGGCAAATCATAACATGTTCTGCAGACTAGACCATGAAATTTCAAATAAAAAAATCACTACTTTCATTTTTAACTTGCTCAAAACATACTTAGTATATTCATTTTTTGAAGCCAAAGTGATTAATCTCTGATCTGTGTTGAATACAAGACTCTTGGCAGCATTACTTTTGTTTACATTAAATATAGCTTACAGTGTGATTTGAACAGGATCCTATTCACATTGAAATACAAAAGTAAAAAAAAATCAAAACTTTTGTTTGAAGGTAGAAGGTTCACACCCTTCAGCCTTGATCTGACTGGTTGAGGGTAAAATAATGTGATTTGCTTAGACTAAAACCAGTAGACTATTCAGCAGAACTGAATAAAGTAATAGCCCATAGACTTGCTCTTGTATTTGAGTTGAGACACCATTTCTTTAAGTTGTTAAGGTCTAGCACTTCATGTGGACCACAACCATGCCTCTACTCTTCCCTTTGGCAATGGGCTGGTAAGTGAGATATGCCCACACAGTGCTTCTTGGGGTGTAGTCAGTGACCTTCATTTTCCAGAGAGAATCACTACTGAGTACCCTTCCTATAAAATACAGATTTTTAATTCTTGCATCTTTCTTTATAAACTCTTACTTCCTGCCCTAGTTCAGCAGCCAAGAGCAATTTATCACTATGTAGGTGTGACCAAAGCTGTGTATTCTAAACCCTCTATGTAATTTCCCATGAACTCTTAACAATGAACCATTTGCAGCAGCTGCCCAGGGCACGTCTGATGCCTCAGGATGTAAAATGGGCTAGAAAGAAGCCTGTGAGATAAGAGCTGTGATAACTCCCCTCTGGGGAATCATTAGCACCTTCACACCCAGCCTGAGGGGTCATGTCTGCTAAGGGGCCATCAACAATTCAAAAAATACCCCATGACTCACAGAGTCAGATCACCCAGTATGGAACTCCCCTGCCTGGGGGAGGTACAGGGCATTCCCACCTGGACCTGAGGGGATATAATCTTGTGGGTTTGAGACCTCTGGGACCACTTGTTGGATCCAGAGGAGGATCAGAACCTCGACAGGAGGAGACCACCACTCTCGACCAGACTGCAACCGTCATCTGCACCAATAGGTTTTTCCCTTCCTTTTACTTTGGACTTGGGGGAACCACGTGGGGCTCAGCACAGGGACTAACGAACCACCCCATTGTGTTTGTGCCCCAGGGTGCCGGGTTACACTGCTGGGTTTTGTCAGTTAAAACCAATTTCTCTTTGTATCATTGCATCTATTGTAATATTTTTCTTAAATTGTAACTCTTACTTATAATCTCTTTTGTGTTGGGTTCATTTCTCCTGCTGGTTTACCTTTAAACCAGCACACTTACCTTTATAAACTCTTACTCACAAAACTTTTCTGTGGGCAATTAACTACATCAAGACTTACATAAGACAACACCCAAAACCATATTAGAATATATATCTGTCAGTGTACACAGTTATAACATACAAGTAAAATTATTTTTAAATAATTGTATTTGTTTAGAAGTGGAGGATTCTGTTTTATGGTTTAAAGCATCCACCAAAATAGAGATGCTTCCCAGGCAGAGGAAGATTTGACATTTCATCACACGTAGCTAACAAAAGAAGGGCAGATAGTAAGACTGCAACTGCTTCTTTCAAGTTAGAAGTGAAAAAATATATGATCCTGGTCACTAAACCCAGTTTCAAGTTCTTTCCTCAGAGGTCATAAATGCATCACACCTTAAACAATGGCAAAAAATAAAAAAAATCCCCATCTGTTTGATTTTATTAGAGCAAGTCCTTACAGACTCAAAACTTTTCAGTGTCTTCAGTTGACACAGTTCCAAAGAGCTTCAATTTGGTTCACAGAGTAATTCATAACACCTGTAAACACGCTGTGTTCAAACAACAGTTACAAAGCAGTTGGTTGTACAGTTCCAGGTGACAAATCTAAAGAAAATGTTTGAATAAGTTGGACTCACAGCTGTTGAAAAGCGAAAAACATTCTCCATTTACCAAGCAGCAGAACATTGTGGGCCTTACTATGTTCCCCTGTACAATGTTTGCTTTCACATCTGTCAGGAAGGAGAAACGGTGTATAACTCCCCTGCCAAAACCAAATGGCAAACTAGGCTTCGGAATGCTTCGCTGTTTGACAAGTCTGCTGGTCACAAAGCTGTTTTGACAGCTCTTAACTCATTGTTTACTAATCCTGCATTAGCTGCACAAGCAAGACACTATTCAGAAAAACTGTATTTCACAGAAGCACTTTAACAGATAACAAATATGGCACTAATTTAAGATCTAAACAAAACCAAATGAATAAGTTTAGGATTTCTGTTTTATGAAAAAGGCTGCTTTGCACTCTAATTATTCCAGTAATTTACTTGAGAAACAGATGCCTCATTTAAAATAACAAGCAGAGTAGATTGACACCGGGAGTATGAAGAGAACAAATATTTCCTTCAAAGTTATTTTATAGTTATCATAATACCTATTTTTTTTACCTGCTTCCATAACCCAGACCAAAAGTAGATAAAATCAATTGCAGTTAATCTGGCATATTCACATCCATACCATTCTAGGAGAATTCTAGGCTCATTAGATCCAGAAATTACACATCAAAAGTCTTGGTAATTTATTGCCATCATATCTAGACAAAGTGCAGCTTTTCCCATATTGATATGGGCTGACATGAGAAAATTCATGTCTATTCCTCTGTCTCCACTGGCTGCCTCAGTTCCATCACATTGATTAAGCCTCCTCTTCTGTCAAAATGTGAGTCAGGTCTCTCTACCAAACAAAACGTGGAATAATTCTGAAGAAAACAATTATAAATCTACTCAGATAAACAGGAAGCAACAAGATGTGTTTTCCTGGTTGTAGGCTATTCTGACTTACAAAGGAACAACCCTTCATTGCTGAGAAGTGATTTTCAAGAAATAGAAAACACTGAGCATCTCACCAGTCTGATCAGTCTGATCTTCAATAAAATATCTGGTTTAACATCACATCATATATTGTTAATAAAATTAGATAAAGTGGTTTGGTAGAGGAACTCTAAAAGAGGTGGTCTAAAGTAAAATGATGGAAGATTTTTCATTGTTTAAAGGGACATTTGCAAAACAAATTCATCTAACTTTGGAACATACATCACTTAACTTTGGTTTTGGTTTTTGGATTGTTTTGGTTTTTTTTTACTTCTGCAGTCAATACAAATGCCAGTCTAAAATTTAAGAAATATAAAGGAAGAGGTTAGATCTTACAGAAAGAAAACCATCTGGTGGACAGGATCAAGAGATGAGATGATACTCAACCAGGCAAAATTGCGAGGACATGCTTTTACACACCAAAACCATAGATTTCTATTACAGCTGGAATGTCACTGAACAGAAACAAATAGACTACAGAGAACAAAGCTGTATTAATCAAGCATCATTAGCACTTGTCACAAACACCCCATGTCAGCAGTTTCAGGATGATACAATTCACCACCTTTTTGATGTTCTGCTGAAGGGCAGAGTGCTGCAAAGTGTTCTGAAACCCCAGCCACACAGATTGCCGCACCAACAGGCACCAAGCAACATTTCTGAGCTTTCCTCTCAAAAAGAAGTCTCTTTCTACTACACAAGTGTTAATGTAAAAGCAAGGGATGTTTGCCGTCTAACAGTCATAAATTAAACATAGATCCCTAGTAGGTTAGAGAAAAGAGGAAATGGTAGTAAGTGCATCCAAGTCCTGCACAAAGACAAACTGGGGTGAAATTCTTCAGGTGTCCACAATGATGGCAGCACAAAAAGGGTGCAGCACATGCACATAAAAGTGTTTAGGAGAACTTGTCTACATTGCAGAGAAGTCAAGAGTGGATGTAGTTGCATTAAAGAACAGAGCCAGACTCTCATCAAAGATGCACAGTAAGAAAATAAAATGATCACAAGGTACAGTGAGGGAAATACCTTACTGGAGAGTGAGTAAGTGCACAAACAGGCTGCCCACAGGTTATGGAGTCTCTGCCATCAGAGACAGTCAAAGTTCATCTGGGAAAATTCCTGAGAAATCTGCTCCAACTTGGAAAGCAGCTGAACCACATGATCTGCAGGGGTTCCTTTCAACTTTATGATCCTATCACATAACTTAACAGCCATACACTACACAGTCCACAGAAGAGAGTTAATTATTGCTGCATCATTCTACTTGCACTTGTCTGAATTTACACTAGAAGGTGAACTCATGGAAATAGTAGTCTGAAGCAAGGATGCCCACATCCCTTGATTTCAGGGATGTTGTAAGAAGCATCTTTTTCCTTGTTTAAAAGAAATGTGTACAATGGATACAACTATAAAAACTGGGGGAAAAACTGGGAGGTGGTCTGTAAAAATCCCAACAGATCTTGCACAGACTTGTAGCTGACAGGCAATATTAGTACTTTTAAATTGAAAAGGTTAAAAACAATATGCTTACTGTTCCAAGATACTAAAAAAATGCTTAGCCAAATGCCACTTCATTTAACTTTGAAAACATTTTGAAGATATAAATACACAAACAGAAAAATATTTTAAGTGTGTTAGTATATGATTAATTCATAGTGCACACACGCATTATGACTATTCTCACAAAAATTCTTTATGTTCATTTTTGTATTTCTTATGTTTATACAAAAGGAAAAGCAGGAGTTAAAAAAAAAATGTTACTCAAAACTCTTAGATATTAACTACAACTCTTAACTACAGTGAGATATTCTACTGTTAACCAGCAAGTCAGCTTAACATTAAAAGTAAACACACTGAAACGTTATACATAAAGTCAATTACACCATCAATCTCTGTTTACCTATAGCACAGTTTCCAGAAATGCTGCTTCTGAGGAGTTCCTAAAGAGAATAGTTAGAAAACTCAAGGCCAGCAACATTTGTCATGAGTTCCTTTCAATAATTATTAACAGAAGACTCTTAGTTCAAGCAGCCTACTTTCAATAAATTACTGTGCCGCTAACAGGTCTGCTTTGAAACAATGGCACAAGCATCTCAGTGACCCACATAAAGCCATTTCAAGTACAGCATTATCTGATAGCTTAGCATTAATTATAATGTAATATGACTGACTTCTCAATTCTTACATTTACTTTTGTCTTTCATGTTTTTATTCAATCAATTTAGCTATACATACTACTATGAGTTATTACTGTTAAAAAGAGAAAACTCTGGACAGCTTAAAAAGGACCAGCTATAATCACCTCTATTGTAACAGAACAATGCTTTGATTTTCCTCTGGGAAAGGCAATGCAAAACTGAATTTGCTTACACGTACTAACTTGATGAGGAAAGAAACCCAGTCCCAGCAGAAACTGGAAATCAATCTTTCACTCTTCAGTAATTACTGCTTATGAATTGGCAAAAATTATGAAAGAGCTTTGCCATTTATATGCAGCAGATATGTCTGAACTTAGCACTGAGCTGCAGCTGTTAATGGTGTCATTTCTGCCAATATATGTCACAGAGTCAAATTTTCTATGTTTTTGAAATATTACATTAAATATTATTTTACATGCAATTTTTGATAGAAGATACAGGCAATTTTCTTACTAGAGCTTTGTACTTCAAGCATTTCACAACCAAATCTGTGAAATACAACAAGTTTTTTCTTCTTAAAGCTAGGATTATTGTTCATTCCTCTTTTATATATGGAAATGAAAAGACAGTGCCTGAAAAAATTAATAGTAAAAAAAATTGAAGTCCATTCTTCTTCTTTTTTTATCTATTTTTTTTTATTTCCCTAAGGGAGAAGAACTCAGGCAGATCACACAGCCTCTCAGAGTTCAAAAGTCATCGCCAAGACAAAAATTGCAAGTAATTCAATAATTTTTAAAACTGTAAAGCACAGATTTGCTAAAAGGTGGTTGTTCTAAAGGCAAGACATGTTTCTTAGTTGCAGCAAGCAAAGTTCTGTCTCAGCTAATAACATGCTAGATACCATCACAACTGTGTAAGGTTAGCATCTAAAAGGTAAGCTTCTTTCATGCCAGTGTACTCTGTATACTTGCATACCTCTCAGGGAACATTTCTAATGCTTCTTCTTTTGGTGTTTTATACAGCAAAATGTAAGAAAACATTCTAAGCTTTTGTAATTTCATTACTCAAAACACCAAGATAATTTCCCCAGGGGAAATACTATTTCATAACCTCTGATAGATAGGCAAGTACCCAACTGATGCCTTCATCAGGTTACACCTGTGCACTAGTTTAAATAGATGCAATCAATTATGATGTAAGATATTCATGTTAAAAATGCACAAGAAACTACATTTATCCTACTGATTCTTCATTTTCTTATCTTTATAAATCTCTTAAATAGAAAATAAATTAACTCAAGATTTCAGCCCAAATCTGTGGTACTGAAGCCCCAGGCTCTGTTTTGGAAAGGAATTGTGATAATTGGACCTCACAGAGATGTGCCAGCAAATCTTGATCTGAAGCTGTTACATCAGGCATTGGTCCAATTTCTCCATAAAACAGGAAAACTGAATCAAGCGTCAATCTACAAATTATGCTATGGATGAGAAGGTCACCTGTTAGTTTAAAATAGACCAAATTCCAAAAAGGGAAAATATTTTAAACACAAGAACTTATTTCCACATATTAAAAACTATCCAGTTTGCCATTAACAAAGAGATAAACATTGTTGGCTCATTCATCCCTATGGTGACACAGTGCTGGATTCTAGTTCAGACCTCCCAAATTCTTTGAAATCCAGCCCACAAGGTTTCTTTTCAGTGGCATCTCAGGATGCACCAGTCCTCCATGTCCTCCATCCAGATCATATGACATTGGCAGCCCACAGAGCTCCCTTGAGGCTGAGAAATATGCAGCAAACCTGTTGTAAGCTTGAGAAGGCCATGGCCATGCACCTGTGCCTGCCTCTGGCATGGGAAGTTCTGAAGCATCCCAGTAGATGAGTTTGCTACAAGCAGGAAAAAGTCAGTTCTCATTATTAATATGTAAAATTGGGCAAGTTTAACTTCAGCCAATGTTTGCATCATCCACCCAGAAGGACAGGTTAATCAATCCTAGGCCACTTTATTTCTTTGAAACTAAAAAAAAGCAAAAACAAAAAACACCAAAAAAACCCCAAACCACCACCAAAGACAACCCACAACCAACCACAGGAGTTTCCAGGGCCTAGTTACCTTGTACTTCAATCGAAAACTTTCAGCATCTTTGAGAAAAAAAGTAAATATTATGTAAACCCCAATTTCATTCCTAAATTGCTGGCTTTTAACAAGCACAACAATAGTTTAAACACAAATAAGTTCTTGACTCTGTGTGAAATCAAAGCCACAATACCAGGTCTGGTTCTGCTAACTCAGTCTCCAGAAGGGCATTTGAGCACAGAAGTTCCGTTCTGAGATACCATATACATATTATTATATAAAGAAGACACAAAACCAAAAGATACTGCTCTGTGGAGCATGAAATGAGCTTCACAAGTTCATGTACTTGGACTTGGAGATGTCTTCATGCCTCCTACTCTCCACCCATATAGTATCAATAAAAGCAGTCCTTCTTACTATAAGTATTAGTAACGATTTTGCAGCAGAACAGATCTCAACATATACACTTCAATTGTAAGGTCACTGAAAAATATTACTGTATTTGGAAGAAGCTTCATCAGAAGACATTAAAAGATACAGAGCTGAATGAGTGGCCTCTGTACTCCCACAACTACAATGACTTTACATACTGAGGAAAAACTCCACATGCTTCTGCATTCAGATTAATGAAGTAGACAGAAGACATACTCTGTACAGCACACCATGATGTATCTATGCCTGTATATTTAAATACAATAAATAAAGTTATAGTTAAGAATAAGCCTGTGTGCCAATTTGGTGCACAGAATTAGAAACAAAGAAAGCAAAAACTGAAAAAGGAAATGCCTCTTAGTAGAGAACATACTTCAATAGTCTTTGACAAACTAGAAGGCTGGGCAATCACCAACCATATGACGGGTTTCAAGGTCAAATAAACAATTCTACACCTGAGATGAGGCAACCCTGGATGTACAGACAGACTTAGCAAAGGGAGGGCAGCACTGTGGAAAGGGCCCTGCGGGTCCTGGTTGGTGGCCAGTTGGATATCAGTCAGCAGTGCCCTGGCAGCCAGGAGGGCCAACCATGTCGTGGGGGGCATCAGGCAAACATCATCAGCCAGGAGAGGGAGTGGATTGTCCCACTCTGGTCTGCACTGGGGCGGCCTCACCTGCAATCTTGGGGTAGTTTGGGGTGCCACAGTATAAGAAGGATATGAAGCCATTAGAGAGTGTCCAAAGGAGGGCAAAAAAGAGGGTGAAGGACCTTGAGGGGAAGCGTGTGAGGAGGGGCTGAGGGTGGTGTGTTCAGCTGGAGACAAGGAGATTAAGGTGAGACCTCACTGCAGTTACAACTACCTTGTGAGGGCAAGAGAAGAGGGAGGCACTGATCTCTTACCTACGGTGACAGTGACAGGACCTGAGGGAATGGCCTACAGTTGTGTCAAGGGAGGTTTAGGCTGCATATCAGAAAAAGATTCTTCTCCCACAGGGTAGTTGGACACTGAACAAGCTCCCCAGGGCAGTGGTCACAGCACCAAGCCTGTCTTGAGTTAAAGAAGTGTTTGGACAATGCTTTCTGGCACATGGGGTGACACTTGGGATGTCCTGAGCAGGGCTGTACTTCAAAGATCCTTAAGGCTCCCTTCCAATTCAGTATACTCTGATTTTATGATTCTATAATATTCAAGATGTTAGTAGATAAATACAAACAAACCTTACAAGGTACTGACTTTTCTCCATATATTAATTCACCATCCTCAGTTCTTCAGAATTTTAAAGCTTCTGTGTTTGTCACATAACAAGAAAAAAATATCAGTCACTCAATATTGGCATTAATTTTACATATGCTATTTCAAAATTCACTGACTGGAGCTTGCAGCAAGAAACTATCACGAATATCTTCTATAAATATTGGCATTTTTTCCTCTCCATTTTTTGTCATTTTCATAAAAGTGAGAATAATATTATAACACAGCAACATTAATAAACATAAAAGAGTATCTACTTTACATCAAGTCTATGATGCCTTATAAAACCTTAAAAATCTAATTATCAGAAGTGTCAAAAACCTATTCCTTCTGCAGCCAAATTAAGGTGAACTGTATTTGAAAATGCACTAAAAACAACAAAATAAAAGAAAGATTATTTAAACAAGCATAAATAGGTCTGATGACAAGTACAGTTTTATAAGTATTCTTGAACTACTTACAGTAGTAGAATAAAACTAATACATGAACTCAGTGTGACATCTGGGGACGAAGAGCAGTCATCCACCATGACTATTGCCAGGCACGTGTATAACTTAATTTTTTAAAAAATATTTCTATTCATCAAATACCATTAATCATGAATATGAGCAGCATTACCATAACTACTTACAATAACATATTCTTGTTTTAATTCAAGGAAACAAGGCTGCTAGTATTTTTTGTCAAAAATCTTTATTGTTATAGCTAGCAGACTTGGCTGGCTTCCAGGTGCTCTCTCAGTTCCCCACCTCGACTGGACAAAGGCAGAAAGCAAGATTAAAGGCCTCGTGGGTCAAGATATGGACAGAGAGACTGATCATCAGTTACTTTCCTGGGCAAAACAGACTCAATTTGGGAACTAGTGATTTGATTTGCTGACAATTAAAAATGAAAGAAGGATGGTGAGAAATAACAACAAACTTAGAACACTTTCCACTTCTTTTCCTCAGGCTCAACTTCACTTAATTTCTGAGTCCTCACACCCTGCCCTCCCCAGGCAGCACAGAGGGATGGGGAATAGGGCTTGTGCTCACCCCACAATGGCTCCTCTCTGCCTCTTCATCCTTTACACTTTTCCTCTGCTCCCTTCACAGAGGCCACTCCTGCAGACCCCTGCTACAAAAACCTTGCCATGTAAACCCAATGCCATTGTGTAATTAGGTTACAGAATAAGCCTTTCAGAGTCTGGTTAGTCAGTGTTCAATAATTATGTGATTCTGGAGGGTGGCAGGAGGAAAAGTTCTGTTTAGAGGTTTCGTAATGCTTCAGCTCCAGCACCAGAAATTTCATATGTAACATTTCCTTCCCCAACATAATTAACCACAGTCAAGGGGAAAAATAATTAAAATAAACAATTTCCTTTGCATAAAATGAGTATTATGATAGCAATCTGTTTTTCACACACACTCAGAATTTGAAGCCTGTTACAACTGTAACACTGTACTGCAAATGTCTGGCAATTAGAAGAATTAAATCTACCCTGGATAATGTTTAAAAGTAACATTACAAAAAATACTAACAAGCTAGTAATTAAATTAAGTAAAAAATCTTGGGAATTACAGATCCCAAAATACAATTTTTATTATAAGACTCTTCCAGGTTCAAGAAGGGGTTTGCAACAGTTTTTTCTATGACCTGTAAGGTAACACAATACCACTCTAGCAAAATTTGTAGACATTCCAAAAATTACAAATAATGAGGAAAGCTAGTTATTGGTGAAAATAACCTGAGTGACTTGGCAAGACAGGCTCTCTGAAAACCTGCATTGTAACAACTGCAAAGGGCAAGATCATCTGTAAAAAGAAAATTACACCAATTTTATGAAGTATGATTTGTGTCCTGAAAAGCTTCAGCTCTGAATGGAACTTGGGCATCACCATGAATAAACAAGTGAACATGAGATCACAGAGATGCTGTTATTAATGGGGAAGGGAGAGAATAAAACAGGCCCTTGAACTTCTGCTTCAGGTATCCAGGTAGGAGGGCAGCAACATTTCAACATAATTAGTTATTTACCTCTATATACTCCAAGAAATTAAAAACAGTTCAGACATTGCTTTAAAAAACAAACAAACAAACAAACAAACAAAAACAAATAGATAAACTCTGAAAACCTTGCCACATGGGAAGGATGAAAGAAACTTGAAATATTAAGTCTATCAAAAAAAGTTAAAGGGGAGACTTGGTCTGTGCCTCGCAGTATCAACACATGCAAGATATCTGACAGATGACTTTTTAAGAACAAAAGACAGAGTAAGCTCAAATGGATGAAAGATATCTACACAAATTTGCAGTAAATATTAAATTAAAAAAATAAACAGTGACAATAACAAACATGTCAAGCAATCTAACAGGTGATACAATAATTTTAATCTGAACCCTTACATTCTCATCACTGCAGTTTTAAAAATTGAGATCAAATTTCTGAAGAAGTATATATATAAGTATATATATATATAAAGATATATATATGTAGATGATAGATAGATAGATAGATAGATAGATAGATAGATAGATAGATAGATAGATAGATAGATAGAAAGAAGCAATCACCAACTAATGAAGACAATGATTTCTGGGTCAGGTAGCAGGATATCACCGCCTAAGATGAATCATGTACTTACTGCAGTTACTGACTGAAGCTCCAGTGAGGGATGTGTAGCTGTCTACAAACACAGCACAAGCACAAATATTTCAAAGCCTGGACACCTGATTCACGTGTTCATCTTTCCAGTTTCCTCAGAGCACTGCCAGGTGCATTCATCCTGCAACAGTTGCCAGCACCAGTAACAATAAACGTCCTGACTCCTTGTTCTGCTAATGGCCTTCAACCACACAGAGCTGCAAAACCCCCTTTGTTTGAGGGCATTTCCCAGGCTACGTTTTCTTTTAGCAAGTATCATGCTCCACACATAGTAAGATAAATGGCTTTCACCACGCTCGGGGTATTATTCCCCTTCACCTATTTCTTACCACTCCTTTTGCACACAAGGTGCTCCCCTTTCACCCTTTCTCACATGCCTGCACTCCCTCCCACCTCTGCTCCACTGACAGCAGAGCCCAGCAGACCTTCCTGAACACTCCCCTCCTACCAGTTCTGCAACCTGCACCTGCTACTCCACTGCTACACTGAGCTTATAAATGTTTACCTGAAGACTTATGTGTTTATGGTGGGGGAAGACAAGGGCATAGAATTAATTATGTGTGTGTGGGCTCATTGAAACTCTGGAGTAGCACTGGAGAAAGACAGAGGGAAGGGGAGGGAAAATGGATATAGACACACTCTGTCAAACATCGCTAGCAAAAACGTTTCTCTTATAAGACCATGGACATCCTACATTACTACCCAGTCCCAGTGCTGCTTTCCTTGGAGGAGCAGAAGGGTTCATTGCTAGCCAAACTCCCCATAATCCTCCTGAATCGCAATGCTAAGGATCCAGAGGCACATTGTCATCTCAGAGGGATGTAGGGTAGGGCAGTGGAACTCTTAAGCTAAAGAATTCTGTGGTGGAGGAGCTGATTATTTATTTTTTCCTGCCCAGAAAAGATGAAAATACACTACTTTCTGGTAAAACTCTACTTCTCTTAAATCAAAGTACTGGCTCTGGTGATGCTCAGATTTTCTCACTGCATCAGGCAGCAGCAGAATCTATGGAAAAATCTGAGAATCTCTCATGAGAAAGGTGAAGATAAACTTTACATGAAACACATACCACCTGTTATGCTTGATGTCATAGACATATTGCATAATATCATACAAAGAATATGGATGATTACTCAGTAAGTACACTAGGTCACTTCACCTCTGCCTCCCACTTCAATTCCAGATATCCTTCTCTTTTCCCGACAGACTACAGCCTTCCATTAGCCTTTTTTCACAGAAAAAATAAGGCAAGCAGTCCTGCATTCAAATGTTGGTGGATAAAAAGAGCTCTCAAATAAGGTGGAACAGTGAGAAAGGGCTGGGAAAAATACTTCTATATTCCATTGCAATGGCTACATCAGTAGATATCCTGAGGCTCTGGGATTCATCAAATTGAGGGCAAAATAATAGAGCAAACATGACAGCAGCTCAAGAAAACAGTAATTTCATTCAAGGTATAAAGAAATATTCTAATGCATTTTGTTTGAAAAAAGACAAATGCCAATTTTTAAGCACTTAGCTTTCTTGGTGTTCTTTTGCCAGACAGACTGTTGTGTTATATCTGGCTCTGCAGGTTTATGAAACTATATAAGCCAGAGAAAATGAGCTAAAGGATGGGCAGTTTTAAGTAACAATGGCTCCAAATTTGAGGCTGCATTGAAATTAGCACTTAAAGCAGAAACAAAATCCTTCTCCTTCACAGTGACAAGGAGTTTTCATTTCAATTTGACACAGTCTGCCATAAAAGGCACTGATTTTCTTCTTAGAGAAGCCGCTTTTTTAAGAATGTAAAGAGGCACTAAATTCTTTAGATGAAATAAACAAAATCAGTTTCTAAGCTGATATTTTCAGACTACACCTTCTCCAACAGGTTTCTGTATCTGTATTTCACTCATACTTACTTGTCTGTGTAATACCAGACTCCACAAACTCCATGTTCACATTCATTTTTGTAACTCAGACACAAAGTACTATGAGACATAGTGTCACACTTTGACTCACGTATGCAAGCCACATATGCAGCTTAACTTGTCATGCTTTATTTGAAAACTAGATAATGGATAATTTAAAATGGCCTTTCAGTTCCACTTTAAAAAAAAAAAAGGAAACAACAAGAGAATGGATTTTGTTTAAAACGGAATGGAAACTAATTGTACAAATGCCATTTGGATTCATTAAAGGGGGTAGCTTTGTTAATTGAAATCAGCTCCAAGTTCCTTCCAGACAATTCTGACCTCTACCAGGTAACAAACCAACCATCCCTCTTTCACCCTGCAGATACAGGTATGGCTGCACAAGTCACCTGGCAGGTAAGGCACACCCAGCTGGGAAGTCCTAGAAATGCAGCAATGCACCCAGTATTAGATGTTTTCAACCTACCCAGTTATTCTGCGGACTCTTTCTATGTGAAGCTCAATAATAGACATGGCTGTATTTTGAAAGGACTGTAAAGAGTACCCTTCTGTGGGATCTCTCTGGCTGAGTGAAAAGGAAAATGAACTCTTGCTTCAAAGCCTTGTGCCTGAGACCAAAAGATGTGGAGCTGTACTAAAAGCAGTGATGCAGTAGGCTTCGTGTACTGATAAGCAACGTAACACCAACAAAAAAACTTTCAACCCTGCAGTCAGTTTTCTTAAAGTAAGCCTTTTTTATTCCTGCTATAAACAAGAAAGAAGATCTATAGCAACTGGAAGAATAGGTGTCCCTGGAGCTGCAATCCAGAAGGAGAAAGGCAAAGATGTGCTAAATGGAGACAGAGTAAAAGAGCAGCAAGAGGCAGAAGGAGAGAGAACACAGCTCCTTTTTCGTTCCCAATGCAAATATTGTGCCATGTGTGAAACAACAAGCACTCTGTTCAGATCTGCCTTCTAAAGTGTAACTGGGAGGGCAGCACAAAAATCTGCCATCAGGAAACAACTCATGAGCTTTGCATGTCCCCTGTGTCACCTCCACCTACTCTCAGCCTGGAGTGAGACTCCAGTTGCAAAATTGTTGGTTCTGCAGAACCATCCTCGAACCATGCACAACACAGTGAGAAAGACACATGAGCAACTAAGGAGACAGGATGATAAAGCCCACACACTCACAACACCTAATAAAAACAGACTAAAAGGAAAAGGATAAGAAGAGAGTGGGGATGAAATAGGAGCCAAACAGCAACCAAAGTGCACTGTTAAAAAGCTCAGAAAATTGCCTGTCAGGGATCCACTTATTGTGCATTTTATCCATATCTGGTTTTAAAAGCATAGTTTTTACCTTCCCTTGGGTACTGCATGTAAGCCTAATTACAGAACACTTCCACACAGGTGAAGTATACAGCATGCAGCCTGGATTGCCTTTATATTCCCATCATACTATTTATTGCCTACAAGGCAAAACTCCCATGCCTTGTTCAGTCTCTACCCACCCCATGGCTGGCTGCTATTACACAGGTGAAAGGGTAAGCTGCTTTAGTATTCCACAAACAGAATTCAGGACAGAGTAACTTGTGGAAAGTAATCTAGAAACAGAGGCTTTTCATCAGTCCCTGTTGGTCCAAGCAGGGATAAAGGAAAAAATTTAACTGCTCCGCCAGAAAGTCACTTACATGTTGGTAACCACATGCATAATCTCCAAAATTCTCTGAAACAGACCCAGACATGCTATTGAGACTTGTTGTTTATGCACTTTTAAAAATTAGCCAAGTCCATGTTCATTTGTGGCACTGTCAGAAGCATACCTGGCTTTAAGAAACCATGACTGGCACCCTGCAGTCATGTCAAGACAGATTATTTCCACAGTGATGCTCCACAAAACCTGTCATGAACCAGAACTGCAATACTGCTATTTTCTTCACAAGCCCACCAACTATTTAAAAGTCAAGACAGTAGCTATAAAACCACTTCTAAACATCATACTAATGAAACTTTGGGAATATTCAGATCATATCCAAAGGACTTCCCAGTCTGGCCACACTTCAACTCAGAGCACAGCACCACACACAAACAAAGCACAAAACCACACCTGGCCTACTCAGGCAATG
The DNA here is from genome assembly GCA_026770055.1 of Myrmophylax atrothorax. Taxonomy (NCBI): domain Eukaryota; kingdom Metazoa; phylum Chordata; class Aves; order Passeriformes; family Thamnophilidae; genus Myrmophylax; species Myrmophylax atrothorax. The sequence goes on from JAOXXN010000387.1 coordinate 198,126, forward strand.
CACTGTAAACATCATTCAGAGAACCAAAATGAAATGAGCACTTTGCTTCCAGGAGGATTTAATGCTCCCTGCTATTGTGCCACTGGGAGCAGCAATTTGGTCTCCACTGACCTGATTTCCCTGATATCATGTTTTCCCACGTCATAGGCAGAAATATCTCGAAATGCATGCCAGTGTTAGCAATGTACAGCTAGAATCACAGAATCACAGAAGGCTCAGGTTGGAAGGGACCACAGCAGCTCATCTGGTCTGACCTCCTTCCTCAGGCAGGGTCATCCCAGAGCACACGGCATAGAATTGCATCAGAATGGTTCTGGAGTATCTCCACTGAGGGAATCTCCACACACACCCTCTCTGGGCAACCTGTTCCAGTGTGTGGTCACTGCACAGTAAAGTCCTTACTCAAATTCAGGTGGAACTTCCTGTGCATCAGTTTCTGCCCATGGCCTCTTGTCCCATTGCTGGGCACCCTGAGCAGAGGATGGTCCACCCTCTGACCCCTCCCTGCAGACACTGACAGACATGGATGAGGTTCCCTCTCAGTGTCTCTTCTCGAGGCTAAACAGGCCCAGCTCCCTCTGTCTTTCTTGTAAGGAAGATGCTCCAGCCCTTTCATCATCTTTGTCACCCTCCTCTGGACCCACTCCAGGAGCTCCCAGTCTCTCCTGCACTGAGGAGCCCAGAACTCGGCTCAGCACTCCAGATACTCCTCACAAGGACTGAGTAGAGGGGCAGGATCAACTCCCTATATCTGCTGGCAATGCTCTTCCTCATGCATCCCAGGACACCATTGGCTCCTAGGGTGCCCTGCTGGCTCAGGGACAACTTGTTGTCCACCAGGACCCACAGGGCCTTCTCAGCAGAGCTGCTCTCCAGCAGGTCAGCCCACAGTCTGTCCTGGTATATGGGGTTATTCTTTCCCAGCTGCAGGACCTTCTATTTGCCTTTGTTGAATTTCAGACAGTTCTTCTCTGCCCATCTCTCCAACCTCTCCATCATCTCTCATACCGAATGCAAACCATGAGCAGAGACTGAATAATAACATTGTAAAACAGTCAGTAGCTGAACTGGAAAAGAAAGGCTGCAAAAACAAAGCACTGGAGAAGAAACTGGTAAAAAAATCCTGGATAAAATTTACACAGATGACATAAACTATACAAAATATCTATCATGAAACATTCATAAAGTCCAAATCTTTACAATATTACTGCAAAGTCAATAGAAATCTGCAAGGATAGCAGATATGCCACCAATCAGATGGAAATCATTCCTGGCCATATGTTTTCCAAAAAGATACTAGAAAATCTGAAACAATACACTACTTTTAGGATCTATATGGCCAGATATGTAGGTTGATGTAGTCACATATTATTATATTAAATCATACATTTTTATGTTAATACTGGTTTTACATGTTAAATTATTCTCTTGACAAAAATGAGTAAGACATGAAGCAATTTTTATCGTACGTGTGTGCACAATCTTATCTAAAATGAAGATGCCAGTGAACACCAATGTTTTGAAGCTTTTACCACCAACTCTAGTTCTGCTGGAACAACATTTGTTTGTTTTTTTAAATTAGTGTTTTAAATTTCTTGAGAAAATTACGAACACACCCATTTTTCCCATGCCCCTGTCAAGCTTATGAGAGGTCTTTTTCAACAGAGGAGGAAGTGACAACAGTTTGACCCTCAGTCTTTTGAAATCAGTGAAAAATGTGATATTTAACTGTGTATATAAAGTTACAGTTCCAACTAAAAATTTATGACACCATAGTCAGCAAAATGACTAATATTGCACATCACATGGACAACACATCTGTAACTTCCATACCATTGCCAACTCTCTCCCTGTTCTTTTACAAGGGGTTCAAAACCCTTTTCCAGACTTTTAGGAATAGCATGTTAACTAGAGCACCTCAGCAACTCTTTAGCACACTCCACTCTTCAGCTGCTACTTTCCTGGAAAAAAGCTCTGGTCTTTCAATCATATTTTTTTAAGTAAACATATAGATGCAAACATAACTTACATTTATACTTCTATATATTGTATATTCTTTTATCTATAGTATATAAAAATTTTATGTATTTTTATGTCTAATCTATACACACACATGTATTAGTGCTCCACTTGTTTATCTACCAAGAACTGCTACTGCTAACACATCGGACTTGGAAATAACACTATCCACAATTATTGCTGGACTGACAGGATACTAATTCCTAAAAATGAGGAAAAAAATATCTAACACAACTGAACTGACACCATTAAGCCTAAGCTTTAATTATGAACTGTCAACACTTTATTATGACTCCACTCTAAACAGCCCACCAAGGAAACTACTGACCTTGACATGCCAAAGGAAGCAATATTAAAGAAACAGGTACACACAATTCAATAATTTTATGCTTGATGGTAAAACATTTGAGTCTGTTTTGTATGGAAGCTCAGTCCATTTCTAAACTTTCAACCCGTATATTTTATACTTTTTCACCAAATACTGCAGAGTCAGCAGGGAGCTTCAATATAATACCAATTAAAACAATTATTTTGCTTTACCAAAAATGCACTATAATAATTTCTCTATTTTAAGATTATGCTATGAATCCATTAAAAATTTACTGATGGAAAACTAAAGTTCAGGGGAAATAATGTAAAATAGCTTTGCAAACAAGCTGACACTACAGTATAAGATAAAGATACAGTCAAAACTGTTATATATTGGGTTTGTTTCATGATTACCATCAGCAGATTTTTCGAGATTATGGATTTTTATCCCCTCGTTTTCACTGCATCCTGTGTCACACAAAAGCCAAGAAAAGGGTTTGAAAGGCATTTTTACACTGTGCAATTTTTTATTCAATTTCAGGCTAATATTTTCAGTAACTACTTAATAAAACTCTGCAGGTAAATTGCACAGAACGTATCCACACTCTCAAAAATCCAGAATATTCATTTACTTAAAGTTTTAGTTTCCAGTTACACAACTTAAAATATTGTAGCTTACTATAATCTTAAACCAATCCAGGTTCTGTAAATCAGGCAGATAATGATTTTTTTTCACAACTAATTAGTCTGAACTTCAAAGTGACACTTTTTTTAACTGACAACAGGCTACTGCAACATGAAATTAAAGGAAAGGGTTAATACGTGGAAAAGAAGAACCATACTTTGTTCTGCTTTGTATCAAAACAATATTACACATTCCAAGATGTATCTTATATGACAAATGATGAGTCTATTGAGAAGGCTGCAGAGAACAGTTCCCCATGTATTAAAAAACACTGTTCTTAGAGCAAGTGCAGTGCAATGGAGCAACATTTTATTTTTGTAAACTCTTGCAATGACACCAATTCCTAATACATTCTGAGTGTGGTTGCAATAATTTGGCAATCAGCAAAAATGTCAATACTGAGCCAAGATAAAAACCATGAAGTTTAACAAATGCATAAAGCAGGAAGGTAACACTAGAAATGTATTGGTGATAACAAATCACGTGTGGACATGCCTTCTTTTTTTCTTTAAAGAAACCATAGCTCTAGAAAAAGCTGTAAACAAAACAAATACTACATTTCACATGGACATCACATCTAATAATTTTTAATAATGATTCTCAAAACATGGCATGTATAAAGGAGTGAAGGAAAAAGTTTAGATTTAAAAGCATTTATTGTATATTATATTTATTTCTGATGCAAAGGAATGGGAGAAATAAAAACTTACAGGTTGAACAAATTATGACCTGACATTATTGTTAACATCGTATTCTGTAATTATTTATTGCACTTATGATTCATATGCACTCACATAAGTAAAATGGGATTATAAAACTCTTGTCAGCAAAACGAAAAATAATTTTTTCGTAAATTAACTAAAGCAACTAAATTTTCTTTGGAATATTCCTATTTTGCTCATGCAAGAAACATTTTTGAAAAGGATGCAGAGACAAAAACATGAATAACTTTGACTTACAAACTACAGGGTTGTTTAAAGAAGGCTTTTAAATGGAGAAGGTCTTGACTTCAGCCAGAGGTTGTAATGCTCATCTTTGAAAAATTGCAGGGTTTTGGATAGGAGCATTCAAACTTTTCATGAAGGGGATATGAGAGTGTTTAAGGAGGTCAGCAGGTGTTCAGTCCTTCTCTGCACCCCATACAGCATAATGTAGAAACTTCCAGCAAGTTCCCCAGTAGGGACTCCTCACTTCAGGGCAGCTTGGTGAGCTGTGATCCAGGAGATCCAGCTCCCACACACTCCTGCCCACAGCAGCTTGGCAGGGTGGGGAAAGGGAGTGGCTGGGATAAGCCCTGTTCTAGCCATAGCCAGGTGGCATAAAACTCCTCAGGAATCACTGCCAACTGGAGTAAATTAAAGCAGACCTCAGGCTACCTTACACAGGGCTGGGCCAAGTTAGGAGAGGAGAAACACACAGTTCTAATTAGGATAGAGTTTGAGAAACACATACTCTCTTAATCAAAAACATTTTTGCTCTTAATTTGGTTGAGCAGTAACAGATTAACAAAGGTCTTTTTAGCAAAGCTCCTGCCCTTCCCTTCTCCATAGCCACAGATAAAAATACCAGCAATTCTAGCCAGGAAGAAGCATGAATAGAAAATAACATTATCCCTGTGTCATTCCTATTTCTGCTGCACTCAGGATTTCTGGATCTGAGAGAAAGGGGCCAGAGTCAAAAACCCAACTGCAATGCCAGTGCAGCTGTTGAAGGTACTGCTCCTCCCCAGCACATGAATCAGGTATGTAACTCAAAACAGGCTGTCCCTGAAAGGCAGCATTGCAGCATGGCAAGTGCCAAACTGGAGACAAACACAAACTCTCATTCTAAAGTTCAAAGAGACTTTGGTAAAACTGAAGACGCTGGAAAATATTGATTCAACACCCATTTTCGGCTTCTGTAATTTTGCTGCCCGCATAGCAGTTGGCAAGAAAGGTGGTTAATGGTGTTTACAGATCCAGTCTAATGTTTCACTGTCAGAATGACAGCACAGCCAAAAAGACACTGGAGAATTTTTCAAAGACGAAAGATGAGAGATGCCTTACAAGAAACCATTAAAAATGGCTTGTTCAAAGCCTGAGACCAAAATGCAAGTAGCTTTCCTTCTGGATGACATCAGTTCACTTCAAGGAACTTTCCAGCATCATAGAATCATTTTGGTTGTTAAAGACCTCCAAGATCATCAAGTTCAACTCTGATCAATCACCACCTCGTCAACTAGACCAGGGCACTGAGTGCCACATCCAGTCATTTCTTGAACACTTCCAGTGATGGTGACTGCACTACTTCCCTGGGCAGCCCCTTCCAATGCCTGGCAACCCCTCCTGATGTCCAACTTGAATCTCCTCTGACAGACTTTGAGACTGTGTTATCTTGTCCTGTCTCTAGTTGCCTGGAGCAGAGGGCTCTTCTAGAAACTACGAGTTTTTCTAAAGTCTTTCTAAAATGATGAGTTTTACCTTCAGGAAGTAAATTCATGTAAATTTTTTAAAATGAGAAAAGATATAAAAAACAGAAGCATAAAACAAAGCCAACAAACTTAAATTTAAAAATTAATTCTGCAGAGACAAATCTATCTATGGCTGCAGGCATTTTTTTAAGGGGAGAGGGGTCAGGAAGTTGGTAGAGCTAGTGGGTGAGGTTTGTTTGCATAATTTTTTTGCTCTGCTACTCTTTTGTGGGTTTGTTTTAAGTCAAGCCCTGTTCTTGTCGGTTAAACAAAATCCAAGATTTGTGCCTCAACACATTTTCGGTCTTCAGGGTCCTCTCAGATCTTCTAACAAAGAACTGTATGAGGCTTGTATCTGGTAGAAGGATCTATAACTGATCAGGTCTATTTGGACTAATATGTACAATGTACATTTCACACTGCAGTGCTCATTTCCCCTCATGTCACTTTCCCCTTCTACTCCATTACCATCACCATCATTTACAAAAGTGAGACAGAAAAAGAATGCTGACATACTGCAAGTCCCTGTGGTAGGGATTGTACAAAATACAACTGCTAACCCCTAACTCCCAATCCTAACGTCAAAATAATGAAACAAAACAAACAAACAAAAGGAACAAACAAATAAAAAAGAAAAAGTAAAAAATGCTTCAGAGATGTGAAGTCCAGACCCTTCCAAGAGGGTTAGACTGGTAGAAACAAGAACTACACTGTGCTCATTTACATACCATCTCCAGACTTTTGCCAGAAGACAAATCTAATCAGTTTCCGGTCTTGGTATCACCTTCTTCAGATGACTGTTTCATATCACTTCTTCTGGATTTCTGCTGGATCCCAGCCTGGCTAACTTTAAAGCTCCTTGGAATGGGTAACATTTTGCCAAGCAATAGCTCCAGGGACAGCCAATATGAGGCACAGAGATATAGGCGTACGTTGGGAAAATGTGTTGTGGTTTGGAGCAGGGAAGGGAAAAGCTGCCAAAGCTTTCGCAGAGTCACAAGGTTAAGTCCTTCCTGCATAGGGACTCTCAGAAAAACACAACAGAACAATAATCTTTGGAGGCAGCAGCCTAAGGATCACTGTACCTCAACCTGTCACATAAGAGGATCCATATAGAAGCATAAAAGAATATGAGGTTTAAAATGTGCTCATGACACCAGCTGACTCGCTGCACACAGTGCAAAAAGGAGGCTATGTACAGCCTTCTACCCACAGATGAAATTGCTGCTTAAAGTTTTTTGCTTTTGCATCACTGACAGTTTAAGGTAAACACTGTCATCTGTTTGCTGAGAGGTCTCTCTATTCCTCTCTCTTACCATTATAGGAAAAAAACAACCAAAGTAGGTGAGGGGAGTCTAAGAAAGATATATAGATTAATTTAATCCTCTCTCCTTACCATCCAGGCAGAAAATTATAGAACAAGGACACTGTTCAAGAAAGCCAAGAGGGAACTGCAAAGCAGCATTTCACTGAGAACACACTGCAGAAATAAAGATGAAGTTTCTTAGGGGTACTCAAACACATTGGGCAGGAGAGAAAAAGCTAAGGTAATACAAACCAATATACTTTCCCCAGGTACATGAATATGAATGAGATGGTGGTGGGAGGAGTCTGCATGCAACTTATTGCCCCATATTCGTATAACCTCTCCCATCTTGGTTGTCAGACAATTGCCTGGGTGTCAGTCCCCACTCAAAGTCAAAGATTCCAGCATTTCCTAGCACCAAGTTTCCTATAAAAAAGCATGTTAAAAAAGGTTAAAGATCAAAAGTACTCTATGAACAGAGGCACTGAAGTTAGGAACACATGAAAGTAGCTTAACTGAAAACAAAAGTGACCCTGGCGAGATGTCAGGGAAAGCTTTCTACTAGAAGAGTAACAAAGGACTGCAGCTGAGCTCCTGGGAGGCTCCTTTAGTTGGGGTTTTTAAAAACAGATCAGACAAAAAGAACCTGAAAAGAATGAACCACATATTTGTGACCATGATCTCATGTAATGTAATTCACTATAAATTGACTATATATCCTACTCATGATGATTTTACCTTCAAGGGGAAAAAACCAATCATAACACTCGCTTTAATTCAGAGCTTCCTCAGAGAAATATGCAGGCTTACTGGTTTTAGGAGTCAGCAGGGTTCATGCTTTTGAGTTCCTATCTGCAACCATGACAACAGAAAGTTTAAGTTATTTTTAATGAAAGCAGAAAAGAAATTCAAGAATTTGCACTGATGAAAACACCAAAGTGAAATTTACTATGAGACTGTAGCATTGCATATTTGAAGCCTTCCAGGAAATCAGTCCCTTCAAGATACTTATGTAAGCTGAACTACCACTACCACAAACTCTGAAGGCTCTTAGCCAGCAGCAATGAAAGGCAATGCAACTAAATCCTCTCTTATTGCAATCTAAAATAAACTTAATAACTAAATATTTGCTATTCATGTATATGGGTAGCTACCAGACTGAACACTTACCAGCTTGATCACATGCCCAAACCTTTCCAGAGAAACTCATAAGAATCAGCAAAGCCCACAAATACAGTATGCAAATAAAATATTTAGATACTGTAGTTCCTCTGGAGACCTTAATTTTAGACAGGGTAACACACCTACCTGAATCACAGAACTTTCAGCTCTTTGTCACTACACAAGTGACTCTGTGACAGACAAACATTTCTTTTGATATACAGTTTTAGTATTTTCCTATGTGAACAATTGCAGTATTTTTAGAGGCAAACATTTCTTGGTGTCAGCAGCAGCTATTCCTTAAAGCTGTTAAATCCACATTTATTAATGTAATTTACTAGTACAATTATCTGGGATTGTTTGTATATTAAAAATACAGGCTCAATAGCATAAAATTATCTTGTTTTTCTAGGATTGAGTAAGAAAATGCCAACTCCTAAGGCTGAGATGCTTCTTTCCACTCTCAGCTCATGGGTCCAGCTCTCATACATGAGGTACCTTGATGTAAGTGATACTGTTGTCCTGATACTTACTCTGTAAACGGTATTTCAGTCCTGAGACAGTTCAGAGTTAACTCAGTGTCAAGTACAGCCTTTAGAAAAGACTTTTGAAAGACTCTTACGCAAGCACCTGAATAGTTTTGAAAATAACTATCATGCCTGTGTCTTTTGTGTACAATTGCAATCCTGCCTATGGTTATGTGATACGTGCTAATCCCCAATGAAATTGCAAGGATCTTCCTCACCAAGATCAGATCGCAGTTTCTTCTTTTTAATTGCTTTGTGTGTGTGTGTTTGATCTGAATTTTATTTCCTTTGATACATTATTGCTGAAATTAAATTTTATATAATTCAACACAAGAGAGCATTCTTTTTTCCTCCTGCAGCAGAACACGTGTGAGATGACTAAACTCTAACCACTCACTTGACTTATTTTGGCTTAATCAAGTGTCACTAAAGGATATAATTGCCCACTGAAAAAAGAGCCCAAAACCAGAACAAACCCTTGTTTAAAATAAACTCCTTTAAGCAGATCCAGCCTTCTATATAAATGAAGTAGGTTAAGGGGTTAAGGCGG
>JAOXXN010000387.1:208456-220428 GCA_026770055.1 Myrmophylax atrothorax
AATCTGGCTGGTTTGAAGTATCATGAAAATAAGATACATAGTAGGGTAAAACAATACTGAAGAAAAATTAACCTATTCTTTTGATTTTGAAGTTTCTTTGGGGGCATTATTTTTTTATGAAAAGTTCTGGATTAATATTCTTGGAGGAAGGGTTCTGTAAGCCCATTAGGTGTATGTCACCCACAGCTACAAAAGTATTTCTCTATGCAGTTCTGCTGCAAAGCTTCAACCCTGACCTTTTAAATACTCCTGGGCAAAAGTGAAAACTAAAACTAATACATAACTTAAAGTCCCAAAAATTGAAAGTGTCATGATCTCAGATACAGACTAGCCAACAGAAAAAGAAAACTTTTCAAATAATAAAAGGCTGGTTTTTATTCACTTTCAGCAAACTCAGTGCAAGTGTTTTAATTCTCTACCAGTCAAATCTTCCTCTTAACAGAGTATGTCAATTCATAAACATGGTTTTCTCCAGGACTTCTGCCTACTTCTGCAGCTTCTGTACGCTACAGGAAAAATGTTCAGCTTTTACAAAAACACAAACACTGCAAAGAGAGATTTACTAACTACAACAGTAAAAGCACTGAGAAACTTCTTTCCTTTTGATGTTTTATAGATTCTTTTTGCCAAATATCTTAATTTCACCAAAACATCTCCAATTTCTGCACAGACACACAATACCAAAAATAAACCTAACATTTTTCTGATCATGCATTCTGACTTTTCTTCACCTGTTCACAAAACAGCAGACATCATAAACAAACATGGTTTGCACTGCAGTTTGTCTTTAGACAAAGACTTCAGGAGACATTTCATGAAATCTGTTTCCATTGCAGAATTTTTCAGAAGAAGAAGCAGAATAAAGATTCAATCATGAAAACAGCAAACTCAGCTTTCATGCTCTAAACAGTCAAACTCAAGATCTGAATGCTGATGAAAGGCCAACGATGACTAAGAAAAAGGGTTTACTTTTATTAAAAATGTAGAAAATTTATATGTTTATTTTATATGAACAACATCTAACATGTTTGTACAAGATCTAACCCCTTTGTGCAAGACCTAAGACATTCTACTTTCAGTAAATATTCATTTACTAATTTCTGCTCTGAGAAAAATTGGGTTCAGTTTGGCTCCTCCTGAAGTTGGTGGCAAAGCACACCAAAACCCATATTGTCTTCACTGGAATTGAAACCAGGTATACAATTTCAAGTATTTCAAAATTAGGGAAAGGCCTGGGTAACTTACTGTTGATTTCAGGTGGAAAAAAAAGAAATATTATTACTAAATATATGCCTGAGGGAGAGAATTCGCTTTTGCAGGAGTAGGCTAGGGACACTGGAGGCACAGACGAAGGAAACACAAGGTCAAGAAGTTTTTCTTAGTAAATCTTATTCATATCAATCTGGAACAGTGAGAGAGCATAGAATACTCCCCATTTTTGAAGGAAGGCAGTTGGTAGAGGTGATATTAAAGGCACTACAGTTGTCAAGCCTTAGCAGAGAAGAACAAAATACTACACAAAATAATGCAGAATATATGTGGTACTTTTGAAGGATACCAAAAACATTTGTTTCCAAGCAAGATTCCCACAGCTTTAGAGATTGCTGTGTTGCACATGAAGAACACGCACACTGAAAAGAGAACTAAAAATGTTCAGCCAAATTACACACAAAAAGAAAAGGCCTATGGGCGTGTGTTTTGGAACATCTAGGTCCTGCTGAGGGATTTTAAGGGAAAAAAAAAAAAAGGAAAGAATATGGGTGAAGAAACTGACATCACTTCAAAACAGAGCAAAAACATTTGATCTTTTGAACTTCAGAGCTTTATTCCATCCCAAAGATATTATTAAAAAACACCCAGTCCCTCCTCCCCTACACAAAGCAGTCAATGTAAATTAAACCTAAAAAGCTGAGGGCAAGTCAGGATACTCACACATCTCTTCAAAAGGTTCCACTACAAGGTCTTTTGGCTTTCTTCCCTTCATTCACAGAGAAAATGGCAACACCAGAAAGTTTTTACAAGTATAACCATGCTGTCAATGTGCATCTCTCATTCATTTGCCCTGGACCATTTACTCCTTATTGCCACTACTGAATTTGAGCTACCTCTCTCCCATGATCCCTTCAGTTGTCAGGATTACTTGCTGAGTGGTCCCCTTTAAGGTACTCCGATACATATCACTCGCCCCTTACAGTCATGCTATGACAATCAGAATTAGGGTAGTCTGAGACTCAGCTTTCTTTTGTTCTGGCATACTGGATAAACAAACCAACCATACAGACAAAAGGTTGCCTGTCAGCCTGAAGCAGACTTGAAAGGACCCCCGAGGGGGAGGTCTGGGCTGTGTGAAACACAGCGCAGATGTGTCAGGCTGCTCTGCTCAGCCGAGGATGCCACGGGCTCCTTGCACTCTAGTACTAACACAGCCACAGGAAGACACAGGGAACGATAATCTGACAGTTCCTCAGTGGGAAAAAACACTGAAAAAGCAGTGGCAGTCATGGCCTTCCAGTCCCATTTGGTTCTGACACGGGACTTCCTTTTCCTTCAACAGCCTTGATGAGATTACACTAATTAATAAACAATAGCCATCATCTGCACCATAGCAAACAGGTGACACCACCAGAAGAGAATCAGAGCAGAGGCAGGGCCTAATGCAGCATTCCGCTGTATCTGGTGTTGGCCAACATCAGCAAGTTTTGAAGAGGATTTAAGATATTCCCAATAGGAAGATGTGGAGAATCTGCTTTCATGTTACATATCATACCAGTGTTCTAAGACTGCTGATTTTCAGAAGGGGTGTCTAATCATTTGCTTCAAGTTCCAGGTCAATGCTGAACTCAATCCTCCTTCATGTCCTACGTATGCTTCCTCATTTTTATAATTCTAAGTTGCTAATTCCACGAGTTCCCTGTGGTACTCACAAATGGCATTGAAGAAAAGGTTTATTTTCCTTTATGTCCCTGAATGTACTTCCCTTATAACAACAACTCCTGCAGTGGTTTTATGATGGGAAAAAAACTAAGCCGCATTACATTCCTTCCAGCCACCACTCATCCACCAAATAGGAAAGAAGACTGTCACAACGTTTTTTACACTGTGATACAGAGAATCTGAATAAAACTGATGAAACAAAAACAGAACTGTAACTTTTTTTCCACACTTAAAGCATTTTAAAGATTAATAATAAAACACATATTTAATATTTAAGAAATAAAAAGTAGTTATTACTATAGACAGAAAATATTTTTCATAACACTACAAATAACCTGTTCTAAGCATAAATGAGAACTTGCAGTGAAATATATAGTGTGTGGAAAACAATAATAACTCCAGAGGTTTTTATCTGGAAGATTTATCCTCTAGCTCAATCCTACAAGATGATCAAGTGTCTTTAGTTCTGCAAAGTGTTGAAGCATGTACTTGCTTACATTAGTAATCATGCCAAATTTTACCATTAATTACATAGGGAAACTGCCATTTTCTGTCTTACAGACACTTTTCATGCAATTGAGATACAGAAGATCTCCTTCTTTAATTACTGAAATGCATTCTGTCTCACACAACTAGAGAACTTATCCCTCAGTGCATTCAGATATCGTTTTCCTGAGAACATAGGAAAGGTGGTAAACTGTTGAGCCATTAATTATCAAAGTGGATAACACAACCAAATACAGATTTTACCCACATACCTGAGACTTCCTGATAGGAGGGAGGATTTGCCACTTGTAAGCAGTTCCCTTACACCAGGCAGAACTCAAAAAAATCATGAGGATCAATGAGAAAGAAAGGCTTCCTAAAAAAACAATCTGTGGAAACCTCTGAGACTTTTAACAACCAGTATTTGACATAATATTCCTAGTATGATAGGTTAATGGTGCACTCACCTTACTAGAGATTTCTATGCAAAATGATCAAAAAAGCCTACACGGATATATTATGTTTTGGTTGTTACTTTCAACAAAGATGATTTGTCATATCAATTCAAAGAAACTTCTGAGGTGTCTTTTTTCTGACTCTGGAAAGGTACTGCTAGAGTTACCATTTACAAAAGGTCTCTTCCCTTGTCATCACAGCATTTATTTTCCTCTCTTGTTCACATTCTCAACTCTCTCTTACTCTCTCAGTTTCTAACCTCCTCAATGCTACTGTTTTTCTCTTCCTTCCTTCATATCAACTGTGAAATGTGTGATTACTGCTGCCTGTGTTCCCTGATAGCCTCAGACAGGACCCATTTTCTTACATTTGTCTCTCAAAGCATCACTAAGCAGGTCACTTCTGACCAGTCAGACAACAGGCAAAATAAGGTATGGCATGTTTAGGATGATAATGAAATTTTAACTTCAAAAGAATCACAATTTGTGGCCACAAACCATGGAAAGCAGCCTTACATCACAGATAATGCACATTTCCCATTTGGCAGAACTTCCCCTCTTAATGCTGCAGCAAAACCAAAGGAGCAGAGCTCTCATTTTGCAATGTTTCTATTGGTTTTGTGCCTTCTAAATAATAGCATGGGTTGACCCCAAGCATGTCCCTTTGACCTTAGTGCCTACAGTGTTCAACCACCCAAAACTCAGGATGCAACGGAAGAAGTGGGAACAAAAGCACAATCAATACTGAAATGACAACCTTCATTGTAAACTGTGAAATTAAATTGGTGTACAGCAAGCACAAGATCTGATCAAAAAGGCAGTGTCTAAAATGTGTACTAAAAATGCAGTCTGCAAAACTCTACCCAGATATGATTATTCACAATCAGCATCTCAGTTATGAATAAAATACGGCTAAAGTAGTTGCTCTAACATTATAAAATTTAATCCCCTTAAGGAAAATAAATGTAAAAAAATAGAATTCACAAAGAAATAATTTTAAAAAAAACAACAACAAAAAACACTGGCAAATAATATCTCATCTTTCTACCAAAAATATGGATATTAGTAATGGTGCAACAAGACCGATACATAATGTCCTATTTTCTCATACGTGTGCAATATCATCTTAGCAACAGATATTTTACATCATGAAATGACATAGAATTGTAGATTTTTAACAAAATCCTCTTTCTCAAGCACCTTTCAAATTATTCAGTCTGTTCAAGAGTTCCTCTCATATCACGGGATAATTTTTAGCAGTTTTACTTCTCCAGGGAAAAGGTTGCAATACTTCAACTGACTTTTAGTTTAGAATTTTAATAAAGTATGCAATTTAACTTTACTAAATAATCTAATTTAAAAAACGTTCAAGTCAAGTTGCAGAAATCCAAAACTGTGTAATAATAAAGCCTCACATATTTTACATTTGCCCTAGTTATATTATGAACTTATTGCTCAGTGAAACCAGCAACACAGCCCCCTCTGACAATATTATTGCTCAAACCTCAGGTTGACTAGGAGGTAACTTCATTTAGAACTTAATGGATTTCCTTCTTGTTGTCATGCTGGTTTCATTAATTTAGTTAAGTCCATCTAGGGAAAATAAAGTGTCTCAGTGTTGGTTTATTTTGTGGTTATTCCATAGGGTATTCTAAATTGCTGGTCTCATCTGTAAAGATACTGGTAAAATTAATCTTCTATTTCAAATATTTGACAGTAATTCTTGAGGAGCAGTTAATAGCAAGGTTCGTGGGCCTTTTTTTTAATTTCATTCTTTTTAAACTATAACTGCGCACTGTTTAGTCCATTTTTAGACTGAAATAGTGCAAAATTTCACACGCACCATCTGGTGCTTAGTGTGCAATCAGATGACTATTTTATACCCATAACAGAAATTTAAGAAAGAATAGTATCTTCCTGATATGGAAGGCCTATGGAGTATCAATTTACATTTTTGTTAACATTTGGTTTTGTTACAGGCAATCCTCAGATGCAGCGTATCTACAACACCAACCAAGAAAATATGTACTTATTTAGACTTGGAATTTGATATTATCTGTTTTGTTTTCCTGCTGCTATGCAGATTGTACACATAACAGAAAACTGTTGCTTTATAAAGAAAACAAATTACAAGGCTGAACAAGGTTTACATTGTGCTATTTTAATCAATTAACTTTTTATTAACTATTTTTTTTCAAAACAATATTCTGAATATCTAGAAAAATCCCCTTTGAAATATTTATTAACACCAAAGAGGGCAAAGTAAAGATATGATTAAATATGCTTGAACTTTGATATTACAGTTTAGTAATTACTGTAGGTGGTAAACTACCACAGGTGGAAAGTAAATGCAACCTACCATTAAAAAGAGTTTTAAGATTTCTGAAGTAGTGTAACAACACAATTAAGAAAATTTCTCACAGAAAGATATTTTCCATTTTAGTAAAATGTAGAAGAATAAACCAGCAGAAATCACTTTCACAAAGAACACATTATATATTCACACAGCAAATTACTACCAATTTGACTTTTAATTCCAACTCTCAATTAAAATAATTAAAACAATGTAAGAACTTCTCTATTCATAGTATTCCATTTCCTGATGAAAAGTGCATTCATTAAGCATTTTCACAAGTTAAAAATTTTTAAAAAAAAAGAACTCTAGAATTCCCATATTGACTCCTTGGTGTCCCTAGGGCTAAATTAATTTGATCAAAAAATGAACCCCACACTTTAGGTATACACTACAATTTGAAGGTGTGAAGACTGAAACTGCTCAGCTTCACCAGGGTGTGGGAAAAAAGAATGAAAATACCAGAAAAATCCCCAGAAAACTTTCTAAGAATCAGTATGTTTATCTATTTCTATAGATCACACAATGAATCTTATTGTCAGTTATTCCATAAACACCTGAAAAATATGTATCATATTCTGATGAACCCACTCATGCTTTTTACATATCCAGTCTTCTAACACAGTTCCTAACATCAGGCACTCACAATTTCAGGTGAGAGGTGCGGGGGGAGGGTTTGAGGCAGGAGGGTATTTTTTAAACCGTGTTGAGATGCTGAAGCCTGCTTTTAGATACCTGGATCTAATTTTGTTAATTCTCAACAAACCGTCATAAAGAAAAAACTCACCAATTATTTCCCAGATAAAAAACACACACTTTCATTGAAGAATAAGTATCTATACAGAGATTTGACCTGCAAGTGTAGCTTACAAACCATAAAATGCACTCCCATATAGAGGGATACTTATGGAGTGCCAGAAAGCCTTGTATCACAGAAACACCAGTTAAAACCTTAACACAGCAGGTATGTGGTACGGTGGCCAGAATATCACTATCAAATGGTACTACCTAATAAAACAATATGACAGAACATACATTGTAAACAGTCTTCCAGGAAGAACTAGTGTATCCTTCATATTCATCACTTCTCTTGTAACAAAATATTGCTGTTGGCCCTTTACACATGTCAATCTAAATGGGACATAAAAACAGTGCTCAGAGAGGAATTTCAAGGAATACTTCAAAAGTGCAATGACCAGATGGCTGAAGACTAATTAAACAGCTTCTTCCCTGGAGAAATAGCCAATATTTTTGACATTTTTATTCCAACCAAAGAGATGCAAACAAAAAGCAGAGAAACTTTGCAATATTTTTATCTTCTTCATTAAAAAAGAAACAAATAATTGCCTTAGACACTCTTTGAAGGAGGTGGAGGGGAACCAAAACAAAAGTTGTTTAATTCCTGTTACATACACATTACAGGATGACCACTCTTTCTGAACTGATCACAAAAAGGTTTCATAGCACTATTTTCTAACAACCCACAGAAGTTTTCTTAACCTCCATCAAAGAGTTTGTGCAATAAGGTACTCCAAACTCCTTCTGGGAGGACAACTACTCCAATTCTTAACAGAATCAAAATGTGTAATGTCCAGAACCTACCAGTCAGGTATCATGCCAAAACACTACAAACACATCTTGTGACATCAACCAATAAGCCATAACTACTTAGAAGATAGTACCATATCACAAAAATATTTAAATTATTGTTTAATCTAGGTGAAGGCAAGTCAAAGTACCAGTCCTGGAAAAGTAATTCTTTTTCAATTGGCAAGTGATTCTTACCATATTTGTAGCAAAAATCTGTTAAAACCCCATTTCTTAATTGAAAACTTCAACATCCTTTTTAAAAGAAAAAACTGTCCCAACCTGAGGCCATACAGCTTGATTATACAAACTGTACTAGAACCTGGTGACAAGCCTCATTCATTCCAATATTGTTTGAACTAACAACTGTCATCACTTTATAGTCTCAAAATCTCTCCTTTCCAAAATATCTCTCCTAATGTACTACAGGGAAACATGAAAATTAAGACTATGAGACATCTGATGGCCTTTCCTAATTTTATCATCTTGCTATAAACCTCAATGCTGCAGAGCCAGCTTCCACATTTAAGGTGCTCTGACCTTAAACCACAAAGACATAAATGGAGAAGAGCAAGGCAGTGCTGGTAACAGTGAGAAAACAGAGGGGGGAAACAAACAAACAAACAAAACTATGAGAATCTAAAGTCAGTTTGAGGAACTACAAGGAAGAGATGACAAACCCCTCCAGACAGCATGACCCATGGAGAATGGTCAGCTGCTACCAGCCTAATAGGGCTGGGAACTTTTTCCTTGCTCAGATGTTGACCTGTTGTACAACATTGCAGAAGTCACTCAGACTCTTCATCTCAACTTCCCCACTTGGAGGCATCAAAAAACAATCCTTTCCTTTCCCTAACAAGCTCTTTGAAGTCCACAGAGAAAAGTATCCCTAAACTGCACTCAAAGTCTTAGTCTTGTATCACCTTTTCTCATTGTTTTTTAATGTCAAGTACAATTTAAAGCCCAATGTAGTATGAAGAATGTGTTAATAAAACTGTAATTAAAAAAATTCACATTTTGATGTGGATAGATTCTCTCAAGCATAGCAAGCCAGAAATAACTACTATAAAAGCTAAGCAAGGCATTTTCAAAACCCCAGGTCAGTTTGGAGACAAGTATCTATTTCATGATGTATTTCCAATTCACTGAAGAAACAAGCTTTCCTAGGACTCCTACAGGCATGGAACTCAGCCTTCCACCCTTCCAAGCAAGTAGGACTATATCCATTAATATCAAGCAAGTACATAGACAGTAAATAGCTACTGAGCTGTGGTTTTTATTTCTAGCAGGCACACATCTGCATGGGGGAAAAGAAGAAAACAAAGTTTCTCCTATAACCATTTAAAAATTCTGCTCATGTGATAGTTCAAGATTTGCGTTTTCTGTGTAGTTGTGAACCAAATAAAAAGTGAAGAAGACAAAAGAAAGATCATATTCAGAATCTGAAGTTCTAAGGAAACCTTTGTTTAAAAATAAAATACATAAGAACATTTACAATCTACACATAGGTGCCAAAGCTGAAATTCCAATTAATAACAAACAAACAAACAAACAAGACTCTGCTTTTAGATATGCAGGTGTTAACAAAAGAGTTATAATAAAATGTTCATATTTCAAGGTTGAAGTGCCAAATGACAGAGCATGACAGATTTTACATTTTGTTGTACTAAGAAATAATAATAAAATTTCCTTGGAAAGCTGTTAAATAAAAACAACACAAGTGTTCCCTGAGCAGTTTAAAATGACAGAAGCCAGAACTCAGTTGAAAAAGACAGTTCTGCCCTCCTTCAGCTGTGAAGTGGACCAGGGCACAAATCCAGCTGAATACTAACCCAGTAAAAGGCAAACCAGTGGTTACCCTACAGCTGGACATGTGCTGCCCTTCACGCGCAGCTGCACAAACACTTTTGCAAGTACAAAGGCAAAGGAGAACACAATGGTGGAAACCAATGACTAGGAGAGAGCTATGCAGTTCCTCCTTTAGGTTTTCAAAGGCTCATGGAGCTACAGTACTGGGGTGTGGCTTCACATTATACAACTTTAATCTTGCACGGAGAGGGGAAGGGGTGGGAGAACCAAACCAAAACCAAACCCCAGGCTGCTATGAAAAGGGAGATTCTCCTTTCCCTCAGGTTCCCTGCTGTGCAGTCTCAGCGTCAAAATGTTAACAAACTACTACTTCTCTCGTCAGATCCACATACTGCTCCAACTCAGTCTATGACTGCTCTGTGGTTGGATTCAAGCAGGTGGAAGGGATGAAATATTTAGCATTATACCACATTCAGATCACACTAAGAATGGCAGGAAACCACACCTTCATGTTAAACTAGACAGCTCCCAACACTGCAAGTCACACATTCTTGAAAAGAAGTTACATCTTCAGACCCTTTCTTTCTCATGGGACATTAATTTTTATTAGACATTGTACAAACCCTGTACTTTCGGGGTTTAGATTCATTAAACTAGCCATAGGACTATCTTTGCAGATTACTTTTCTGCAACTGCACATTTATAGGCAACAAAAGCACATATGCATACATAACACACATACCCACATCTGTGCAGCTAAAGGTAAGATTTTAAAAGTGTCTAAACTTAGACTTCAAAGACCCTACATAGGTACTGAATTTCAGCATCACAGTGATTTGCTTACTCCTCTATGCTAAGCATGGATTTATGAGCCTATTTGCAGGAGTTGATCCAGCAAAGCCTGAAAATTCTCAGTACATGCAGACCTGGTAATACCACAGATTACAGTTAAGAATACAATGTTAAAATTGATTGGCCCTTTCCAACAATAAATTTTAGAAGAACTAATTTTGTTTGGTTGGTGTTTGGTTTTGGTTGGGGGTTTTTTTCCTGGATTCAACACTGAAACCACGTTCTTACAAAGCTAATAAATTCAAGTTCCCGGCTTTTCAAACAAAGGCTTCGAGTGTCTCGGACATGAGATTTGCTGTCATCAGGCTTAACTAAACAGGACCAAGTTAAGGGCCTTTAGTAAAATCTCAGTTTTTACATGCTCTGTCAGGGCTCATTAGCGCTTGGCAGATGACTACTTTGAAGAGTTCATCCTCGCCGAGCTTGTTGCAGCAGGGCCAGAGCTGTTCCCATCGACCGGGCGACGGGACACGGGGATGGGGACACGGCTGGACCTTCACCCTCCGCTCGGGAGCTGCTGCTCGCCCAGCTCCGGGGTCGGCTCCCGCTCCGCACCGCTGCCGCCGGCCTCTCCCGGGAGAGAGGGCGTCCCAGGGCGGGCAAGGCAGGGAGCCAAGGGTAGAGGGAGCGGGGGGTGACTCAACACGGGCGCGCAATAGCCGCCTCCTCTTTCTTTTCTTGGTAGCAAGTACAGAACAATACCTGTGGTGCCGAGCGTCCCGAGTGCCGCGGGGTGATCGGCACCTGCTCTCTTCAATGAGTATCTTGATGTAAAAGCCCCCCAAACCCCACGTCTGCCCCATCGGCACGCGTCATCCCGATCCCTCTCTCCTTTGCGAGATCATAAGGAAAGTTACGACGTTATCTTTTCGCCCCCTCGAAATCCCTTTTTCCTACTGCCGCTCCCTTCCCTGCTACCGCAGCGCAGTCGGGAGGCAGCCCCGAACGGGTGCCCTGCCCGGTGGGGCTCCACCGCATCGCATTCCGCAGCCCCACCAGGGTCCTTACCTTGATGCCCTGCTGCTGCGTGGTCAGGGTCAGCTTGGACTCGTCCAGGAGCAAAACTTCGCAGTAGAATTCCTCCGGGACCGCGCAGAAACAGTCCATGCCTGCTGCGATGGCCGGGGGACTGGGTGGGGAGGCGAAGAGAGCTCCGGAGCTGCGGCGAAGCGGGGCTGGGCGCAGCCGGGTCTGGGCCGCGCCCGGCTCCGGGGATGGAGCCCGGCGGCTCCTTAGGGAGCAGTGCCCGGCCCCGCGGGGCGGCCCGCCGCCATCCCGCGGAACAGCCTAGACTGGGGGTGCCGGGCTCTCCCTGTGGGAAACGGGGAGGGGAGAAAAGACCGGCGGCTTTTTTTAGGAAGGATCCCACGGCACAGCCGCGCCTGGCTGTCACGGCGGCTCCCCCGCCGCTGCCGCCCCGGGGAGGTACCGAGCCGCCCACCCCGCCCGTCCCCCGCCCCGGCCCCGCCCGTTTCCGCGCCTACTCGTTGTGTGTT
>JAOXXN010000391.1:37333-48304 GCA_026770055.1 Myrmophylax atrothorax
AGAGAAAAGACCTGAACAGAACTTAATTAGAGATACTTATGAAGATTTAAAAAGACGTTCTTGCCATTCTTTTTGAATGGTGGATAAGGTGTGATAGAAATTAACAGGTATGGGAATATCTATGCAAAAAGAAAAATTATGATTTTCTTCTCCCTTCTGCTTTCAAAACTAGAACAAGCAAAGCAATAATCAAAGTAGTCCAGAATACGAGAAAAGCAAAAGGAAGAAAAAATAGAACTGTATATATAGAGAGAAAAAGACTACCAAAAAAGCAAGTGGAGTTAGAGCAGACTGGTTTGAAACCATGAGCATGGAACAAATATTTCAAAAGCTTACCGGTGTAAGAGACAAGAATACTGCGGGAAATATAAGAAATTGAAGAGCTGGTGTAAGAGAGATTTGGTAACTGTAATTACTTTTCCATTTCTGAAAACACAGTGGGAATATGGTAATATATGTAAGGTTTTTTGCACCTATAGACACAATACAACCCAGTGTTGACCATGACCACTATTAATCAAAATCAAGTTATTAAAATAATACTAAATGTCTATTTAACAGCCCATCATGAAATTTATTTTAATAGTACTTTTAGTCAACACTCTTATCATGCTTTTACCAACACTGTGATCAATATGAGCATTATATCTAGCCTACAATTTCACCCACCACTTCAAAAGCTTCATAAATCATCAACTTTTATAACTTCTTGATTACCTCCTAATGTTCATACAAAACAAGGATAAAAACAAAAATCACCCTCTGATGAAAGCATGCTGAGCACTTGAAAAACTTTTATTAAATGATATCCAGTTAGCAACACCCTGTTGGGCTATCGCTGTGTAGTGATGATTATGGAGTGCTCTTTCGCATAAACTGAATAAATCTCATAAATTGTTGATGGAGGTGCTTTAAAATATCTTCTATTGACCAACTTTATCCCAGCAACTGAACAGAATTGATTTACTTTGCCTCTCTTCTAAGAAATTTTATCCATAGCCTGGGGCTTTGGGCTTGTACAACAAACAGATCAATTCCATATACTTTCAAGGGCTGGAGAAAGCTACTCGCTTGGTGACTGGTTTTCCTGAAAGGTCTGCACCTTGCTGCCCAATTTAGTGAGGCTTGCTCACAATATGACAAGAAATGGGGATGAGAGCAACCCATATTTAACATCAAAGAGAGTTCAGATAGGCACGATTAAAGGTAATACTATCAGTCCAGTTTTTATAATGAGGTTATGTCTAGAGCAGATTGGTAATTGAATTTCAGTTCCACTCAAGCCTCAATATGTCTTGTCCCTTCCCTGTTCTGCCTTGACTGTTCCAGGAAGTGTGAAAAGACAATAGACCACAGTGAACATGGCACATGTTGGTCTCTATCCATACAGACAAGCCTCTTGGGCAGTGCAGCTACACCCAGATCACAACCTGAGAACAGAACAAAAACAAAACAGAGGAGATAGTAAGACTACAAATGCCCTGTGTTGCTGTTCCACCTCCACAAGATTTGTATTATAAATCTGTTCTACAATAGTTTCTGAACTTACACAAGGATTGGGAAATATTTTTGACTACAGGCTTCAGTGAACAGAAAATGCTACCAGAATTTTAATGCACTTCCCATTAGATCTTTAAAGAAAATTGTATTTTTCCACTTTTTAATCTCTACTGGTGAGGAAAAACTGAAATGCCTCTAGAGCTCTTCATGCTATTATGCCTCTCTCTTTCTCACCACATACGTTTGTGATGCTGTTCATTAACATGCTCTGTCACCACACTGAAAAAAATCATGGACAAGTACTACTCAAATTCATTGTGGTAAGATAACTAAACAAAACCAGATGAATTCAACTACAGTAAGGAATCTTATATCTCATCAATGTGTTCCTTGAAAAAGCATGATGTCTTACATTTGAGTAACATTTCAGGAAAACAAAAAGCCCTTTTAGACACTAATTCTGTAAGTGCATCTAAGGAGGACCATTGGTTTCTTTGGCACTGTAAGTGCATTTGAAATTAATGGGTTTGTAAATGAGACAAGGCAAAAACATGGAAGTTGTTTAATATCTAACTGAATTGTCTCATAGGCAGGCATGGAATTGTTTTCCTTATAATAATATCCACAAAAGACAACTTAGCCTGTAGAAAATACCCTATGTGAGACAATGAGAAACACAATGAATGAGGGGCACATCAAAGCCTCTCATGGCTGTTAATTGACCCTGACATGGCATTGCCTATAGACTTGCAATTCCTGTCTCACCTAGCTTGTGATCTGATCTTATCCATTTAATCCAATCTTACCACACAGCATGGAAATAGACTTGAATTCAACCTTTCAAGCCTGTGGGCACATAAGAACATGATTTGCATTATTACCTTCAATTTTACTGTATGCAGAAACCATTAATCCCATTTTAAGTTGTTACAGAAGTAATACAGTCTGTGAGTGCTTCACTCACTTAATATTTTTTAATAAAGTGGAATCTCCAGTATTATATTTTCTGATTCACTCTTCCTATATTTACATCAAAGGAGTTTTCATTTAAGCAAAACAATTGTTCTTGTTAAGCAAAGGTGTTTAGCTGCCTCCCTACCAGGCTGTTTAACATCCATGAACAAAAAATCCCCATAAAAACATACTGGTAAAGAAAAGAAAACCAGCTTTGATTTTCTTGAGGATTTCCCAACTAAGGTAGTAACTGAGAAAACAATTAATTTCAAATATTCTGTACTCCTTGAGCTAGCTCTGCCTCTCACCTGAGAATTAATCCCTCTCCTCCAGAAATATGCACCAGGTGGCTGAGAAGCACCCTAAGGAAGGTCTGAAAGGACACACTATAGAGGAGTGTAATATCACACTCTGGAGGCACTGAGGTACTCTTTTGTGAAACCTACTGTCTCTGTGTTCTTCCAGAAACTACCTCAATGCTGCGTGGAAGACTACAAAAGAGGAATGGACTGCAAGTCAGTAAACTCTGTCTTCAATGGATATCAAGTGAAAGATTCTCACACAGATGTACAATTACTATGTAGTAACACAGAAATGTGGAGGGAGACAAAAGTTTGACCGACCTAAAGGCAAACCAGTCCGATTCCAAATAGATAAAAGGATTAAAAACATGGCACGAAAAAGCACTAACCATTTCTCAGACTACAGCACATTCGGGGGAGGGGGGGGAAACAACAAAAAAAGTGCAAAACAACAACAACAACAACAAAAAACAAAACAGAAGGTATGCAAAAAGCATACTCTTCTAAGGTGACTTCTGCTAAAGGAGCATTATGCTATTTGTCATGGAAATGCTGCACTTCCTTTCCTTCTCTCTTAGCGATAGTTCTTTTTTATTTCCTTAAATGTGGGTCTATGTCTTAGGCATATTTCCTCATCTCTTTGTCTACGTCTATGACTAGTCCCTTTTATCTTTGTAGACACCAAAATATGAAATTTCTAGCAGGATTACAGTGAAGGAAGACAAGGTTTCAGATTTAACAGGAGGCCTAGATATGTGTGTAGAGCACTAATATATCTCCTGCAGTTTTGTTACTGCTTGCCATGAGTCCACTCAACCGTTCTTTTCCTTTTAGTATACATGGAAGGAAAACTAGTCCCAAAGTTCTCAGTCTGTCTAAAATACAGGAGCTACAAGATTCAAGTTTTTGTCTTGTTAAAATGCAGACAAAAGTTGGCTAATAATTTGTAGCTAGGTACACTGGCCAAACCTGGAAAAGATGGAATTTACCAAGGCAAAATTTAATGGTTAACTCATACTTTACTGGTGTCATCTATAAAAAAAAAGATAAAAGGTTTCTTTCTACTATAAATAGTTTAAACCCACCACCAAATCTAAGACCTTTTAATGGAAAAGAACAAAACAGAATGAAACCTTACTTTAAAACAAACAAACAAAAACCAAACAACAGTCTGATCTAATATTTGTCAATGCCTTTTACAAAAAATCTACTTTTTCTTTTCAGCATTTAAATAGGAACCAAATTATTTGAAAACATATTAGAATGATACCTTTCAAAAACACTAATCAACTCTTGTTTATAACATTTATCTAATTAACAAGACTGGAAATTATATTTTGGCTGAATACTGTGGCTTTAATACCTAGATGTAGCATGTAATGGTTAAGTCATTTCCTCTTTTCTTTGTACTAGCTGGTTCGAGGTAAGCACAACTTCATTTTTTCAAGGCTCTTCACAAACATCTGAATACATATACAAACCACTAACAGGTAACAATGCATCCAAGTACCTCCTACATACTCCTCAGTAAAATACTTCCCTCTTCAGCTGAAGGACAAGGGGTGGACTGCTGTTACAAGGATAAGAAAACTGAAGTAATAATAAGAGGTAGCTTTGTTGATGTTGTGTTTCAGATGTAAGAGGGCTATGGGTCACACAGTTTATGTGCAGATAAAAGCTTCCCAAAAGTTATGAATACTTTGAGCATAGGCCAAGGAGGTTCTGTGCTTTCCTCAATGCTCAGAATCTTCAGAACTGTTCCAGTTTCTCCTAGTGCCCTCAAAGGCACTATGTGTGACACAACAAATAGGACATTTCTGCATGCTCACACCTTTCAGAAACAAGCCTAATGGTAGAACAATTAGTCATACAATTGCCCATGTAATAACATTTAACTGTGGTATTTTCTAGTTCTTGATGTTTTCTTAACATGAGCTATTACTGAGAGCTAGTTGTTTTATCACACAAGCTGTGTTTTTTAAGATATGCAGATGCTGACCTGTAAATGCAGCATGAAGTCTTTTGTTCTGTTACTCCACTTATACTTGCAGCCAAGTGAGAGTACTAAAAGGAGCCCATTATCTGAAAAGGCACCAGGTCAGTGCAGAACTGTAAAAGAACCACTGTGAAATTTGTATCAGAGAAATTTATGTCAAAGTAACATGAGACTTGGTCATAAGAAATTCTTTTAACGTACATACGACGTTTGACCCCTGGATTCATACTGAGAGCAAGGCTTAAAAACATCCTCCAAACATTCCAGAAACGTTCTCCACTTTAATTCATTGCAGAGAACTTGTTCAGGAGGGAATAAAATATTTTCTCTAAGTCTCTGCTTGACACAGTAAAAGAGAAAAAAAGAAAAACCAAAAAGTGAAATCACAGCTTTAAAAGGTGAATACTTCCATCTTGTGGCTGGTGAAGAAAACGCACCTCTAAATAAAAATGGAAAAAATAATTTCATGGAGATAGTTTATAAATATTAATTTACTTAAGTAGGATTTTTATTTTATGTTGTAATTGGAAATTGGACCCTATAATTATCAATGTTCTGTTCAGAAAATGAAGGACATGGAAATTTCTTCATTCAGCCACAACCAAACAGAGTTTCTGTACCAAATTCCTAATGACAGGAAGTTGAAAGTATAAAATCTACTTTTGCAATACTTCAGAATCAAAGAATGAAGGCAGGGATGTGATGGAAGTCCACAGGCCAGGGGGCAGTAGGTAGTACTGGCACTGAAGGATACATGATGGAGCAGTAAAAAGCAATTCCTTCATGACACTTGAATGCAATGGATACAACTCTCATTTCTGTAATTCTATGAACTTCAGAAGAGAGGGGAAATCTCATTTTTCCTAGGTCTTCCAAAAGATTTTTCTTCTTGATTTGTTAGCTACCTACGTAAAGCTGGAATGAAGAGCATTTGGTTGTTTTGTTTCATTAGAGGTTCTATATGGGTCCTGTATTAGGTACCTACTTACATAAATTGTTGCTGAATCAATTTGTTCCTCTATCATTTCTGTGTGTCCACGCAAGTCTTAAAATAGTACATGTCCTAACCCTTGATTACCACCTCAAACTGGTGATAATTTATAATGTGTGCTAATGCCATTTCTGGTGTGAGAGTACTTCTGCTCTGTTTGGAAGACACTGACATTGAATTATTTGCTTTAATGTTTTGCCATAACCAGTTCACAGGAAACACCAAACATACAGTTTCAGAAGATAAAGCTCTCAGTGGAAATTCAGTTGGAAGCATGGTTGTAAAGTTGAAATGGGTGACAGTTACAGAGATTATGAGACAGGTAGTATCAGGGTAATGAGAAGAATCAAGTATTGAAGGAAAAGTCCTTCCAAAGAATCTTGAATATCATCTAAATATTCTGGTTCACATTATACAACTAAATATATATAATGAGAAGATTTAAGGAACATTAAGTCTTAAATTCATAAAAACTATGGGGTTTTTGTCACCTATCTTCCTATGTAACTGAAATGAGACCAATACCCAGTCTATTGAATTAGAAATGAAACTTTTAGTAAATGTGTGATCCATGCATAAAGGAAGGGGTTCTGCATTACTGAAGGAGAAAGGATGAAACACAGCAAACTCTCCAGCAGGTCAACAGCATTTACAGAAGGTGAAACTGGTCCTGAGAGTAAGCTGAGTGCTCAGCAGATATGTAACACTTCAAAGCAAAAGATTCATGAAGCCCATTTCAAAGACAGAAGCAACCAAACAGGAGGACTCTAGTTGTACACTAACAAGCCTGCTGGCAAAATGTCTCAACAAAAGTGCTCAGCTAAGGTTCCTAACACAGGAGTTACTGCTCCTCAGATGAATGCAGTTCTCAGTCTACAAGTTTGCTCATAAATCAGACCCAGATAGTGTTACGAGGGAGCACAAGACTGAAGTCAAAGCCCATCAGCCTCAGATGAATAAAATGCTGTATTCAGAGGATTCAGACTAAAAATAGAGACAAGACACAAGAAGACCAGCAACAATAACATATTCAGCTGTCTACACTACCCTGTAAGTACACAGGCCAAAACATCTAGAAGTAGTCAGGAGCTCAGGTTATTGTTTCAGTTTGTAGGTATGCTTTAGGCTGGGGAAGATGGGGGGGGGGGGAAGAGTATTTTCCCTTTGAGAAAGGAGCTCTTCAGTGCATATTAAATATTGTGTCTCATAACAACTAAACTGTGCATGAGGAATGTTCACCATAATTAAACATTAGTGAGAGTGCACCCTTGCAATATGAAGTTGAAATACATGGGCTGTATTAAAACAGTGTGATGAACAAACTGATGAACTGATGCAACTGGTTACACTGCTATAATAGAAACTTAACACAACCATAGACTCACAGAATATGCTCAGCTGGAGGGGACACACAAAAGTCATCAAGTCCAACTCCTGGCCCTGCACAGGATCATCTCCAAGAGATACATCATGTGTCTGAGAGTATTGTCCAAACACTGTATGAACTTTGCCAGGCTTCGTGCCCAGTTCCCTGGGGATCCTGTTCCAGTGCCCAACAACCCGCGGATTGAAGAACCTTTCTCTACTATCCAACCTAAACCTTCCCTGACACAACTTCAGGCCATTCCCTCAGACCATGTTACTGATCACCACAGAGAAGAGATCAGTGCCTGCCCTCCACTTCCCCTCACAAGGAAGTTGTAACTACAATGAGACCTCCCCTCAGTCTCCTCTTCTCCAGGCTGAACGGAACAAGTGCCATCAGCTCTTCCTCGTATGGCTTCCCCTCAAGGCCCTTCACCATCTTTGTTCCCCTCCTTTGGACACTCTCCAAGAGCTTAATACCTTTTTCATATTGTTGTGCCCAAAACTGCACACAATATTCCAGGTGAGGCTGCCTCAGAGAAGGCAGCCTCTACTGGCTGGCAATGCTTTGCCTGATGCTGCTCAGGACACAGTTGGCCCTCCTGGCTGCCAGGGCACTGCTGACTCAGATTCAAATCAGCATCATCCAGGACCCCCCAGGTCCCTTTCCATGGCACTTCTTTCCAGACTCTCATTCCCCAGTGTGTACAAGCATCCAGAGTTGCCCCATCCCAGGTGCAGAATGTGGTACTTTCCCTGGTGAATTTCAGGTGGTTGGTGATTGCCCATCCTCTCATTTGTCAAGGTCTCCCTTGCAGGGCCTCCCTGCCTTCCAGGCAGCCAACATCTACTCCCAGTTTTGTGTTGTCTGCAAACTTGCTTTATCTCCTTTCCAGTCTTGCATCCAAGTCATGTATGAAGATGTTGAAGAGCACAGGGCCTTAGAAGGAGCCCTGTGGAACCCACTAGTGACAGGTCACCAGCCTGATGTCACACCATTCACTGTTACCCTCTGTGCTCGACCTGTGAGCCTATTGATCACCCACCATGCAATGAGTTTACCCAGCTGTGCTGGACATTTTGTCCAGAAGAGTCCTGTGAGAGACAGTAACAAAAGCTTTACTAAAATCCAAAAAGATTACATCAACTTGTTTCCAGTCCTGTGTCCAAGTAATTTATGAAGATGTCGAAGAGCACAGGTCTAAGATGGAGCCCTGTGGAGCCCCACTAGTGACAGAAGACCTGTAAAGGTCCCTTTCAGTTACATTTTTCTAAGACTGCATACCTTAAGAGTTGAGGCAGAGAGAAGTAAGAAATATTGGAAACAGAATAGAGCTTAAGTCATACCCGGGAACACTGTAATCAGAAGTCCTTGATTTGACTACAATTATGATACAGCATTCTCAAAGGCAATTTGCACAGCTGCCAGTCTGGCCTAGTGACATGCAAGATCAGCAGAAATCACATCAGCTGTATCCCAATCCAACATAATAACATTACTCCAATGTGATAGATGTCAAAGATAAACTGCACCTAATCATTTACTTGCTAACTATAGGCTAAGAATGCTACTTTAAAAATTAAAATGGTTTTGTGGTAAGCAGAATTAGTGAAGCTTTGTTTAAGAAGAATTTGTATTTTTTTGTTCCCTGGTATTATTCAATACACATCTTTCACATCCTCAGTAGCGAAAGAATCAGCAGTACTGTAGCCATGTGAAGGACTCACAAGCAGGCATTCTCTGACAAATAAAATGTGAAACAATTGAGTTCTGCTTCCACTTTGTTCTGGGGACACAATGACCTGGGTTTCACTCCCTCACTCAGCTGCTGTATTTGTAAAATTCATAGAATTTCCTTACCCTTCTGAAATTCTTTATAAAAATTCCTTCCCCACCTACATGTGATTGAAATTGGCTAGTAATTTCAAATCCTAGGGCGTATGAGCAAACTGATTGTTACATTGCCTTGTTTTCTAGGCTTAATGCAAATATTTATATTAATATATATTTAATAATTTTAATCCTGGCATTCATGCAATAGACGCAGGTACACAACAGCTGAGAGGAAATTTTGACTATGATTTTTCCCCATTAGAAAGCATAGCAAAACCCAATTCTGCCATGAAACAGAATTTTTGAAAACATTACTCTGGTCAGAAAAGCTGTATTTATAGCCTGTATTTTATTTCAAGTGACAAGTAATTTAAACTGAAGAAGATTTTGTTTCTTCTTCATATACCTAGAAAATATTGAAAGACCAGAAAAAGACAGAATACTTTAACACCCTTCAAGCAATTTTTACAAAGCAGATTAAAATATTCCCATAGAATATACAGATTTTCATGAAGAGTCCTTCCTATAGAACACTTTACATCAGATAAATATTGTGCAACTATAATGCACCTTAGATATTTTAGGATGTAATTGTTGTTAAAGGCAGCAAGTGTGCTGCATTTGTAGCAGTGAAATAGATATAATTATCTTCAGTCTCAGACAGCTCCTGAAGTCATGCCTTCAAAATTTATGTGCATGACTTTTTACTACAGCTACTGTTGGAACATAGGTACCAAATGGAAATATACATAACCATTAAATTATCACACAACTGCATCCTACGGAATTCCAAAAGGCTTTCTACTTCCTGAATTTTATTGCTAACTTTTTATGCTAAGAATAGAAACTGATTTTAATCGCTAATACCATAAGGTTAAAGATCTTCATGCACAAGATGATTCTACATTACTAAACAGGAGTGTTCATACTGATAGTGTGAAGATAACTGTATTATATAAGATTGCATTGACCATACAGAGAGAGATTTTGATTGAATGGAAGATATGGAAGCAAACCTGATCCAATTACTAGATCATCTGCCTTTTGCTTGCCAGTTATGAAATCAGGGTCTTAATAATTCAAAGAAAAGGTTTTGATGTTGCTGAAATTTTCATGTACCTTAGTTTCAGCACTTTTTTCCCCAGAGGAGAAAAGAAGTGTATTTAGTAGAACTTCAACTGACAGCTGGCAATGTTTGGTCATCCTCAATATGCCACAGGGGATATTCAGACTTGTTCAGATTTTGGTCTGACCTTTCAGAAAAACAAAAAATCCCACAAAAAACCCCCCACAAAATCAAAGAAAGAAACAAACAAAAAATTAAAAAATACATACCTATTTGCTTACCTGAGACCGGATATTTTAAGTGCTGTGTGGTGCAGTATGGCACACTTGTCTCTTTCATAATCACACTAAGCCAGTGTTCACTAGGTCCAGACGTGTAAGTCCATCAGAAGTTAAACATCCAGTGACTCATTTTCAAGTATGCCACTTGCATTGGCAGAGTGTCAACAACAAAACTCGAAGCAGTTTTCCAATATGCAAAGCTTATGCTCTAGTAATTAAGATATTCCTTGAAAAAGTGGGAAGACTTCAGGCTGAGGACAAAACTGAAAAGAGTACCCTAAGTCGGTGAGATCTTAACAACAAACTTTTAAATATTTTAGCTTTTTTTCTCATGAAGTCATGATTCTAGCTTCTCTTTCTATTTTTCCAGATATATAAATTTAACTTTTCATCTTCATGGTCTTGTGCTTACTAAAAGTGATAAAAATGGAAACAAAATGTGACTCATTTTACCTCAATTAAGATTTCTATAACATAGATTTTTTACATTCTTGTAGTCTCTATATAGTCAGTGAAGAGAAATAGATACTTTCAAGACATGATTCATCAGACCAGTTCCAGACACCTGTTTTAGAATGACATTAACCACTACAGTTCTCTGTGGTCATTTGTTGTAGTTTGGAATTTTTGCATAAATTCTCTCCCCTGTCACTGACTACCCATGTCATCAGGGAACAAAGGA
>JAOXXN010000391.1:53091-63829 GCA_026770055.1 Myrmophylax atrothorax
TACAAGGGCAATGACTACTTTTAAGAAGAGAATACATCACAAATAGAGGAATTAAGGTCATGAAACAGCACAACTTTAGTAGACATTAGAGATGAATAATTAAAAAGAGAATAAAAGGAATCCATTTAAATATGAAGAAAGTAAAATAAGCATTAAATACAATTTATGGTAAAGAGATTAACATAATATTAGAATACAGAGTTAAAGTTTTGATGTAATATGGCCTGATTGTGATAGAGTATATATTTATTTTGTGATTACTGAAAGGGTGATCCAAGACCAATCAAGACTAAATGAAAGCTCACACTGATTCCAAGACATTGGGTCTAGGCTTCAAAAACAATTAAATTCTAGATATTTTTTCTTGTAAGGTTCAAATACTAAAACTTCAATTTTTCAGCAAAACAAACCAAGGCAAAAGACACATGAGCTTTTCTAGAATTTGTTCTTGCACATACCAAGTAAAAAAGTACACACTGGTCCTTTGAAATGCTCATAAATCAATGAGTTCTCACCCCCTAGGGCATGGTGCTGTTTATCATACCAAGTCAGAAAAGTTGCTAAAGGAGTTATGGGATGCTATCAGAAAGGCATCCAAAACAATATATCACTGACCACATGTTTTGTGTTTGGAAAACCTGCAGTGTGCTGCTCATGGAGCTGGCAGGGAATATATTTGCAGGGTAGATAGATAGACAGACAGACAGACAGACAGACAATCTTACTGCCAAATGAATGTAGTCCCACATAATCTCTATGGGTAGAGCTTTCTGTCTTCACTGATTTTTGCTGTAAAGGAACCTGGACTTTGTCCATGCATATTACATTTTAGGCTGGAGAAATGTTTTCCTTCAAAAGAAAGTGCTCATAATGTCACCAAAATTCTTTAGTACTTCTATTTTAAATGCCCTAAGTGAAGACACCTGGTATTCAGAGAACTCTGATTACTCGTAATTTTACTTTTAAGCACCTTCAGTTCAAGCTTTCCTGATAATTGAATTATAGTTCATGTGGAGACACAGTAATATAAAGAGATCAATATTTTTTCATGGAATATTCCATCAGAAGAAAATGAGGGACTATATAAATTTGTGATGCATATTTCTTTTTTGGGTATGAAATATTTTATGTATATAATGTATGACATATCAGTATTATTTACTGCCTTCACGAAATATTAAACTTTGTTTCCTAAAACACAGGGATATTAGAAAGCCACCCTGGATGACAGCAGAAGTCTGTCAAGCCCAGACCCTCTTCTCCAAGAGGGGTGACAGTCAAATGCCTAAGTATGAGTAAGAATAGGGTAAGGATACACATCATCCTCCCTAAAACCTGCAAGTCTTTTCAGCTCCTCATGAGCTAGAAATGTTTTCCATGCATTTTGTAATCATCAAGGAGTTTCAATTCTATCAAATTTCCCATGTTCCTCTTGAATTTGTGTAGATTTTTAGTACTTACAACTTCCTTTGGCAAAGAGTTGCACTAATCAGCTACTTATTGCATGAAGATCTACTGCTTTTACTTGGTTTGAAACTCAGTTCGGCCAGTTTCATTTATTTTCTCAGCCTTCTTTCATCGCCCTCCCCGTATTCTTATCCCTCTTATCTACATCATCATCTACAGTCTACACCATTATCAAAACTGAATTAATACATAACAAGCTGCACCATAGTATCTTATTATACATCAGCTCTTAAAGACTCACCTAATCGTTCAGAAACACAAAGATAGGAGACAAGACAGCAAAACTTTATGCTTGTGTCCATATCTGAATATTCTACCTACCCTTAATATTAGCCACTTTTTAATCTATTAATATATACTAGTTTGTAAAATCTGTTAAAAAGAAATGGTACATCCCTTTTTTCGGGAAACTTTCTAACTCTTCTTCACTTCCTTCAACAGAAATGTAAATGAAAATAATCTATGGCAATTTATCTGCAAAAGCGTACCAATTCAGTGAATTATATCTTACTCCTCCACTTCAGTTATTCCTAGGGACAGCATTTTATGAAACAGAAGCTTGAGAGAAATTAATTAATGTGCTGAAATGGGAAAATCTCCAAACCCAAAATTACAGAACCTGATAGGCACTGCAAAAGTTGGATCCCACAAATGGTAGGACATTACAGCAATATGTATCAGCCAAGGATCTCTGACAATTTGATGTGTTTCCCCATAGCTTTGCATTTCTATTTGCATCAAGATTCTTACATTATGGTTTCACAAGAAATAAAATTTCTGAGGCCATTTCATATTTAAAATGTGTTTAGCATAAGATTTCCCTAATGTTGGGAAATAGTCTCCATTGGTTTTTAGGCCAACAAAATGGAGAGGTGTTTTCTAGTCCAGAAAACAGCATTGACTGTGTAAGTGGGGAAAGGATATTATACATAATGACTGAGAGGGCAGAGGGCACAAAAGGAAACAGTTTGTCACACTGTAAGAGTGAAATGCTCTTCCCTGTTTGATGATATTAAAATTGCCTACCTATACAATAAAAATCTACTTTGACAACTACGTGCCAAAATGCTACTTTTAATAATGGCAAGACTGGATTTGGGGCTAATTTTATTTTAGGTTTGTCTTATCCTGCTTTGTTTGTACAGGGTTTTTTTCATTTTACTATATTTTGCTCAGGCTATTTAATCCACAATGTCTTGTTCTAGCACATCTACCTTAAAAATCTGTTTTGATAGCATGTTTAGGAACTGAAACTGCTTGATCTGGCAGTAATGGAAAAATTAATTTGAAAAACAGCAAATACGAATTAGTCTGCTAGAGAGATTAGGAGCTACATTCTCACACACAGCCAGTTCCAGCTCCTGTTTGGAGCTAATGGGAAGCTTTCAAATTGCTTCAGCTGCAGAGAGATAAATTATTCTCTGAAGCAAATCATCAGCTTTTGAATCTGTGCCTAAATATGGACTTCATGATAAGAAGGTCTCTGATGTTGACATCTGACCAAATTCTCCCCACAAATATAAGCATAAAATTCTAATCACTCTTGAAGGTCAGAATTACTGGCATATAACCTTTTGTATTTTTACTAATTGTTTATGCTATTTTTTCACTGGCTTGTAGTTACCTTTGCAATGAGATTTTTGTCTTGATTTATCCCAAACTCACTACACCTAATGAAACAAACACATAAGTTCTCTCCAAACATTCCATTTCCCTTCTTAGTATCTTTTGCATTACAAAATACTACTGTATTCTGAATTACTTGGATGTATATACAATACCATCTGTTGTCTTATGGAAGCATTTCAGTTTTTACTACATTCTTTTATTGCAATGTTAAAAATCTGTTCCTGTGAAAATAATTAATGTGGAGCCACTGTAACAGTAGCACATACTTTCACAATGGACCTTCTTCTTCTACAAATGGAAGTAACCCCTCAATTTGTTACCAGAAATGATAATGCCTATCCAGAAATCCTTAATTCCACTATGAATTCTGAGTGTTGTCTTTGACACCACTGATCTTCAAAGTAACCAAAGAAATTTTTAACAAATTGTCATTAATATTAAACTTTGGTATTTTTTCATATCCAGCATGGTCTTTTTTACTTCATTATTTTTCTTTTTTTACTGACTGTAGTTGTTCCAATTTCCTTTGTAGAAAACTAATCATAAGTTACTCTGTGTCACCTCAGTAATACTTAGTAATTCTAGTGAACATTGTCTATACCATTTGTCCTTTATTCCTTCTCCCAGGATTTTTCTGCCTTCAATCATTCATCATACTCAGAAGCTCCAGTTTTATTAGCCTGAAATGTAACACAAGTAGATTATTAACCTCTGCTTTAAGAGTAGCCTTCAGCTACCTCTTCAAATAATATGCTATCCAAACAAGAAGGAGTCAACTCAGACTAAGGCAAATTTGGTCCTTGGGCAATGTTACTTCAGACAAGAATGTTGTGCTTCAGCTATAAGTGAAAGCAGAACTTGCCCCTGTGCAAATGAACAAATTAGTCTGGGATCTATATATATGAGGTTTTCACACGCTAACATCAGGAAGTTCAACAATGTCAAATGAAAGGTCATGCACCTGGACAAGGAAAACCCCAAGCACAAGTACAGTCTGGGCAGAAAATGGATTGAGAGCAGCTCCAAGGAGAAGGACTTAAGAGGTATTGGTGGACAAGATGATCAACATGATGTGGCAACTCACACTTGCAGCACAGGATGCTGACTGTGTCCTGGGCTGCATCAAAAGTAGTGTGGCCAGCAGGTGAAGGCCTCTCTCTATTCTGCTCTTTTGAGACCCCACCTGGAGCACCACGCCCCGCTCTGGGGCACCTGCACAAGAAAGAGATTGACCTCCCAGAGGAGGCCATGCAAATGATCATGAAGCTGGAGCACCTCTCCTGTGAAGACAGGCTGGGAGAGTTGTGGCTATTCAGCCTGGAGAAGAGAACACTCTGAAGAGACTTCCTATTGCCTTCCAGAACCCAAAACCAGAACATACAAGAAAGCTGGAGAGATTTTTTTGCAAGGGCATGTAGTGATACGACAAGACAGAATGGCTTCAGATTGAAAGAGGGTAAGTTTAGATGAGGTATTAGGAAGAAATTCTTGATTGTGAGAGTGGTGAGGCACTGGAAAAGGTTGCCCAGTGAGGTTTTGGATGCCCCAACCCTAGAAGTGGTCAAGGCCAGGTTGGATGGGGCTCTGAGCAACCTGGTCTAGTGGTAGGTGTTCCTGTCCTTGGTTCCAGAAGATTAGAACTAGATGATCAGAGAATATCACAGAATATGCTGAGTTGAAAGGGACCCACAGGGATCAGCAATTCCAACTCTTAGCCCTGCACAAGACCATCTCCAAGAGTCATACCATGTGCCTGACAGTATTGTCCAAAAGCTTCTTGAACTCTGGCAGACTTAGTGCCTTTAAGATTGCTTCCAACATAATCTGTGATTCTATGATACCCATAATTTCTTTGTATTTGTAAATGAATTTTCATGTATAATTGTCCATGCTAGAATTTTTGTTGACTTTTACAGTTGCAAAATTCAGGGCAAGGGAAAAATAAAAACAGGAAAAGAGAGAGAAAATGAGAGGATTAATGAAAAGGAGGTGGTTAAAGAAAAGAGAAAAGATACAAAAAGAGAGAGAAAGAGATCACCAGTCCTGATTTCAGCATCAGTTCTGCTCAGGGAATGTCAGGCCTGGTTTCAGTGTCAATCCAGCTGCATTAGTTCATCTGAGGAGATGTCCAGACCCCTGGAGGCACTTGGCAGGCTTGGGGGAGATACCTTTTGGTGAACAAGATAGATTTTCACTTTATGCATAGCTTAGTTATCATGCACAGTCCATTTTTTTCAAGCCTTTCTGGATAGGTCAGAGGGCTTCAGGAATCTTTGACATCATTAATCCCACCCTATAGTCCCCACCCACTTCCTGCCACTCATTTTTGTGCTTGCACTGTATCACGTTGTTCTTTCTCTTGGAAAAGTGCTGCCCTATCTCTGCCTGGCCCACCTTCTCCAGCCAAATCTGGCTCTTTCTCATGGTATGTTAATACAAATAGTCCTTGTTTACCACCACCAATTCTTGTCTGCTATTACTAACAGTCCTTGGCTGGCTTGACAGCCGTTCAGTATCAGTGTTTGAGACATAAGTGAGCTTTAGTCATAGTAAATTTCCATTCAGGCTCCAATTTGAGTTGGTAACTTTCTTTGAAGGTTCAATAACAAAAATATTATTCCATTTGGGTTGTTATTCAGGGAAGAAAAATAGGTTTCCAAGGCTGCTCATTAAAAAACAGGTGCTCATTAGACACTTGTTTGCTCCTAGGAACAATGTTTCTGATAAGTTCAAGAGGGGCTTAGTCCAAGTGCAGTCTGCCAAGACCAAGGCCTAACAAGCATTTATCAGATCACAGTGTGGCCTGAGGGGGGATGCAGGACCTCTATACACCCAGCGATTAAGGTCAGCTGCTCTGGGCCTCTACACCTTTGAATCAGCTCTTACTCTTGAGAAAAGAGAACCACCAATTTAAATTCTCTGAAAAATATCTACTCAACAATTGGCTGACACAAAAAATATTTTTTTTTAAAAAAGAGACAAAGTCATAAAAACAAACACACACCAAAGTAAAAATAATTTAAAAAATGTTAGAAAATAAATAGAAAGTAAAGGAGTATCATCATTATGTTAGTGAATAAATTAATACTGTATCCATATACAAAAAGTATTATTCAGTGCTTCCTTTAGTTCTAATAGTACTGAATTGAACATCTTAGATGGACCATGGGTCTGACACAAAATATCTTCCTGTCATTGCCATCCTCATATATATTAAGAACCCCCACAGAAATGCTTAATCAAGTATCAAATAAAGGTATACAAAACAGGGTGTTTAACTGCATCTTACATAAGTGTGCCACCCAATGAGAAAAATTGTGTAAGAAAATTAATAATTCTGTAGTGTGCTTCAACTGTAATCAATAATTTATCATCTTTGCATCTTTTAGATGTGGAACACAGTTTCCCATATTGCAATACTGTAAAAC
Organism: Myrmophylax atrothorax; assembly: GCA_026770055.1. Taxonomy (NCBI): domain Eukaryota; kingdom Metazoa; phylum Chordata; class Aves; order Passeriformes; family Thamnophilidae; genus Myrmophylax; species Myrmophylax atrothorax. Next base: position 59,616 of record JAOXXN010000391.1, read on the forward strand.
ATGATCAGTTTGCTTGTTTTTAATATGAAGCTATAGTAATAATGATTTACATTTTTGGGTTTTCCACTTTTTTCTTTGCAAACACCTTGGATTGTTTTATTTTTAAAAAACTCTCTATTTTTACTTTATTTATTCTGCTTTTTAATTGATTGCTACAGCACTCCACAATACATTTACTTAGTATCTCATATTTTCTTTTGAAAGTCATTTTAAACATTTTAAAATATTGATGCTCTTAACTGCACAACACTGGTTTCTACTTCCTGATTATTCTTCCCTCAAGACTCCTCTTTATTTTTTTGTTTCCTAGATCTGTTTCACTGCTTCATATAATTTTTTGTGTGTGTGTCAACCATTTCTTTACTTTAGGCAATTCTTCCTTCCTGTGTTCTCTCATTATATCTTCACTTCCTTTCCTATTCATTAAAGACTACCTTCATGGATTCCAGCTATTATTTAATTTGTTATAAAACTAGTGATATTCATTTAGTTATTTCTCCCAAAATAATTCAAGCATCTCCTAAACCTCATGTCTGTGATGTCAAGTTGGCTATGAGTGCTACAAGTCCTTTCAGTGCAGCACTTCTAATTTATTCATGTTGGCAACATCATTCACTTCATAAAAAAAAAAATGCAAACAATAGTAAGAAAAGTATTTCTATCTTCTCCATTAAAAATACAGTCATCAACAAAAGTACATATACCTCTGGCATTTTTTTGTTGTTTCTTGGTGCTGTTGCTCTTTACCAGGACTCTTAAGTGCCCTGCTGGAGTCTCAGCTCTCTTATTTACAAACATAGAAGAAAATTACAATCCGGGCTGAAAATGTCTTGCAGTCTACAAAAATCACTAGACAGAAAGAGACAGATGAAACAGTACAGGCAGCAAATATACCATCTTACCATTGTAAGTAATGCTCTGCATATCAGTAAAATAACTACTGCAGAAGCTTTTATAAGCATCACAGAAAAAAAAAAACAAAACCAAAAACCACTAAACCAATCAACAAACCAACCAACCAAAACCAAATAAAAACCCCCACCTAATGCCCCCCTTTCTTCTAGCCCCCTCGCCCCCCCCCTTCAAAAAAAAAAAAAGAGAGTCTGGCTGGAGATAGAGGCATTGTTATCTTGGGAATCTCCTTCCAAATGTACATGATAGGATTGGGAAGACTCTAACAGTGTTTGTTTGAAAAGAGAACACTAGGATAATGGCAAATGAAACCCAGATGCAAGATGTTGCAAGTGTATCAGTCTGCTATTCTAACAGCAGAAACTCATTGGCCTGATGACCAATTTATATATCATTCTGTTTTTCTTCTGGAGGAAGTAAGTGCTAGTTATATAAGCAAGGTAATAATTAGATATACTATTGACACTTCACAGGTTCCAGATCAAGTTGCAGCTTATGCCACAACTTGAAGTACTCAGTTGTACATAAATTTAATGTATACATCAGAGAGGAGGAAAAAAAATTAGCAAATAACACCAGGCTCATCACAGCCTAGTGCTGCATGTTATGAAAGAACAAGTCTTCATGCTGCAGTCAGCTTTTTTTCTTTCAGAAAACACTTGTTTTCAGTTGTTTCACACAGTGTTTGCATGTTTCTCATGTGCACCCTTTTCAAGTAAGCATTTTTATGCTTCTTCTTTTTGAACTGCCCATGACACTGCAGAATTTTTTATTTCACTCTAAACAAAGACATAAAATTTCACCCTGCTTGAGACACACTGTGGTGAATTGACCTCACCTAGACACCAGGTGTCCACCAGAGCTGCTATATCACTCCACTTCTCAGCTAGACAGAGGAGAGAAAATACAACTGAAGTCCAAGGGTCAGGATAAGGACAGGGAGAGATCATTCATCAATCACCCAAACAGGCAAAACAGACTCAACTTGAGGGAAGTTAATTTAATTTATTACCAATAAACTCAGAATAGGATAATGAGAAAATAAAAACTAAATCTTAAACCACCTTCCCTTGCTTCCAGGGCTCAATTTTGATCCAATTTTCTCTACCTCCTCTGTCCACAGCAGCACATGGCAACAGGGAATGGGGGCTACAGTCAGTTCATCACACATTGTCTCTGCTGCTCCTTCCTTGTCATACAGAGAACTCCTTAAACTCTTTCTCTGCTTCAGCTTGGGGTCTCTCCCACAGGAGATAGTTCTCTATGAACTTCTGCAGTGTGAGTCCTTCCCATGGGCTGCAATTCTTCATGAACTACCCCTTTATAGGTCCCTTCAACAGTGTGTAGTCCTTCAGAAACAGGCTGCTCCAGGGCAGCTCCCCCATGGGCTTACAAATAATGCCAGTAAACCTTCTTCAACAAAACTCCTCTTTCTATGGGTCCACAGACTCTGCCAGGAGCCTGTTTCAACACAGGCTTCCCACAGCATCATATCCTCCTTTGGGCATCCATCTGCTCAATGTGAGGTCCTCCATGGGCTGCAGGTGGCTCTCTGCTCCGTCATGAACCATGCAGCAGCACAGTTGACTCACCATGGTCTGCACAACAGGTTGCAGGGGAATCTCTGCACCTACTCTCCCTCCTTCTGCACCCACCTTGGTGCCTGCAGAATTGTTTCACTTATTCTCACACTCCTCTTCTAACTGCTGTTTCTGGTATTGCACGGTGGTTTTTTCCCCCTTCTTAAATATGTTATCCCAGAGGCACTACCACCATCACTGACAGGCTCAGCCTTGATCCATGGCCAAGGCTACAAACCAACTGGCACCAGTTCTATCAGAAATAGCAGCAGTTTCTAGCAGCTTTGAACAGAAACCACCCCTGTTGCTCTCCTTGCAACACAAATCCAACGAGCACACCATGCCATGACTGGTAAGGATTACCATGACTACTCCCAATTCTCAGAAAACTGTGAACTTCATTTCCACAAGACTTAAGTTCATTTGCTAAATTTTCTGCTTGCAATTCTATGGTCATTCTATTCACAGCAATTTTTTTAATTCCCTTCCTCATATCCTCAGTATTAGCAGCTAGATAGCTGCTTGCTGTGTGTGCGGGTCATTGTCCAATAAATTGTATAATATGGTTTCTCAGAAAAATGTCCTTTAGAGCATTTGAACTGGCAACACTGTTCTGATATTCTATCAGAAACAATTTCACTGATGATGTGGGTTTATTTTGTTGGGTTTGTTTTTTGGTTTTTTTTTATTTTATTTTGGGAGAGTCTTAATGTCATTTAAAGTTTAAAGCTTACAAGGGACTTGTTTCATAACAGGAATGTGTATGATTACCCCTGAGGCTTCTCCCCAGGGATAATCTTTTGTACAAGTTTGTTAGATATCTCCATGTATGAATGGTTTGCTCTGCAATTGATTGCCTGGGATCACTTTGACATTAGTCTGTGGCTGATACCCACAGGAATTTGCTGTGTCCATGTACAGGAAAGCAAACCTTGCCTCCTCCACTCCTCATTTGGAATCACTGAGAAGAACTCTCTGATAGACTTTGCAGAGATTTCCTTACCCATTATGCTACTCTGCAGGTTTTCCTGTAGGAGGGATGTTCAGACTTTCTTCTTTCTGCTTTTAGTCAAACCATCTGTAACAATAGCAGAAAGTTCATGAAACAGCTGAGAGTGGGGAATGACTGCTGTTTGTTTAGTTTTCTGGCCTGTTACAGTATTTCCTGCACAACATTAATCTCATGTTTCCAAGATACGTAACACAGAGCAGCATGGTCATGTAAGCACAAAGGTTTTTCCCACAAGATGTTCAACTGGTATCGGTATCTTCAAAAGGTCCAGTCTGCATGCTTCCAACTTCTGCTGTGTTTGGTTGGAGATGAAAGAATTCAGTACCCTCTAATTCTGCCCACTAAAATCAATACTGCAATAGAAAGGGCTTGGAAAAATAAAAAAAAAGGTTTTGAACCTCCCACTAGCTGCTGTCAGGACTTGGAAATGGATTTGAGATGGCCATACAGCAGCTGTAAGCTAGAACTTGTTTGTGTGACTAGTTACTGTAAAAAAATATATTCCACACCGCCAAGCTCAAGAGGCTCCCACTTCATTCATTTAGCTCACCGAACTTTTATCTAGAGTCTACCCATACCATACCAGGCAAATATAAATGGAGCTTCCAAGTCTCTCTTAACTTTTTGTGGAGTGGGATCTGAAATATAACCCACCACTAAACCAATACTGGTACTTTGTTTTCCAGCAGTCTCCACATTTGTAAACCTAT
>JAOXXN010000391.1:63929-74329 GCA_026770055.1 Myrmophylax atrothorax
ATCCACGAGTTTATGGGCTTTATAAGGCCTCAGAATATTGGGGTTTTGTTACTTCCTTTATAATAGGGTCCTAAGTATTGTTCACAGAGAAATTATAAATTTTTCCATCATTTTGCCCTTATTTTAATTTGAGATCTTTTTATGGCCCAAGAAGTGGAGCATTTTGGAGTAAGAAGCACTTCTCTTTTGAAACTGATTTAACTTTTATCATGGTTTTCCCCCTCTTCTTTTTATGGCACAGCCCTATTAAACTTGATCCCAGCCCTTAAAGTAGTGGCTGATGCACTGTGAAGCAGAAAAATGTTCTTAAACAGATATACTTTCATGAAAAAAATCCATCTGAGTTTTTAAGCCACATTCTTTGTCACAGTTCTGAAGTTCAAAGAAAATGGCTAGACCGGATGCAGCTAAAATCTTGGCCATAAAGTCTTCTATAGCACAGGCTAAGAATAACACTTTCTTGTGCTTTCATAATTTGAAGCAATAATTTTATAGAGTCTATAGAGTTATCTGAAGAACTATCTTAAGGCATCATCTCTTGATGCATTACAACAATAAAACATATGTTTCGTTTATGAAGTAATACTATTTGTTAGGTTTGGCAGTGTCACAGATTCTAAACAAGTGAACTTAAAATTCTTAATTCGCCAGGTGCAGTTTGAAGGGAATTTTCTCATGGAAATAAAAGCCACTTCCTGAACTACTAAGAAGTGCCTAAAGTTTCATTCGCTAATGTGGAGTATGTGCAGCACACTGACATCTCTACTGAGAAAATATCTGAGCCAGTTGGAGGCATGTCCTCACTCACAAAGGTCAGCCAATGTGAAGTGTAACAGTTATTATTTTGGGCTTTCAAAGACTGGGAAGTCTGTACACTGTTTTTTCCCTTCTCTCCCTAGAGAAAGGATAAATACCAAACAGGCCCAGCTGAGATCTGTAAACTTAACAGCTAGAGATCGGGAATAAACCATTTCAGATCAGTAGTCACCACAGATCTTTGCTTCAAGATTAATATGGAGGCACCTCATCATGTCAGACTGTTTTCATTTCTCTTTTTCCCCTCAGGAATATTCAGCTATGGGATTCTTTGTGGTCTCTTGGCCTGCATTTAGTATCATCTTTCTGTCTTAATTTTTTTTTTTAATCAAAAAAGTAGCTTTAAATTCCTTTTATGTCTCCATTTCAGCCTTGTTTGTAGAAGCTTTCTGGCTATTATACTGAATTAACACATCTCACACGGCAATCAAGCCTAAAGTCTGCCCTCAGGCTGGGACTGTAGTCGCTGTGACTGCTCTCATGATTCTGTGTACATAAGAACACAAGATGTGCCTTCTTACATTCACACTATACTTAATCCTATAATTTATTGAGCTTAAAGTGCTCTTGGCATTAGAAAATCGTGAAGGGTGGGTGACTTTCAGTACCCTCTTACGATTCAAGGAAAATGATACAGTAGATGGCTCTGAGTCATCATTTTGGCATGCCTTGATGCAGATAGTCTCATCACACTTGCGGTAGTACTTTGTTATGGAGACATTATTTTAGCTGTACATTTGCTTGTGAGTACATCTAATGCAAAACCAGGTTTGCAAGCAAGGTATAGAGTTTCATAGAATCATAGAATCAACAAGGTTGGAAAAGACCTCTGAGAACCCTGAGTTCAACCTTTGACCGAACACCACACTGCCTACTAGACCATGGCACTAACTGCCACAGCCGGCCTCTTCTTAAGTACCTTCAGGGATGGTGACTCGATGACCACCCCGGGAAGCCAATTCCAATGTCCTATCACTCTTCTGTAAAAAACTTCTTTCTAATGTCCAGCATGAACCTTCCCTGGTGCATGTTAAGACTGTGTGCTCTTGTTCTACTGCTTGTTGCCTGGGAGAAGAGACCAATCCCCATATCGCTAAAACCTCCTTCCAGGTAGCTGTAGAGAGAGATAAGGTCACCCCTGAGCCTCCTCCTCTCCAGGCTAAACAACCCCAGGTCCCTCAGTCGCTCTTCACAGCACTTGTACTCCAATCCCTTCACCAGCCTCATCACTCTTCTCTGAACCCACTCCAGCACTTTAATATCTTTCCTGAAGTGAGGGACCCAGAACTCAAGCTGTGGCCCCACCAGCACCAAGTACAGAGGAAGAATCACTTCCCTGGTCCTGCTGGCCCCACTCTTCCTGATACAGGCCAGGATGCCATTGTCTTTCTTGGCCGCCCGGGCACATTGCTGGCTCATGTTCAGCCTCCTGTCAATCAGAACCCCCAGGTCCCTTTCTACCTGGCTGCTCTCCAGCCACTCTGTCCCCTCTGAAGAGCCCTCCTATCCTCCAGCAGATTGACACTCTCCCTGAACTTGGTGTCATCTGTATTTTTTTTTCTGTGCTTTTCCAAATGGGTGAACAATCCACACACAGAACATTCATGGCTGTGTCATTGTTTAGATACAACTTCCAAAAGAAATAAGAAATTAGTATTTAGCTGTATAAACTACATCTCCAAAATCCAACAAAATGCTCTAAAGAAAAACATCAAGTTATTATACTAGGTAAGCAAGGTATATTCATAGACTATAGAATAAATACATTCATGAGTTCAGGCCAATAATCCCATGTGGCTGTGTCTGCAATGCTCTGAATTGGACAATGACTGGCAGCAGAGCTTTGTTTTATACTATATTTTTGTAAATATTGAAATAAAGGATCTTCTAAAGGTCTGACCTTCAAACCCTTTTTCACTACTGAGATGAAGCTGAAGAAAACATGTTTCAAAAAAGGTATTTACAGAAGAGAAAACTTTGTATTTCAGTTTACAGTGGAAAAGTGTTCCTGATTAAGTGGCTTAAAACTTTTTCATTCAGTTCTTTGACATTTGGCCTATCATTGCCTACTTGAGAATTTTAACTGTTAAATTCTTGTATGACATGAAGACAGACTACTCTCTTTACTCTGTAGAATTACCAATATACCCAACATTATGCCCTAGTATCAGTGCTGTTTTGGGCAGAGGCCTTAATATCTATCTTGGATTGAGCTGGCAAAATGCCAACTGCCCAAGAACACAGAAAAAGTGTTCCTCCCCTCCCAACCAGCCAGCTCAAGTCAGTTGACAATCTCAGGCCTAGTCTGAACTTTAAAGCCTAAATTTTAGGCCTACTCAGCTAACCTATAACAGTATCCTAGCACTTGAAGATAGGATTTCAATGAGAATTCCACAAGGGTAGAGGTGAGCAAGTGCTTACCTGCTGTTTGCCTCTGATATGGGGCTTCTATTGAATGGCACCAACTTGGTATTTTATCCCATTTTTTTAGGTTTTACCATATAGACCACCCAGTGACTTTCATTTTCTATGACCTAGAAGCCATTACATAAAAGACATTCCTTCTGGAAATATCATCATTTGAAGGAGAAGCAGTTATTGCTGTTAGCACAGATAGCTTCCAAGGGAGCAGGAAAGAAAGGTAACTGCGGCTTTCCAAATCCCCACAACTATCCCTAAAACTGTTTGACATGTTGAAGGAAAAGGCATGCACTTTTCAGAGGCACAAAGACTCTCATTCTGCAGCAGTGAAAAATTTCTATCTACTTAGGGCACAGGTAGTCATTATGAAGCTAAATACTCATAATAGCTTCATGAAACAATTACACTGTGTTATTGCTACCAAGTGACTTCAAGGATTGCAAAGAAGAAAAATGAAAAAAACTCACATGAAAGCTGAATCACTTTTTATAACAAAAAGCACCATGCAATTTATATTCATATGTATTTTTTACCTGTCATTCCCTCAGCTTGATGGCTGTCAGAATACTACATTTTTAGTAGACCTGCAATTGCTGGAGAACTTAAATACACCCTATGATTATATACTGCAGGGCCGACAGCTGAAATGTCAAATGGTCATTGCAATGCTCCTGGCAACACTTCTTTCTCCCTTTGTGGCAGAAATTCAGGTGCTTGTCTTCAGCTGCAATTAGCAATTGATGTTTTGAATAGGCTTTAGATTCTTTCTTTCTCTTCCTCTCTCATTCTTTCTGTCTCTTTTAAGGCCTATTTACACAGTCAGAAGACTGCATAAATTATCATTTCAGCCAGGTCAGAAAGCAGGTTTCCTATTACATCATTTGATGTTATGAAATTGCTGCTCTTTTTCTATTGAGAAAGGGTATGGCAACCTTTACAAACCCACAATCTTATAAAGATCTAGGTACTACAGGCAATGTATAAACAAGAAAGATTGAAATTAATATTTTACTGGCTAGCAGGGTACATTCATAATTACCAATAATAACATGACTAAAAATAAAATGTTTCAGAATATTAATAGGCCAGATTAAATATATATTCTAGACAGATTAGAGACTCTAGTGAAAATGACAATTGTTTTCCACTGACAACTTCCGAAGGCTATTACAAAGAGTATCTGTAGAAAAAAGAAACCAACTAATTTGTGTTCTTTATAATTAAAAAGAGGACCAGTAGATGGCAAAATAAGCATCTATGGTATCTGTACTTTTATAGGAAGAGACATTACATGGACCCTTGTATAGAAAGAAATAAACAATCTTTATTTTCAGCATAATTCCTTGTAGTTACATAAATTGTCTTCTGCTATAGCAGGAGCTGATATGCCACTTCAGAGAGACCAGAAATGCCAACTGCAGTTCCTCTGGACAAGCTACTTCATACTGTAGTGATATATGACAAGGCACACCAGGCACAGAGTTGTTAGAGCTGCTCAATCACCATTTGGACAGACACTAACAAACTCTAGCAATCTCACTCAAAATCTTGTGCACATTCTTGGAATTTTTCTATCCCGTATCACCTGACTAAAAATTCAACAGTATCAACTACATATCTAATTCTGTGTGAGTTACCTAATCAGATTAGACAAACATGTCTAATCAGAAATTCAGCAGTGTTCTACTGTTTTCTGGTCTGACAGCATAGTCTTGAATATTTCAGTGCTCCTGAGAGCACCGGCATGTGGTAACTAATCATTTCAGTCTAGGAAAAACACAACAAACTAAATACCATCTTGATTTCTTCATTACTTCTATTCTCATTTTATTTTTAATGGAAAAGGTAGAGTAAGAAAACAGTGTTTTTAGAAAGTGAGTGTATAAAATACAGCTGTCAGCTGTAAGACAGAGACTACTAACATTAACAATGAGTTTTAAGATGTGATCAGGGACAAATAGTCAAGAAGATGTGGACAGAATAAATCACCAGTTCTCTGTACTTTTAGGTATCCTAGTTCGGACTAGTTGGATTTGATTAGAGATTGTACATGGATTCAATGGAACACTGGTCTGATTTAGCATGATGGTTCCCACATCCACTTTTCTGGTTTACAGAAAAGCTGAGAATAAAAATTGTGGTAGTTCCTGGGGATCTGTATAATAAGAAACACAATTGTGTATAACATGAAAAACTAGGACCTCTTCTAACATTTCAAAAATAGTTGTGTTACAGCAATTTTTCTCACAAAATAGGATCCCTGTGTAGATAAAGAGATCAGTTTATATTGAAAGGAAGGAATTCGGAAGGAATTAGGAAGTGCGGAAGGAAGTGCAGAAGAAAGGAAGGGAAGGAAGGGAAGGAAAGGGAAGGAAAGGGAGGGAAAGGGAAGGGAAGGAAAGGGAAGGAAAGGGAAGGAAAGAAATGGGAGAAAGGTCAAATTTCTATGCAACTACTTTCCTGCATCAAGGCACATGATGGTTTCAGCTGGGGAGTTTAACATGGGAGCTGAAAAATAAGGGTGGAATACTGAATAAGCAAGGCTGACATAAAGATACGCACTGAACTGCAGTTTTAGGTAGAGACCTCAGTTCCTTTGCTGTTATTCCAGGGTAATGCAATGCCATTGAAGTGCCATTACACCTTTTTTGCTTGATTTGGTCTTCAAATGTACAACTCATAAAGTTTCTTGCAACAGGTAAAGAAGAGAAAGGACAAACTATTGAAACTGCATCTTCTCTGATGTAAAGTGTGGAAGAAAATCGAGTGAGAACAAGCATACTTCTCAACTCTTCTCTGCTATAAATTGCAGAGAAACTGACATTAAGAGTAATAACTGGGCCTTGATGTTTACAATATAGGTCTTCATCTTTAAATCATTTAACATATTTCTGAATGCAACAAATTTTCATGTGGCTGCACTGAAGAAAATGTCTAAAAATCCCATAAATTTCCAGGTATTTTAATAAGATTCAGAACAGGTACCAAGAAAATGAAAGTGTAGACAGGATATCACATAAAAGAAATGCAAAGCATGGCAGAAAAATTCTGTACGTGGTACCCTGACTTAGCATTGTGATTCCTGTTACAGTGCAAATAAATGGCCCTGTCACATACAGGAAAATAAAATGGTATTTAGACTGTGTAATATTTCTCACCAACACAGACTTCTGAGCACCTCATTTTTCCAGTAACATCAATCAAGATTCTAGGAAACAGTGTTACTCAATAATATTAAAGACAGAAAATATAACTCAGTTTCTCTGAATTTGGATCACAGTTGAGTCTGTCTCAAAACAAATTTACATGGACTAAGAACAAAAAACCTAAATATTTTCATTAATTCTAGTCAAATACTAAATCATGTAACTTGAACAACATGGAGATTCTTTTCCTTGAACGGAAATGCCCAACAGGATCATGTTAATTTATTAGCTCCTATCTTTCTTCCATTCATCTTCATTCTGAATTTCATTCACAACATTAAAAGTGACTAATATAATCCTAAATTTCCACAGTACACATTGCCTCCCTTATGGTATTACTTGTCTCTGTTCTTTCTTTCCATTTTTAAAATGAAAACACATAGTCTTTGGATCCATCATGGTGAAAAATTTACCCTTTGCATTCATCTGCTGATCTCTTAAAGCCCAGAAAACACTGAATAATTGTGTCCTACATAGTTAAGTAATGTTACACATAAAGCATTTCAAAAGGTAATATAGAACACCACATATCTTTGTGTGCTTATACTGGCAGGTATGCAAAGCTGATTATGTGTGAAAAAGCTGGTAATACTTCTTTTGTAGTGGTTAGCAGACTATGAACAAATGCTAGCAGAAATTCTATCATTCCCACGTGAAAAGCAAATCTCAATACATTATTTAAAATAACACCACTAGCTCAGACATGAGATTTTGCATTTTGACATTCATGTCAAAGTGCTTTTGATGTATAGATCACTATTTCAGGTTCATCGTAGTAGATAAAGAAGATCATGGCAGAGTTTGGCAACTTACATACACTAGCATTTGATGTCAGTGTTATCTGAAGAGTACTTTTGTTTCTAAGCATTTTGTTATTGAGGTTTTTGTTCTTTGGGTTTCTTCTCTTGACATCTGAACATAAGATCTAAATTTGTTGGTTTCATGTTATAAGAGATGGATCACTCTACCATGCAAATGCTCAAAAGCGAGGCAAATGGGAAGTTAAACCTATAGACTAAACACTCAGTGACATAGAGTATTTTTTTTTCTCTCTCATCTAGCCCTTACAGGTGGTGGAATATATGAAGGACTGATTTCACTCAGCACCAAAAGATCACAATCCCTCCACTTTTACCAGCTTCTTAGCAACACAGAGGAACACTGTATTATATGTCCCCTTCTGTATTTTGGGGGTTTTATCCATGTATTTTTTGCAAGTGAAAAGGTGTTCTTTGTACACTTTCAGTATATTATCTCTTCTATGACTGATATCTAAGCAACAGCTATTTTTTTTTCTGTAGTCCATTTGCTCTGCTTTTTAGGTTTAGGGAGACATTTGGCAGAAATAAGATGTTGATGGAGTGTTTTCATATATCTTAAAATATTTTACTCAGAACTCTAGATCTTTTTAATTTTTGCCATGTAAGAAAGTTTTGTAGGGTTAAAAGACCTGTTCTGCCTGTGCTTATTTATCTTACTTTCTATTCTTTTATCCTGTTTCCATGCCAGTTTAAATTAAGCCTTATCTATTAATCTATTTAAATAGTTTAATGTTTTAATTACTTCTATATTCATAAATTATATCCATAAATCAAAAATGGCTGGTTTTATTTCTGGTATAGGTCTTGCAGACAGAGATTTTTTTTCTATTCAAGAAATATTTCTTTACTAAGGACAACATTTAGAGGACATCCTTTCAAAAAACCTTAGTGTCCAAATGATTAATAGCTTCTGATCACCCTTAAATTCTTTCTCCCTCAGGTACAAATGTTTTCCACAGAAAGTCCATCAGTGTCCGCATGTATGGCTTGGCTTCGTGAACAAAGATTTGGGCAGGGCTCTCCCCACGTGGGTGTGCCCTTTCAGCCTGCGCAGTGGATTTTTTAAGTGAGGCTCAGCGTGCACGGAACTGGCCCCACCCTTTAGCTCTTCAGGTTCATCTGCTACGGCCAAGCGAGCCTGGACAGTGACAGTGAAGTCCTCAGGACTAGAACCTACAGCCCCCAGCATTCCCAGGAGGTCTCCCATGCAAGGGCTAACCAGGCCTGACCCTGCTTAGCTTCCAAGATCTGATGGGATCAGACATCAGGGAGGCATTTAACTGCCTATCAGTGTCCCCATATCTGTATTAGTGCTGCATAAGGCAACTGAATGTAAGGTCTTCTAGCCCAATCTTTTGTTCAGCTTGCCACAACATGCAGCAGAGCAGACTACATACAGAAAGAGCCTCAAGGGCTTTCTAACAATCACTAGTCTTCCACATTAGGAAAGCACTTCAAAAGATACCCAGCAAGAAACAGAGAGAAATAAAAATAAAATGTTTACTTCCCTGAACTCAAAATGCAAAGTACCAGTGGGCAGCAGCCAAGGCCCGTTTCAGCAGGACGGCAGCTGCGTGTCTTGCCTCTACTTGGCCATGATGAGAACTGAAAACACCTCTTATTCTACTGTATTTATATCTTAGTTTGTGTCATCTGATATGAATATTTCTTTGGTTGCTTAATTCAGATGACACCTGTCTCTCCTAATCTACGTAAGACTGTCTGCTAAACTGAGGCTACTAAACTGATGCCTACAAAAAAGCCTAACTAAAACTAGCTCAACTTCTACAAGTTCTGAAATTACTCTGTAGTCATGTCAGGAACTTGAGAGCTGACCCAAAAGGCATTCTTCTTCAGCAAAATAGTTTGAAGAATAGCTGGGTATTGACTTCTGTTCCTCAGAGTAGTTTTGGCTGTGAACCTCCAAGCAAGGAGTGCTTACTGATGCAGAGAAATACATATGTTTCATTGAACAGTAAATTTAATGTTGTGATATGGCAATAGGAGTTGTAACTCCTGATAGAATTCCCTAATCTTATTGTCACATGAAAAGGAAGGGCAGAAATGCAAAGATTTCTTGTCCCACCTGTATTAATATAAAGTTGTTAGCTATAAGCGTCCTCGGAACAAGCAAAGCTTTATGAACCCAGCACTGCCTGTTTAACCATGGACAGAACAGAGGCTGGAAAGGTTTTCAACCTTCCTATGAGGACCACACTTATAGCCAGGGAGAATTTATTAGCTATAAGAATCTCCAGAACAAGCAAAGTCTTATGAACCAACACTGCCTGTCAAACAATGAACAAGCACACAGGGTGGAAGGGTCTTCAACACTCTGCTGTGAGGACTACACTTAATAGTAAGAAAGGAGCTTTCTCCACAGCAGCTCCCAAAATAACCCTTATTTATACCAGTATGGGACATTTATTGTGGGGGTTTCGTTGTTGGTGATAACATTTAACTGCATGATTGTATTTAATTGATGATGAAAAACCCCAAAAGAAACCAGCACAGAACACTACATTCTACAGAGACAAGCACACCAAACTTAAGTTTCAATACAGCAGTGTACCCCCCATGACAGACTTAACTAACAACAGAAAACTACTAACCAGAAACACAACAACCTAAAACACAAATCTAGAACCCTCCTCAGTAACACAGAGCAACAAAATTACCTGTACACCACCTTCTATGTAACACAAAGCAAAAAGAAAAATATAGCTGTTTCTCATTAACACACATTTAAAAAAGAACTACACACCAGAAAGGAACACAACAACCTCCACTCTCTGTTGGACCTAGAGGGAAATATAGTTAACAAAGATGAGGAGAAGTCTGAGGCACTTAACACCTACTTTGCCTCAGTTTTTACCAGTAAGACAGGTGGTCCTCAGGACAACTGGCCTCTGGAGCTGGTAGACAGAGAGAGGGAGCTGAATAGCCCCTCTGTATTTCAGGAGGAAATAGTGACTTACTGACCCATCTGGATCCTCACAAGTCTATGGGAGCAGATGGGATCCATCCCAGGGTGATGAGGGAGCTGGCAGAAGAGCTTACCAAGCCGCTCTCCATCATCTTCCAACAGTCCTGGCTCTCTGGGGAGGTCCCAGATGATTGGAAGTTGGCAAATGTC